>JACRUU010000015.1:24718172-25278172 GCA_030449085.1 Kryptopterus vitreolus | reverse complement strand
CTTCTGGAAGACAAAACTTCTAATACGTTAGTAAATATAACATTGCTCTTTTTTACGCGTTACGTGCAGCAAGCAAGTAGACTATGTGCATTTTTGCCTGCTTGTTTTCTCCCCATGTCTCTTGACCTGGAATTTCCTCGAGAGCAGGTGCGGACATTGGCACGGGTGGAGATCTCACGTAACTGACGTCACCAATAGAGGCGAAGCTTCGGGGATTTGAGCGCCGACGCGGAGGAAGAGAAAGGAGGAGGAGAACAGAAGCGGGAGCAGAAGTTTTTGTCCCTTAATTTAAATATCGCCACCCTGTTCGTTGTGTAGAGTTCCAGTAACCGCTGCGAACCTCTGTATATGTCTTAATAATGCTTCCGACTTCCCAAGTGTTAACAATGTTACTACCGGTCCGAACGCGCTGTATGGACGGGTAGTTTGGGCCGCTACATTCCCGTACTCAGGAATAGTTCCGTTTACACACACTAGTGTTAGAGGCGCCACACTGCGTGTTTTTCTGCAGGTCAGCTTGTATATTGATTGGTACGGAAGTTGTTTTGTTTTGGCGCCCTCATTGAGTCCCTTTCCGCCGTTCATCCCTGATCTGTGTATTTTGTTCACTTGTTCTTTCTTGGTTTTCTTGTAAATATCTTGTATGTTTGGTATGGTGTGTTTTTTTGTTTTTTTTTTTTTTTTTTTTTTTTTTTTTTTTTTTTTTTTTGGAGGAACGAGGAATCCTGCATATACATGCATATACTGCCGACGCCGAAGTATGCTAACACTATTATTAATGCTAATAGCTTTGCGTGGGCACCCATGCAAGGAACAAGGAGGATGAAAAGGGAAAGTTGCGGTGTTCAGTTGCAGTGCTCCGCAAACCGACAGGTATGGATCGCTTTGTAACAATATACTGTATGTGTATGTATATAATATAATAATAATAATAATAATCCTTTATTTGTCACATATACATTACAGCACAGTGAAATTCTTTTCTTCGCATATCCCAGCTTGATGTTGGTAGCTGGGGTCAGAGCGCAGGGTCAGCCATGATACGGCGCCCCTGGAGCACAGAGGGTTAAGGGTTTTGCATCAAGGACCCAAGGGCGGCAGCTTGGCCATACCGGGGCTCGAACCCGGATCTTCCGATCAGCAGCCCAGCGCCTTAGACCACTGAGCTACCCCCTCCCTATGAATGAATATTATTCATTCATTCATGGCGTTATGTAAATTAATTATAAACTAAATGTAACTTCGTTACAGTAATTGAGAAAATTTTAGTAAATGTCAGTTATTTATGTAAATGTTAAAAGATAATGATACAAATAGGGTTACATTTGAACAGTTTCATGTAAAATCAGTGATTTAGACTACTATAGTGGTTCTCAAACAGTCGCAGCGCGCAATTATTCCTGTACAGTTGGCTAACTACTTTAAACGCGTTCTTTTCCAGGGTATTCTTGAAACATTTTTAGGTGCAGCAAGCACGTATAGTATGTACGAGCCTCGTTAACTAACTCAGTTTGATCACCTCTCTCTCTCTCTCTCACTCTCTCTCTCTCTCTCTCTCTCTCTCTCTCTCTCTCTCTCTCTCAGATCGGAAATATCCGCTGGAGTTTCGGCAGATAGCCGCTTCTAACTGCGTATTGCTCGTCTCCAGACGGAGGCAAAAGAGAAAGCTGAGATTCGGCACGCAGTGGCGGAGTTTAAACCGAATATTCGCATGTTATAGTGTAAGTTGGTAAGTATGTTCCACCTTATCACTCTCGGAAAGTCTTACATATGATGTGGTTAAGATATGTGCGTGAGAAGAGTATTGTCTTTGATGGAAGGTGTAGCGCGAATAAGATGAATGATTGTGTCACTCCGAGAACTAATTTTACTAGAGGTGTTTAAGAATTGTATCTCTGAGCGGATAGAGTTTTAATGAAAGAAACGCGCTGTTTCTACACTCTATCAGGCTTCGGTCTTCACTCACTCAAAAAACAGTCTTTAAACGCAGTAGAAACAAAAGTATAAGTGAAAGTAGTTAAGCCCGTTTGAAGAAACAAAGAGTTTGCGAGAATTTTTATTGTCATAAGGACTGGACACATTGCAGCCGACTGTTTATCACTAAAGCGCAAACAGAACAGACCGTCTAAGCAAAGTGACTGCAAGTCCTAATAATGATTTTGCTCTTGCGGGTTCCGTGCAGCCCGATAATATTTCTTTAGAGGAACCAAACGTGTATCCTTGCTATCAGCCTTTTATCTTGGTTGGGAAGGTAAGTTTGTCTAACGAGGAGAATGCGGTGCCTATTAAAATTTTAAGAGACACCAGAGCAGCTCAGTCGTTTATTTTAACTTATTTTTTTTTTTGCTTTTTTTTTTTTTGCCGTTTTCGAGCGCTTGGTTCTGTTTGTCAGGGACTGGGGATGGGATATGTAAAAGCAACAATTCCCCGGTTTTTCCAATGTGTCTTTATAGAGCACGTAAGTTAGAAAATCTTACTGATAACTCCGTAGTTGCCGTACTTATGAACAGCATGACATAAAGCTTCCTACCGAAAAAAAAGGTTATCAGATTTCAGCTTATAGATGCACAGAGAGCTGAACCTAGCATACAGAAATATATGCGTCTTGCTGTTAACGACGATAAGGTGGTTAATAAACAGGTGATATCTTCTGGAGTACAAAAACATATGAGCGGATTTTAAATCACTTGTTTTGGCCGGGTGTCTCCAAAAGAGTGTCTCCGATTACTGTCACAGTTGTCGTGTGTCAAACTTAACTAATCAGGTGTGTGTAAGCCTAATCAGACTGCGCTGCGTCCTTATTCCGGATTATAGGTGAACCATTTGAACGTGTGTTAGTAGACTGTGTCGGTCCCTTACCCTAATCAAAGTCAGGTTACCAGTTTTAACTGACGTTTATGTGTGTCGCAACTCCTGGAGGCATCTGTGTTTGTAACGCCTGATAAACTTCTTACACTGCATTATAATGCCTGTTGTCTTAAAAATGCACCCGCTACATTTGCGCGAGGTTTTTCAGAGGTTGGAAAAAACCCTCGTTAATATTAAATCCCGCTAAATATGACTTTTGCTCAAGTGATGGTTACCTATCTGGAAAACAAGTGGGTTGTTGTTCAAGTCCGTCCTTTGGATGAAAAGGTGACGGCTATACTTCGGTTAACTTCCCTGTTCCTAAGACTAGGCGGGAGTCGCGTAGATTTCTAGGCATGGCTGGGTATTGAGTCTTTTGCAAAAATCTTGACGGTGGTTGAACCTCTTACTCGCTTGCTAAGCCCCAAAGTTCCATTTCTAGTTCCATTTCTGCGATTACGCGTTTCAAAGCGTGAAAGTATTCTTAAGTTGAAGAGCCTGGTCTGAAGGCACCAGATCTTTCAACGTCTTTCTAATTAGAGGTTGATGTTGATGCAGGATGATGACCGCGTTCTTCGGCGTGTTTGCTATTATTCCCACAAATCAGCTGAATAACTCCACTATCGAAAAGGAAACATTATCGTTAATTTGAGAGCTCTGCAACACTTTGGGGCCTGTGTTGGATGTAGCAGTCTCCCAGTTCATGTGTACACCGATCACAATCCACTAGTATTTCTGAGTCATCATAAGTACAATCAGAAT
This sequence comes from Kryptopterus vitreolus, assembly GCA_030449085.1. NCBI lineage: Eukaryota > Metazoa > Chordata > Actinopteri > Siluriformes > Siluridae > Kryptopterus > Kryptopterus vitreolus. The sequence continues at coordinate 25,274,563 of JACRUU010000015.1, read as the reverse complement.
CAGCGGCTGATGCGGTGGGCTTTGGTGGTTCAGGATTACAAACCTGGAAATAAAACACAAAAAGGGAACTTCTCATGTGGAGTGCCGTTTTCTCGTTTGTGGTGATCTTTATTTCAATGTTTTGTTTTATTTTGGTATATAGGAATATACATTGCTCTTTTTTTGTGTTTACGTGCAGCAAGCACGTAGAGTATGTACAGTTTTGCCTGCTTGTTTTCGACCTCTGTCTCTGCCCTGGTCTTTCCTTCCAAAGCAGGAGCCTGTCTGTCATTGTTGCGGTTGGAGATCTTCCACGCCCTCACAGAAGCCGAGGATTTAAGCGCCGATGCAGAGAAAGAGAAAGGAGGAGGATAAAAGAGAACCTGAAGCAGGTGTTTTGTTCCTTAATTTAAATATCGCCACCTTGTTCCTTGTGTAGAGTTCCAGTGACTGCTACGAACGTTGGTATATGTATTACTCATGCTTCCGAGTTCCCAGTGTTAACCTGCTACTACCAGTCCGAATGTGCTGTGTGGACAGGTAGTTTGGACCTCCACATCCCCGCAAGCAGGAAGAATTCCGTTTATACACACTAGTATTGGAGGCGCCACCCTGTGTTTTTCTAACTGTAGGTCATGGAAGTCCACAGTTCAGACATGAATGTCCTGGGTTTATTTTTGGTCCTGTGCTGTAAGCCAACTCTTGATATTTGCATGTATTTTGTAGAAAATATAGTATAAATAAATATAGTGTTTAAAAAAAAAGAGAGAATTGAGTGGAAACTCATGATTTCCTTTTCAGGAAGTTGTTGCTTATGTTAATAAGCCACATGAGGGCGCTATATAACAGATATTTATATATATTTATAAATGAATACCAAATAGGAAAGCTTCTGGTCATGATTGTCAATTTTTTTGTCAATTTTTTTAAAGTTGATTTTTTTTTTTTGCCCCATTAACAGAGACTAAACTGCAAATAAATGTGTGGATAATACAAAAAGAACAGAAATAATCTATTTTAAAAACTGTATAAAATACAAATGAATATAAGATAGTTTATGTTTATGCAATTTGTCTGTGAAAGAAACTGTCCTTATGTACAGAAGGTATTGGCATTATGGTGCCACACCCTGAAGGGAGTGGTTAAAAGAGTGGGTAAGCACTGTGAGAGGGGTAAAAGATGAGTTTAACCGCACTCTTTTTGGCTTTGCTTTCGAGCAGGTTGGTGAGGGCGTGCAAGTCGCAGCCAGAGATCTTGCCTTCGTATCGGATAATGTGTTGGTTCTAAGAGGTAGAGCCAAGCAAAACACTGGTAAATATCTTTAACTGCCACATGACCTTCCTTAATTCTGAAGAGTATTTACGTTGAAACAGTGCACCAGGACACGAGCCGGTCCACCTCTTTCATGTAAGCTGACTCGTCTATGTGTCGTGAGAAGGAAATTAGTGGCATGTCATCAGCAAACGTTAAAATGTTTACAGAAGGATCTTTCTAATTTGTTAGTATAGAGGGTGTAAAGTATGGGGTGATGTATGTTGAGGGTTGGAGAATTGTGCACACGGTACCAGAATGGTTTCTTTGCCTTTTATGTACAATAAATGCTCTAATGGATGTTTTAAATGGACACTTTTTTTCACATGACCACAAATTATACATCAGCATCTAGCATTAAGACCCACATCAGGCTTTTTGTGTATAAGGGTAAGTTTTAAAACACCAAGGCTTTAAGACACTGGGTGAAAATGCAGAGAATTACGCAGATTCATTATTTAATAACAATCACAAAGGAAACAGAGCCAACGCATCCCCTAGATTTACTACATAGACATATATACAAGTACAGACAGAAGTGTTAAAGTGTGGAAGGGCTGAGAGTCAAAGAGTTGAACAAGTTCCCACGAGAAAGCTCCTGTCGTGTGCCTCGCTGACGGAAGCTGTGGTTAATGTGGTTTATTTCTGTGTATATAATGCAGCATCGGCTTGAGTGAAAGATAGTCACAACGCAACGGAGACTTAAAGGCAGTTACAACTCTATCGTTTCAAGTATTTTTCTTCAAAAAGGACTTTGGTGCGATCATTCATGAATCATTCTTATCAGTGGCAAGTTACAGTTGTAACCATGTTGCATTTGTAACCTATAAATACAGATCATGCACAGGTCTACAGAATGACTACCCTGATACAGTCATACATTCAGGTCAAAAAGTCAGTCAGAGGTTGTCCAGGATGTTGTACAAAGATATAATCAGACAAGTTTCTCTTTTGTCTCAACTATCTGCAAATGTTAATAAAGTGTAACCTCTATTTATAACCGTGGCTAGAAAATGCACACAGAGAGAAGAACTGTTTTTTTTTTCCCTTGTGTTTGGTGAACACATTTTCCATGAGTTTCAACAAACAAAAACTTACAAATAATTTACCAATTACAAAAGTACAAATGGCATACAAATAATTTCTGAGAATTTATTCCAATCATTTTGTTTTGTGAATATGGACAAACTTATAAAACCACTAATAAAAAAAAAAAAGAAATAGAATCCATTAACAATTCTACTGTAGCACTGAGGAAAAATTCCACATCTTACAGATGTATGTAAACTATTAAACAAATCTTGGCAAACAAGATAATCTACTTCTACATATTTTCTTATTTCTCATCATGTTAATTATAATTGAAAAGTTGACTTGCCAAATCAGTAGCTTAATGACACCAATTCAAAAGAAATAAAATTCACTGAGATGTTACTAAATTTCTTATAAAATTTCTTATAAAAAGTGGTTGTGGAACAGGGATGCTATTTTTCTTCTCCTTAGAAATTACAATCTGAAATCTGCAGGAACGTCTGCCATTGAGAGTTAATGAATTAAATCTAACTGAAGGACTGCCAAGACTGCTCCACAGCCAACAGATCAATGATCATTATTATAAAATAGGGGGAAAACATTCATGAGTGTGTACATGTGTGTTTGTGTATATAATATATATATATGTGTATATATATATATATATATATATATATATATAATATATATATATATATATATATATATATATAGATATATATATATATATAGATATATATATATATAGATATATATATATATATAGATATACAGTGGTGTGAAAAACTATTTGCCCCCTTCCTGACTTTTTATTCTTTTGCATGTTTGTCACACAAAATGTTTCTGATCATCGAACACATTTTAATATTAGTCAAAGATAACACAAGTAAACATAAAATGCAGTTTTTAAATGAATGTTTTTATTATTTAGTGAGAAAAAAAAAAAAAATCCAAACCCACATAGCCCTGTGTGAAAAAGTAATTGCCCCTGCACCTAATAACTGGTTGGGCCACCCTTAGCAGCAATAACTGCAATCAAACGTTTGCGATAACTTGCAACAAGTCTTTTACAGCGCTCTGGAGGAATTTTGGCCCACTCATCTTTGCAGAATTGTTGTAATTCAGCTTTATTTGAGGGTTTTCTAGCATGAACCGCCTTCTTAAGGTCATGCCACAGCATCTCAATGGGATTCAGGTCAGGACTTTGACTAGGCCACTCCAAAGTCTTCATTTTGTTTTTTTTCAGCCATTCAGAGGTGGATTTGCTGGTGTGTTTTGGGTCATTGTCCTGCTGCAGCACCCAAGATCGCTTTAGCTTGAGTTGACGAACAGATGGCCGGACATTCTCCTTCAGGATTTTTTGGTAGACATTAGAATTCATGCTTCCATCTATCACAGCAAGCCTTCCAGGTCCTGAAGCAGCAAAACAACCCCAGACCATCACACTACCACCACCATATTTTACTGTTGGTATGATGTTCTTTTTATGAAATGCTGTGTTACTTTTACGCCAGATGTAACGGGACACGCACCTTCCAAAAAGTTCAACTTTTGTCTCGTCAGTCCACAAGATATTTTCCCAAAAGTCTTGGCAGTCATTGAGATGTTTTTTTAGCAAAATTAAGACGAGCCTTAATGTTCTTTTTGCTTAATAGTGGTTTGCGTCTTGGAACTCTGCCATGCAGGCCGTTTTTGCCCAGTCTCTTTCTTATGGTGGAGTCGTGAACACTGACCTTAATTGAGGTAAGTGAGGCCTGCAGTTCTTTGGATGTTGCCCTGGGATCTTTTGTGACCTCTCGGATGAGTTGTCTCTGCGCTCTTGGGGTAATTTTGGGCGGCCGGCCACTCCTGGGAAGGTTCACCACTGTTCCATGTTTTTGCCATTTGTGGATAATGGCTCTCACTGTGGTTCGCTGGAGTCCCAAAGCTTTAGAAATGGCTTTATAACCTTTACCAGACTGATGGATCTCAATTACTTTTGTTCTCATTTCTTCCTGAATTTCTTTGGATCTTGGCATGATGTCTAGCTTTTGAGGTGCTTTTGGTCTACTTCTCTGTGTCAGGTAGCTTCTGTTTAAGTGATTTCTTGATTGAAACAGGTGTGGCAGTAATCAGGCCTGGGGGTGGCTACAGAAAAACTCAGGTGTGATAAACCACAGTTAAGTTTTTTTTTAACAAGGGGGGCAATCACTTTTTCACACAGGGCTATGTGGGTTTGGATTTTTTTTCTCACTAAATAATAAAAACATTCATTTAAAAACTGCATTTTATGTTTACTTGTGTTATCTTTGACTAATATTAAAATGTGTTCGATGATCAGAAACATTTTGTGTGACAAACATGCAAAAGAATAAAAAGTCAGGAAGGGGGCAAATAGTTTTTCACACCACTGTAGATATATAGATATGTGTGTGTGTGTGTGTGTGTGTGTGTGATATATATATATATATATATATATATATATATATATATATATATATATATATATATATATATATATATATATATATATATATAAATGCTAGATAAATAAATGCTTTTTACGTTTGTATCAGTTTAGTTTGTAAGTAAGACTGACTTTGTTGTGTAATTCAAGTAATATGGGACTATGAGGATACACAAAACAAGAATTTCCTGTTTCCAGAAACTTGACTTGATTTTATAGGAATGGAAGGAATGACTGTTTGATCTCATTCGGCATGCAAACCCCTTAATTGAAGCAGTGTGTCACATGTAGTGGAAATATATACATATTTAAATCTATTTCTATTTGCTTAAAGTGACACAGTGTTTTTTCCTTGCAGACATGGAAAATGGTGCTCCGCTAGAGAGACCCTGCACCTCTTAAAGACCTCTGTGTGCTCCACTGAGAATAAGAGCAGGTTGGCTGCGCTCCATAGTTTTCGTGAGAAAGAACAGCACTGTTTATTAAACCAGAGAAATGAGTACCAGGGCAAATATTAGTAACAAAAATGAATACACATTGAAATATCAAAAATTCATGCAACACCTTTTTTTTTTAAATGTATTATGTTACACGACTAATGTTGTACATAATAGAAGCTACTAAATGAAAAAGGCAGATATTTAACCATAACTTTTATGCCATTTGGCAGACACCCTTATCCAGAGAGATTGAGGGTTAAGGGCCTTGTCCAACAGCAGCATGGTGGTGGTGGGATTTGAACCTGAGATTTTCCAGTCCAGATGCCAATGCCTTAACCACTGAGATACCATCATCCCTCGTTTTAGATTAGTGTCAATCTGGGTGAAACGAAGAGAACTAAATAACTGGATTTAAGATCTTATAAATAAAATAATCAAATATTAATTCATTCATTCATTATTAATAATTTGTAAATGAACTTAATGTCTCCCCAAAGCACTATGTATTTCTGCAGTGGCATATAGTCGTGGATGTTAATTTAGAATAGTTTTTGGTTATTAATATTTTAACATACCGCCACATTACCACGTTGTGTTATAGAAGTGACCAAACATCAGGTAAACATTGCATGAGGCAAAGTTAATGTTGCGTACCCAGAAGTAATATGTGATCCTCTTTCTCTGCCATTGAACATTCAACTGCTTACTGAAATGCTTTTTGAAAGCCCGAGTGAATGCCACATCATCATGTGAAATGTTCACACAATGTGCCCTTGTAAAAATCCCTGCTCTTCACATGGATACTATATTCTGTTCAAACAAACTCCCACAAGATGAAGCATGATATTAGCATTTATAGAATTTAAGATGTTAAACATTAACCCTTTGTATGGCTAACTAAAAATAAAAAAATTATTGTAAATAACCACCCCTTTTTTTCCCTCCTCCCCCCTTTATCTTTTGCTCATGTTTCTTGTTTATTTTTGCATTGTGAACATTGTTCGTTGGGGTGCGTTTAAAGTTTCATTGTACCTTGTTGTGCAATGACAATAAAGTTCTATTGTATTCTGTTGTATTCTTCTAACAACATGCAAAAACAAAATGTAACACTAATCATTCAATTTTGGTGGTTTCCAGTAAAAACAATATCTTACACATTGGGCTACATTTTGCAACTGAGGTGCGATTTAGCTCATGTAGATGTAATGCTTTATTTATCATTAGATCTAAGAACATAGTGATTCAAAATTGTTTTTAAAACTTTTCAAAGACAGTGGCTAGCAAATAACAGAGCTGAATGTTAACCACAAAACAAGAACGGTTTATTTGAAAGGACTCCATGGTCTTTCAACAATTAATTAGGTAAGGAATATAATTTTACATTTCAAGACTGTGTTGTACAGCATGTTTATTGATATAAATCCAGGTTAGAGTAAGGGAGCCAGAATGCTATATTTTAGCTTCCTCAGTCATCCTATAGTTTTTCAACACTGATTCAACACTGATTCATCTTTGGCATTTTGTTAAACGATTAAAGTATTGAAAGGTATTTATTTAATTACCTAAACGTTACCTAAAGGAGGTTACATTTATCTCTGTTCCCATAATCCTGTTGTTAAATAGCAGCTTCATGTGTCTCTTAAATCAAAATAAAACAAAAAAACGTGTTCTAGAAGTTTCTGTTCTAGATGACAACGTGACAACAGTTTTGGGTTCCTGCTTAGGTGGAGACTTAAAGCACTATTTGTACGTCGCTCTGGTTAAGGGCGTCTGCTAAATACTGTCAATGTAAATGTACTTAACTTTATATAACTAACTAAAATACTTGATGCCATTGAATTTCCAAGCGCTAATTACATTCAAAGCTGGAAATAAGTTATAAAGCTTACTTTCAGACTGATATTTTTAATTCTATACATATGAATTACATAATATAACTCTGATCTCTGGCTTAGTGGTTAGCATGTTCGCCTCACACCGCCAGGGTGCGGGTTCGATTCCCGTCTCGGCCATGTGTGTGTGGAGTTTGCAGGTTCTCCTCGTGCCTCAGGGTTTTTTTTCTCCGGGTTCCCCGGTTTCCTCCGGTCCAGAAACATACATGGTAGGTTGATTGGCACCTTGGAAAATTGTCCCTATTGTATATATGTGTGTGTGTGTGTGTGTGTGTGTGTGTGTGCCCTGCGATGGGTTGGCATTCCATCCAGGGTGTATCTTGTATAGGCACAGGCTCCCAGTGACCCGAGGGAAGATCGGATATAGCGGTAGAAGATAAATAAATGAATGATCATAAATATATAATTTTACACAAATTATAAATATGATAATGAATATCACATTGTCATTAGTATTCTATACAAAAATTTAAAATAAAGACAGAAACATTGGCTTTGATGACTACTCCTTTTATTACCAAAAAGAGCCCAACAAAGTGCTTCTTTACACGGAGTAAAAGAAACAGTAAAGTAACATATTTATATGTAGGAAATTTATAATGTATAATATGACAAAATTATACTCTTTTTTTTCTTCTTATTGACTTACAAGAAGAAAAAAAACACCAGTGGATCTCCATTCAGAGAACAGTTATGCAAGATTGTATTTTAAGATAAGCATTATAACTTCACAATGGGTTTACCCTGTCTGCCCCCAAACTCTGAGCTGCGTGGTTAACACAATTCACAAAATGTATAGACAGCAGAAATGCAGTTATGAAGTAATAGATGACAGTAACTATAATCTGAAAAGTTATCTGACAAAAGCTGTATATACACACCATATATAACTGTGCGTGTACATAAATACATGCACAGTGCATATATTTGTTACTGTGTTTATATCCGAGAGATACAATATTTGCAAAGGAAACTTTACAAAATAATCATGAACATCAGCAATCATCAGCAAGGTTTTCTCAGAAATATGAGGATCATTAGAAAAATAAATACTGACCAGGTACTATGGCTCATCATTAAAAATGTGCACGAGTTAATATAGCTTACAAGACCATGTGTTAAATACATGTTCAGGTATATTTTATCGAGCTGAATCTTGAATTATTTCGAGCTGCTACATAGTTACAGTGGAACAGTTAAAAACTATTATTATTATTACTCTGTGCCACTGTTTTGTGCATGTTTATAATTACCTTTCCTTTGGGAGAGAAAAAGAAAAACCACTGACAAAACCACAGCTTTAGATTTTAGATGTCCACTAATGAAACTCCATTGTATCAAATGGAGAATTTATATATATATATATATATGCACATACAGTATACACATTATACATTAGCTTGAGCTGCAAAAAAAAATAAACTGCATATTTAAACTTTAAACTGCATTATGAATGCAAAAAAGGAAAAGATACGACTAGAGTACACAAGTTAAGGTACCTAGGTACTGATCAGCACCTACAGACACTGCACATATCTATATGGAAATATTTAACTCCAAAATGTAAATTTTAACTGTTCTTTCTAGGATAAGGTGTTAAAGTTGTTAAGGTTAAAGTGGGATATGGTTGGAAGTGACGCTAAAATCTGACAGCACCACTTGCAAAAGTAATATAATGGTCTCTTGTATTTGGTCTATGCGAATACAAAGTAAAGTGCTTCACATATACAACATATAGCATTTCTTTGGATAGATTGGGGAATTTGAAAGTACAACAAAAAGAGCAAGAAATATATATATATATATATATATATATATATATATATATATATATATATATATATATATATATATATATATATATATATATATAATACATATACACACACACACTTTTTTTTAGTTGAAACCTTACATGGAAACATTTTAGTCACTCCAAAATAACTGCTTTTTTGTGACATTAAATCTACAACACAATATATTATATATTACAATCAGAACTTGACACCATATTGTTTAATATATTTCATATATATGGAAAGAACGAAAAAAAAAAGGAAAGTTTAACCAATCTTACCAATATAACTTATACCACATTAAACAAATTAATCTTAGTATTATATATCGTATGTGAGCATAAATTGCAACACCAAAACAAAAGCAAGTAAAGTTATATATTAATAACTAGCTTTAACAGCTTATTAGGTAGTAACAACTCTTACATTAACAATACAATGCACACATTTCCATAGAATTTACATGCATATGTCTGAAAGCGAAAACAGCTGTGTCTTATGTGTATTGTTATTCTGAAATTGTATATATATATATATATATATATATATATATATATATATATATATATATATATATATATATAGATATATATATATATATATATATATATATATCTGATTGGAGAGGCAACCGTTATTAGAAAGGCGTGTGTGTGTGTGCGCGTGTGCGTGTGTGTGGTAGGCACAGAATAAATGGAGATCCAGTATGGGTGCAACTGAAGTATTTCACAGTCTATGTGGACTGGTCTAAAGCTTTGAGCAGATCGTAGCCCTGAAGCAAGTGAAGATTTCCCTGCAGTGGAACATTCACATCACAGTCATACTGAGTCAGCTCTGCCAGGCAGTACGGGTCGAAGGACGGGCCTAGCAAACGAGTTGTAACCCCTAAAAGACACAAGGTGTGTTAAATAATTTGTAGGCTAAACATTAAAGGCTATGATGTAGTGAGTTACAACCTGAAATGGTCAGAAAGCACGTTAAATAACAGTAATGTATTCTATGAGCAGTATGTCTTCTATGAGACTTTTTTGACTGCACATGTTTGCAATTCTCCCTGTCTGTCATTGACAGTTTCTGAGTACATATTAGACATTTACTGATCCTTTTGTCTATGCTCCATATTTACAGATGGCTAATTTTATGCGCAAAGCACAGTTCATATATAATTGTGTATTGTGTTTGGCTATATAACACAAGCATTTTATCATATATACTTGCCTAAATTATTCTTTATTCAGATGACAAAGCTCTTTCGGATCCTGTTAGAAATCCGGTGTATGTTTAAATGTGTAAAATGAAAGCATGCAGAAATGCAGCTTACAGCACTGACCTGTGACCTGCCTTATGGACGGTGGCACCCCATACTGACTGCATGCTGAAGAGCAGAAGCGCTCAGTAAAAGGCTGTTTGAGTTGCCTCGAGATCCCAGGATCGGGAGGCCGAAAGTGAATAGGTTGAGCATTCTTGTCTACTTGTCCACCTGAGAAATGGTCTGGAGGAAAAAAAAAAAAAGGCAAAACAAAAACATCAAATGTTACAGAAGGAGAGACAGACATAACAAAAATATACATATTTAGAAACAGTTTTCTATGTACCTCTGGGATCTGGTTTCCTGGTAGAAAAGGCACACCCATTTGTGTCTGCTGTCTTCATTCTCTTCCACATGTTGTCTACTGACTCACTGCGACTTACACCATCCAGCTTGACACACTTAAACTTTAAAAAAAAAAAAAAAAACACAGAAACATTATTTTGGACAGTTGTTTTAATACTCATCTTTTTTTTTTTTTACCTGTACAGGACATTTCCTATAGCTTACTTGAGGAATATCTGGAAACGAGCAGGGAGAAGTAAATTCGTCCTGTCTCTTGCGTTTGAAACTGTGAGCCGGAGTAATCTGATCCAGGTGCATGCCTGATCCATATGAGCGCAAGATACTTGAAGGCGCCTGGTAAGGAGGGATTAGTGGTATCTCAGAGTACGGGCTAGGGCAGTTTTTGTGTTCAGGCGCAAGGGGCTGGAAGAGACTCGTCACATTGCTGAACGTATACTGTGGCTGGGCACAAAGGTTTGTGCTGGACTCTGGTACGGCCTCTTCCTGAGCAACGGGATTGAGCTGGAAGTCTTCACCATCCATCGGGATGTAAGGAGCCAAAGTCTCCAGGTCAAGATCACTGAAACCCCACTGCTTAAAAAAAAAAAAAAAAAAAAAAAAAAAAAACACAATAGAATGTTAATTTCTTTCTTCATTCCCCATCCAATTTAAAATTCATAAGTTGAATATAATAGATTTACAGGACTGACACAAACCAAATCTATCTAATAGACATTTTAACGTACCTAGATTATTCACAACCATTATAGTGGACAAGTGCATTATTTACATTACAAAGAGAACGTACATATGGTTTCTATTAAGAAAACACAAAGCTAATGTCAAAGATTATCTTGATGATGTCTAACAAGCTGGAGCTTGAAGCTTTAAACATTATATAATAGAATATAAGAATATAAACATAATTATATTATAATAAACCTATTTTAATACATTTCTTATTAGAATGGCAGATTTTTTTTTTCTCCAATAAATAAATGCTTAAAATAATCAGCCAACAGAATAAAATTATGTACTATAGAACAAGACTAGATAATGTAGTAAGAGTCATTAGAAAAATGTCTACAAATGTGTATATTTCAAATGTGTTGCTTTAAAAATCATAAATACAAGACATAATGGACAACTGTATTATTATTTATAATATTAATATTAATATTTCGACTTGTTAAAAGTTCTGGGTTTTTTTCTATGATGTAACTACTGCAAGAAACAACTGCACTAGTTATTTCACCATTAGTGCATTTTTTTTTAACTCTGAATAGCTGAAGAAGAAAAAAGAACAGGCAAGAGAGGTAAGATTCTGAAGTGTTCAGGAGTCTGTAAATATAAATGCTACAGTGAAACAGTAGATGCTGGCACCTCATAAAGACTATAACATTGGGTAAGGGACTTACTTCACTGTTAGTGTCCTGCGCAAAAAGTCGTTCTGTCAGCTCAACCCTAAGCTCGTTATCTTCGCTGTCATAGTACACTCCTCCAGCGCTATCAGGCTGTACACCATATGAAAGTAAATTATACTTAAACATGTCATAAAGGTAATCACACAGCTCAAAATGACAAAGAATCATTCATTAGGTAGATATGGAAAAAATAAAAACCCAGAAGGAACGTACAGTGGAGCTGCTGCTGTTGCTCAGGCTTGTAAGTGAGCTGGAGGAAGATTTGACTAGGCTTCCTTCAGAATTACAACGTGGAGACTCAACTTCCCACATTTCATTGACCGAAGCATGGCTGGGAGATTTGTAGAAGGAAACAGAAGCTTCAAACTCTGGACTTCCTATAAAAGCAAAATGCATTTAAAATATTGTTGAAGCCAAGATCCAAGGTATACATACATCAACAGAAAACAAAGAGAGTTTGTTTTTAACATATAAGCATGAAACAATGCTATCCAATTAACATAAATGAATACTTCACATGAATGAATAACAACATGTTTGCAGAAAACCTTCAGTATTTATTCATTTACGCTGTTTGTTAATAAATGATCTGACTCTTAAGAAACCTCACTGTCAGAATGTGCCAATTTGTATTTAATTAATATACATATTCTTAAAATTTTTGCAAAAACAAATTTCGATTTACATGCCTGTTTTCTTGTCATAATCACACATAAGCTACAGTTGTGGAATCTAGATTGAAAAATGCTGACATATGCCTTTAAGACCATCATCATCATCATATGCTTCAGGTATAGTCACAATATTAGTTGAGGATGTTAGAGTTGAATGAATCTCTGCCTTAACATGAATGAAAGATTAGTGTGAGAATGGCAAGTAGAAAATGAGACCACACATGCCCCAAAGGTTTCATCTAAAATAAATGAAAGAGAAATTAGTTTGTTTTCCATCACATGCACTGATTTAGGACAATAGATAAAACTGTATTCCCATTAAAAACCCAGAATCATCAGAGGAAGCCACAAACCACAAGCAACCTGACATTAGGAAACTCAATCGTTCACACCAGGGAACATTAATTGAAATCTTTATTAAGAAAACAAACCAAAAAAAACAATCATTTTCCTGTTTGAAATCAATATTTGATGTGCCCATGCTATGCTGAATAAGGCGTCATTTTCTTCAGAGCAGATGTATCAAATTATTTTTGTATAATGCGTACCCTGCTGCAAAGCCAAGCTACAAGCATGCAACATTACAAAAGGCTGCCATCGCAAAGCTCATGACTATGGGACACTGCCTATGTGCATTCTGTGGTTCTGAGGTAGAAAATGATTAAATACTGAGATGAATAAAAGAAGTTCATGCATGTAGAAGGGGGGTGGGCATGCTGTCAAAGGACAGGGAGTACAGACAGAAGTTGTTTTGGCGATAGATGTAGCGGTGGTTAGAATTCTGACCGAAGTCCAGGGCAATGATCGCTTCGCCTGGCGTGGCAACGATCTCTTCTGGTTCCTCCTTGAGTCTGGTAACGAGTATGTTCGAGGTTTCCGAGCCCTGGCAGAAAAGTTCGTTTGTGACCAGCCTGTTTATCGGTTTGAAAAAGGACTCCATCTGGTCCATGGAGAGCACAATAGACTTCTCTTCGATGTCACTGGAACAGAACAGTATTAACATTTGAGATCATGCTGGAAAATGTAATGTGCAAAGTTTCGTGTAATTGGTTATAATAAATCGACTTTATGAGGTCAGACCTTAAGACGTAGTTGATGCACACGATGCACTGTGGCTGAGAGTTGCGGTTGTTATAAAGGACCGTCCCATGGGTCTCCATCCATACGTAACCGCCGTTCTTAGCCAACATCCGATAGAGACCACTCACCACCTGTCCTTTAGTACACACTGTATAGAAAATAATACTGTATAAGAACCTTTTTAAAAACAGGCATTCATTATGTTTTGTCACAATCTATGTGGATTTGCATACACAACTCTCATGATAAACCAATCATGATTCAGTGGTGATGACGGCATCCATATCAATTACTTGATCTAGAACTAATTTAATGTATTGTGCTCCAAGCTCCAATCTGTGGCATTTACACATTCATGCTTATTGTAGATAACTAGCTGCATGAAGGTTGTTTTTACTTTTTACTGTCATTAATTAAATATTACTTGTATAATACTTATTAATTTACAAGAAACACAGATCTACATCTAAACAGATATGTAGTCCTGGTATTTAATCAGTTCTGGTATACACAGTTCACAGTGGGTGTAAAAATGTGGTTCATTTGCTATAGATGAGCAATGAAAACCTCTGTTTTGGGTGGAGCTCTAACAAAAAAAAAAAAAGCTTACTTTAAAATTTACTTCAAAATTAAGACATACATTTTGCATCTGTTCGACCAGACAAAGGATTCAGTACAGTCTATACAAAAGAGTGCCCTTGAAAACAAGAACAGCTTTGTGGGGAGAAGGAAGGAAGTCAATGGCTTTCATATAGCATGGGTATTTCACAGATTTTAATTCTTAATAAAATATGCCAGTTCACCACTTTATACATAATAATCTGTGTGGCTGACCTGCAATCCAGATTCAAAACTTAGACTTGAAATACTTCATTGATCTTGCGAGGGAAAGGATTATACATTGCAGCAACTTAAAAAGTATTAGGGCGAATGCGTCTCAAGCATCTATATCTATATAATATCCATCTATAGCATCTACATCCATGTATAGCATCTATGTAATTTATCATCTGTTGCATAGAGGTGAGTCTTTGTACAGTGCAATGGTGTACGGTAGCAATGATTTCCTGAGCTGTTCTGTCAGTCTGTCGGAGACTGAATTGCTACTGTATGGGATTATGTGGTGGGTGGGAAGGCTTATCCATGACTGACAGGAGTTTGTTCAGTGATCAGATCTCCCTAACTGCCTCGAATATGTCCAGTGTGTGTCCAATTATGTGTTCGGCCTTGCGGATGATTTTATTGACCTTCCCTGCATCCCTGGACCTGATGCTGCTCCCCCAGCAGCGCACAGCACTATAAAGTGCACTTGCCACAACATACTAATTAAAGATATCTAGCATCCTACTGCATACATTGAAGGATCTGCACTTCCTCAGGAAATAAAGTCTTCTGAAACCCTTCTTATACACATCGTCAGCGTTGGTCCTCCAGTCCATTCAAACACTTTAGTTATAGATGTTAAGAAACCAGTATGACCATCCAGTATATCTAATATATATATATACACACACACACACACATATACACATGTATACATGTATATGACAGGTAGATGTGTATCTCTCTCTCATATATATATATATATATATATATATATATACACACACAAACAACAACACATACACCACACACAATATATATATACAAAATATACATACTATATATAACTTATATAATATATACACACACACACACACACATACACACACACACATAGACAGACAAACAGACAGATGCATACACCCCTCATGAAGCTTATGTCATAAATGAAAATAGTAGTCACATGGTCAGCAGTCACCTAATGCTACACGAGGTCGGCAACAGCTATCCACAAATTTGCAATTTATAAAATAGTCATGGCACACAGGAAGTGCCATGGGTTGCTTTGATCAATAGTGGGGAAAGATCCAAGCTGAATAAATGTGTGGGTCGGGTTGCACATACCAAACTCCACAGTGGACAAAACTTAAAAGAGTCACAGGACAATCATTCGAGAACACTAATCTGCAAATCACATGGCGACATGACATCTTAAAAGAACAGTGCCAAGGTTTTTTAACCGTGTCTTTTTTTTGTGTTGTTTTGTTTGTTTATTCCTGACTACTTTAAAGGGTAAAGCCATAAAAGCCATCATGAACCCATCGTTTAATGTTATTTGGCCAGAGTGGAAAATTTGCACTGCGGCATCTGCTAAGCAAATAAACAGTGCAATGCAATAACCATTCAGCTTATAAATAACTCAACAATTCCTAGGCGCAAGCTGGACATCTGCTTCCCTCAGTCAGCGGGTGCATGGGAAGTGCCTCATGTCCAGGGAAGCCTGGTTTCAAGACAGAACTTTAGTCCATTCTAACACATAAGAAACATGGATCGCTGCCAAATAAAGGGTCATTTTGTCGGGATATTGGTGCATTCGTGGAAAGGGAACGGCTTCTGATTTCTAAGGCAGTTTTAGGATAGGTGATACATGTGCAAAAAAATTAAAACATGGCCAAGGATATATTACCTAATTCAAATGGTAATAGTAGCTGATGGATGAATTATGTACTCACAGTTCTGGTGACTCTTAGTCATATTGTTCACGTCCAGTGCATGGTAGAAGTCATAGACAGAGCGGCCAACTAACTCGTCAGGTGTGTACCCAACCAGTTTCCTCACGCTGCAAAACAGATTTCAATAATTCAATCAGTCTCTTCAAACCACATGTTTTTTATACAAGTATTGTGAAAGCCTAGGTAGCATTTGGTACAAAAACGTTAATTACACACACAAAAACACACCAAAACAAAAGTTAGATACAAATCTAAGATATTAGATCCTTTCAACAAGCCAGCAAAAGACAGGACAAGCAAATCAGTCGACCTAATGAGACAAGCAAAGCCAAAGTCTATCACTTTAGTGCCCACTGGTGACAACCTAGGCTTTTTGTTTTCTGAGAAAATAAATCTCTCTCTCCTTCCTTCTCCCAGAGAACCCCCCCCCCCCCCCACACCCCCACCCTCTGTTACTTTGTCCCTGCTTGTTGATATAACACACCGAGTTATAAACTTGTGTTGGTGAAGGGCATAATTGCTTCTTTTGAGACACTACCCTTGTTTTGTTTGAACGATTTCTATACTGTTCTAAGGGCAGTTTAAGCTTTTAAAGTCCACCTTCTAAGTGCATTAGCATGATTAAAGGCAGATTAGAAGTGAAATGTTAATCAACACACAACATATCTCGTTAATCAATATCCTTATGTTTTTTTTTTTGCTTTCTCCTCCTGATTGCTTAGTATCTCTTAGTAACTTTGTTCAAAAATGTCCTAATGCTGCAATGCTTTTTAAATATAAACGTATATTTAAAGAATTTCCCCTTATGTATTTTCCTATTAAAACTAATGGGAATATGAATCTACCAAGTCACAACACATCAGCTGGTTTATGCATTGTACACTTAATTAGCTCCAGATCTTTTTATGACTGCAATGTCAGATGTTATTCCGGTGAACATAGCAGTGAGAGATATACAGTACACTGCCATTTTTAGTTCCCCCCCCCACACATGTACTGCACATGCTCATACTGAAAGAGTAAATATTTTCTCTACATTTGTGAAGTTTGCCCTGCATGCTGATTATGTAAGATGGCTACAGCCACTAGCATGCACAAACATGAGAATGACTAGAAACACACACACACACACATATATACAGTGTATATATATATATATATATATATATATATATATATATATATATATATATATATAATATATATATATATATATATATATATTAAATAAAAAAAAATATACATACATGTGTGTGTGGGAAGGCTTTGGATAGTCCTTTAAATATATATAGTATATATATATATATATATATATATCTATATATATATATATATATATATATATATACTACAAAATAATACGAAATAATATAAATACACTTTAAACCATTCCTACATTGCATAATCTCTCGGCAGGAAATCATACTGTTTTCTCGAGTTGTCACGAGATCCATTTCTGCTCACCACATTTACAAAAATCTGCTTGATGTTTTTCTTGTCAGCTCGAATCAGCCTGGCAATTATCCTCGAAAGCTCTCTAAACAACAACGCCTGACGAAATGATGCGCTCAGCATATGTTTTTTTGTTTTTCCGCACAACTCTATGCTGTTTCTGAAATATTTTTGGTTTGGTGAACTGGAAGGAGGAAGAATAGTTCGAGGTCTACATGCCTCTCATCACAGTAGGTGAACTTCAAGTCCATGCTGTGTCGACTCATGAAAGTCTTGGCCTCTATTGGTGTGTCCACACTGGAAGGATTAGGGATGGGCTCACACAGCACCACGAGGCAAGTCAGGGGGGGCTCTGCAAACCCGCACAAAACGTGAGGTGGTCGGCTAGGGTACACCTTTAAATGCCCTGTGCAGTGCAGCACCTGAAAGGAGACAAACAAGTGACTTTAGAAAGGACATAAGAAAAGACACAAAGTTCACAGATGGGTAATAATCATCCTTAACATGGAATTGTGTTTATGTATTACTATAATTAAGTGTTGCAATCTGTTTTCACATACCTTCCAGTTGGCTGATTTAAGGTTGACTGTGCGTCCTCTGTTGGTGACAGTGCACTTCATTCTCATGAAGAAATCTCTTTTTGTGCTTAGTTCCTTATGCCTCCTGCCATACACTGATCCTAACAGCCATATTCAAATAAACTATTAACACTATTACTTCAGAATAGGACTTTATAGAACAAATAATGTAGTAAGAATAGTATTAATGTAGTTTTTAATAGTATTATATTATGCATGTAATATAGATGACAAATAAATAAATAAAACGGGCTAATTTCTTACTGTTTACATCTACATATACACCATGAGGCACAAGTCCGTGCAAATTAATAAAAAAACAAACAAACAAACAAATCTTGTCTAAAATAGTAATACTTAAATGCAAGCTCTTCACAAATGAAAATAAAGTACATTATATAAAAATGAATTATACAATAAAATATTACAATTAAAAAAATTATTTCCAACATCATGCTGTTGATCAGAAGTTCACCAAGGTTATCTGAAACCTCTTGAAATGTGTAAGAGCAGCGGTCATGAACTGTTCTCAACCAACTGTTTTGTGCATTATGGTGCTAACTCTTGCTAATTGTATGCATCTATCCTTTGTATTCGTAACTGACAGCATTGTGAGGGTGCAAATATGTCCTCTTACTTATCCAAACATAAATAAAATCTAGTGTGAGTATTTCCCTAGAAAGAAATACATTTTGAACATTCGAGTATCACCAAAACGGTTATAAGATTTAAAGGCTTAATGCAACATCATTGTTCCTATACATTGAAATAAGGAAGCATCTTTTCAAGTCTTTTAATCCTTAATCTCGAAGACAAAAAAGTTACATCAACGACTCAAGATTTATGCACCTGTTTTGACACTGAGGTTCTCTCGGATCTCCTCATGATCACAAGGGTGCGTGAAATCGAAAATGCTGTGTCCTGTTAATTCCACCTATTAAAAAGAATAAAAATATAAAAAAGCAATATAAAATTGAGAGAATGAACAAAACAGTACAGTAATCATGGATACCTCTGTTTTCAGCAATACAGACATACTGGATTGAGAGATGGGCATGAGGAAGAAGACTGTCTACCTGTGTGAGACCCATGAATTTATTGATGTTCTCTGAGAGGAAGACCATGTCGCCTTCTGACGTCACAACAGCAACAAATCCTTGCAGTGACTTCAAATACAGAATGTTCATCTGTGCGTCCTCCTGCCTGCTCAAGCATCCTTTCAAATGAAACACGTTACAAACTATTAGAACACCAAAAGTACCATTTTTTAAATAAACAAATAAATAAATAAATGACCAAAAATCACCAAATACCTACAATATATATTTTTTTAAATTTATCATGAGAACCAAACACACATCTCAGATCTAACATCAGAAGAGGGAGGAACTTCAACACACACAATGCCGCTGAACAATCTCAAAAACTTGAGGCAATAATTAAAGCAATGCTTCATGCTGGGAGGTGGAGATCTGCTTCCCCCTGATAAGACCTTCCTTCCCTCAAAGGCTGGGAGTTGACCCCTTAGGTCTGACTGTTGTCTTTCTGACCCAGATGGGACATCATTCTTTCTGCTGCATTCACAGATTATCTTTTTTTTCTTTTTTTTCCAAACAGGTGGTCAAGCCCCTTGCTCTTTTCTACCTTTAGGATTTATGCCCTACAGTATTTCAAAACACCTGCGCACTATAAATACTACTCTCTGTTGTCCAACTAGATTGCCTTTGTATCAAACGATGACATTCCTGGCATTCTTTTAAAGCTTTCTGTCAATCACTAGCGCAGCCTCAGAAACAGCATAAGCGTGTCTGTCCATGCCTGTTTTCTCTCCAAATAAGCCCGTTTTAAACACTTACAGTACGTTCCTTGTGCTCAAATAATTATATCGCTTTTCTCTAGGTTTCAACGCGCAATTTACACAGAATGTTCTTTAAACGCATGCCATAACTTATGCAAGATTAGTTAGTTGAAACCTATATTAAAAAAATGTAAATTAAATGACAAAATTCAGGATACGGTACACATACAAACAAGCAACAATGTTTTATATCCTAACCGCAAACTATAATATAATAAAATACTAACAAAATGGAAAACGCACATAAATCTGTCACAAAATACGTCGAGCTCAGAGAAATGCCTTTCTACACGTATCCCAGCCTGTTAGGAAATTGGGGTTAAAGTGCAGGGTCAGTCATGATATAGTGCCCTGGATCAGAAGAGGGTTAAGGGCCTTGCTTAAGGGCCCCAATAATGACAGCTTTATATTCCCTAACATTCTGCTCAGTAACCCAGAGCTTGTTGAACTGTTTAAAGCTGCAATCTACAATTTAACAGGGATTATAAAAGACACTTTACAAAGCATTTGATAAAAGAAACACCGGAAAGATAATTATTTTACACGGAGCAAATATGTACTTTTTCACTATAATTCAATACGTTTTTTTAATAAGTAATTCAATTTGCATTCTGTATTTCTGTTTGAAACATAACTTCAATTCAACTTCAACAAGGTAGATGAATGTGTCCGTATGGAGTGGTTAGTTGCTAGAACACTGGGCATTAGCTTATTTGTTTTTCTATCCAGTGCATAACAATTCAGACTGGTCTATCCCACTATGTGTTTCTCACACATCTAAAAAATGTTCTGTCAGAGAATCACAGATCACTGACAGCGAGGAAAGAATATCTGCTCGAGTTGTGCAAAAGCACTCTTGGTTGCGCCTGCATGACTTTGATAAAATCGGATGCGAATTCCGTTTGACAGCAGTGTCAGTACCTGAATATACATCGTTTCCCAACTTATCTGCTTCTTCAATGCATAAATGAAATTGTCATGCCAAGGCTATATAGATAATGGATGCTTCATACTAAGTGAATAATCATCTAGGGAATTAAGAGGTCAAAAGGTACCGTTTTTTTGTGTGTAAAGGCAGCAGTATTGTATCTCAAATACTACGAGAGAATAGTTTCTTTGTTATTTGAAACTACTGGTTAAAATTGTCCTGCCCCCTCCATGATCACGCTGCAGATCCAGAAAAGAACTTGTATTCCAGCCAGGAGAAAGTAAAATTCAAAATAAAACAGGACCTTTAAAACTGCTTTTCATCTTAGCAAATTTATACATTTTCCCAGTCAACATCACAGGAATATCTACATTTCTACATGATCTACATTATTACGAGGAATTCTGAATGACCATTGAATACATTCTTTGTTTACAGAATTGCATGTGACCAAGTTAAAGGTTTTTATTTTCACTTTAAAAAAATAAGGAAGGAAAAAAAAACATTATTTACTAATTTACAGAACACTATATCACCTAATCTCAATGCAAACAATTTGTACTTCGTCTCCACCCATTAGCACATTTTCACCACTTGCTTCTCCCTCTCTTTGTGTTAATTTCCTTGCTACGGCAAACACTTGTATGTCACAAAACAGTCTAGCAAACACAAACACACACATGCACACACACACTCACCCCAGTGTGAGTTCGTAATCAGTGATGAACTTTAGAAACCACCCACATTCTTTGTCTATGTTCCTGATCATAATCTTATTGTGTCGAAGGGTACAGAACGTCTCTCTTTGGGTGCTCTACAATGGCTAGTGCTTGTGCGCGCGCACACACACTGACACAAACAATTTCTAGATTTATGAGATTTATGAGACAATATTTTGTGGTAACATTCTCATCTTTGTGAGAATCTTCTAAAGGCATATAGACTGTTCTCGCTAATCTATTTTATGTCCTTTTAACTCTGTACCATCGTATTCACATAAAAATAAAATGACTATTTTTCTGAGAACCCCATCACTGTGGGAACATTTAACTGAATACGGTCACTTTAAGGAAATTGGTCCTATTTGCCACACACACACACACACACACACACACACACACACACACACACAACACACACACACACACACACACACACACCTACTGATGATCTGAAACATCCCACTAAAAGCACAGATGCATGATGCAGGGCTTAAAAAAAATTACATGTTCCTGTTTGGCTATTTTAGTTTAATTCCTGACCAAATCTTTCCTGCTGAACCGCACTGACCTGCAGTTTACTAAACGCAAAAACATGCTGCAACTGCAAACAGCAGCATTAGAGACCTGAGAGAACATCACGGTACAGAAGAAAACGTTTAAAATGTTTGTGGGTCACATAATTCACAATTCAGTCATTCAGTATAGATTAATACCATGCAAAGAAGCATTTAGATGAAACCTCAATTAAAATAGCTTGAAATGGGACAATTTTAATAATTTTTAAGTTGCTAGTATTATCTATAGCTATCTATAGTATCTATAGCATCCATCTATCTATCTATCTATCTATCTATCTATCTATCTATCTATCTATCTATCTATCTATCTATCTATCTATCTATCTATCTATCTATCTATATATATATATATATATATATATACATATACACACACACACACACACACACACACACACACACACACACACACACACACACACACACACACCGATCACCGTTGCATAACAACAACAATAAAGCATATGCACCATCTCAGGTAAGATTTCATTACGGCATCATGTTATCCTGCAAAATTAAATTCACAAACCGAGATTGTTCACCATTCCTTTCCTGCTGAGGAGTGTAATAGTGCATCTGTTCTTCATCAAAACTAATGCAAATTCTAATGACCGTGGCTGAAGAATCAAGGCAACCATCATGAAAAACCATTTTCGATTTTCTATTTTCAGCCAAATTATTAACACATTTTCAGTAATTATGATAATCAAGAAGAACACGAAAAGCAGAACCTTAATCTGCAAATAAGGGTGTGCACCCAGGGGAGACCTCTCCTAACCTAGTCATTGCTATGGATAAACCCATTAACCAAAGGAATAAATGTAAATGTGTGTGCGCAGTGCAGAGGACATTGATGTTGAGGGCTCTGGTATGTCAAACCCAAACCTGATGCAAGCAGCTTGCGTGTACGGAGGAAGCTGATGGTCAGTCTCATGATGGACGCTTTGTCCAGGTGTGAGCGGATGCTATGAGGCAGAGGCAGCTGATGTGCCAGCTCGTAGAACACCTCGGTCTCCTTGCTCCTCCTGCAGCGCGCTGCGTCACGCGACTTCTCTTTCCGCCGTTCTGAATGATGTCTGTAGACATAGGAAAAGGTAAAAAAATCAAACACAACTCCATCAGCTGCGGGAGGATGTCAGGGTGTGTGCCAAACATCTCCACTATATTTAAAACAGGATGAT
Organism: Kryptopterus vitreolus; assembly: GCA_030449085.1. NCBI lineage: Eukaryota > Metazoa > Chordata > Actinopteri > Siluriformes > Siluridae > Kryptopterus > Kryptopterus vitreolus. The sequence continues at coordinate 25,251,043 of JACRUU010000015.1, read as the reverse complement.
TATTCCAGCGGCCTGCATTGTACTGTAGCGTAGAGCCAGAATGTCTGGAGATCTTTATTCAGTTCGTACCTGAGCAGGCCGCTACTACTTCCTGTTTATCCGCTGTAAATGAGTGTGCGGACATGCCCTCCAAAGGAAACAATGAAGTCATTATCACAATGTGCAGAGCCAGACAACAATACGAAGTCGGATGGTAATGCGTGGGTGAATGAGGATTACTACAGCATGGCCAAATATGGCTTACTTATGGCTCATGATGTTCGTTAATAACCTTGAACAAACACTTCATTGGTTTATCAGGAATTCAACACAATTATTTTATTATTCTACATTCTGCGGCCTGGACACAATGCCACAATGCCTGCGTTCCGTTTCCAGGCAGGGAACCAAACCAGGCAACTCGTGGTTGCGCAAGCCTGTGCACTTTCAATGTCGGTCCCAAGAATGGACAATATGGGAGGGTTACATCAGGAAGGGCGTCCGGCATAAAATCTCTGCCAAATCAAATATGCCAGACCAATGAACCGCTATGGCAACCCCTAATGGGATCACCCAAAGGACAAAGCTAGGCAAAATACAAACAAATAAATAAATATTTCAAGAATTAAAGGAGTAGTTTGGCTAAAAATAAAAAAAGGAATATAAAAATATCAACTCTTTCCAATTGTGTACAAACTATATAATCATATAATGATCAATGAGATGCTGTATGATGCATTACCATTTCCGGATACAAGGGCTTTGTGGTCTGAGGCTTCACCGCTTGGGTTATGAAAGTATGAAAACGTGTGGCAGAAAGAAGTTGAACTCTGTGTGCCCCGTGCGTGGCACACCACAGCAACCCATGCCACCCATACACACAAACCAAAATAATTTCCCTTTGCTTCTTCTTTTTTTGTTGAAGATAATGCGCTAAGAATACTGGACACTTTGCTGCCTTATAGTAGCTAATGACCGAGAGAGAAAGAGAAAAAAAAAGGTATATACAGAGACACACATAGAATACAATACAAAACAACAGAACAGAATAGACATATACATTACAGCACAGTGAAATTCATTCTTCACATGTCCCAGCTTGGAAACTAGGGTCAGAGTGCAGTGTCAGCCATGATATGGCACCCCTGGAGCACAGAGGGTTAAGGGCCTTGCTCAAGGACCCAAGAGTGGCAGCTTGGCGATACGTCCTATCAGTAACTGGTGCCTTTACAATTGAGCTATCCCCCTTCCCACAGATGCACACACACACACACCAGTGTGCTGTAGTTATATATGTAGTATACTTATCTAACTTGTGTGTAGTACCTTCTGAACTTTTGCATCATTATCCTGCTGTCCAAAGGTTAAAACTTACATAATGCTTACATAATAGTGCAATGTATCTAATCTTTTACCGGAAAACTGCTTTTTTACCGGACATCTTTATTTTCATATTTAACTATTTTCTCTTAGGACCAAAAGACAGCGGCTATGATATTATTGGTTGAAAACTACAAAACTATTAACCAGTAGTTGAAGAAACCTAGGAACAAGTATTTTGTAATATAAACATAAATAAAAGTATAAAATGCAACATGCAAGCGAAATATGGAATTACTTCAGTTATATTCGGCTAACAGTATATGATACGACAAATTTTCAGGTAAGGAGACAAAGCACTGTAGTAAAAAAAAAAGTACTTGTAATTACACAAAAATCGTGCATTGTCAAAAAAGAATTAAAAAAAGAAAAAAGAAAAAAAACCTCAAAAACAAAGAAAAAAAGTGTGAAACTGAATACTGCTGATTAATCTAACAGTCTGTGAGAATGACACATTTTCAGTCTTTTTAGAAGCTCCATTGCAAGAAAAACAAAGAGATGTTATTTCAAAATGAAATCCAGGGGAAAGAGGGAAAAGAGCAAAAGCCATTGATGATTAATTTCTGCACATTGTTTAAATGACAAATGTAAGCAAAGCACAAATCCAATTCACTCTATAGTGTGTTGGTTTACTTAGAAACCTGACAGCGATTGACGTTTGACTGACGTACCAAAAGCTTTATCTAAAGTTTTCTGCAGCTCAAATGGTCAAGGCTGATCTGTTTATATATATATATATATATGGTTGTACAGTTATTGTGTTCGGTCAATCATATCCTGTTATACTTTAGCCACTATTTATAATATGCAGAACATTCACAGTGAATTGCGTATGTATGATTTGAATGATGACAATCTGCTGCAGCTTCATTTATTAAAAATAGAAATTTCAAACCCTCAAAAAAAAGGCTCTTTGAGGGTTTGAAATTTCTATTTTTTAAAAATGAAACTGCAGCAGATTGTTTGAAACTTTTTTACTTAGAATGTTAAAGTGCCACCAGGTGGACAAATAAAAGTGATCCAAAAGTAAGCAAATGTAATCAGTTGCTTTACATTTATAAAGCATTTGAAAAGTTACACTACTTATTCCATTTTGAAAAGGGTCATGTGTAATCTATTACATTTCCAAATTAATCTTCCCAACCATGCGTATGGGTTTGCTAAGAAAACCTACATCGATTAACGCTTTGACTCGGACGTGCTATCTAGTGCATGTTGCTTTTAGCCCTACAGATGCACCAATGACCCACAGGTGAGTATGAGAACAATGCTGCACTTGCATGCATAGATGTGGTCACGCATCAAGTATAAACCAGGCCTTAACGCGGGCACGTTTTGTTCCACGCACAGACGAGAACCAGAAAACATCAAGGCCTTGGAAAATATGAGACGCGGCAGAATTGTGGCTATAAATAACACGTTGGAGTAAAATTTATAAGACACATTATACTAACTATATTTATCAGACACTGAAGCATGACTGGATAAGTGAATTCTGCATCAGTTCTTATCAAATCATAGCAAATATGTAGATTCCGCATGATCCCCAGCATTTTAATAATTTTAATAAAGCATTTTAACCCCCTTTTAATAATCAATGATTAGATGTTTTATAATCCATTAAATTGCATATTTCTATAAACTCCAAACAGCTCATAATAGACAGTATCTGTGTGGCTGTGTTGTTTTGGCTGCAAGTTCTATATTTCTTACTCCCTCTCTCTGCCTCACACACCACACACACCCACACACACACACACACACACACACACACACACACACACACACACACACACACACACACACACACACACACACACACACACACACACACACTTTCTCTGCAGTAGCCTTGGCTTCATTCCTCTTGGCTCTGTTTATCAGAATGAAGTGGCCTAGTGTACGGAGTCCTTTTCCCACACACTCCAGCTGCTGACCTCCACTTCAAGTCTATACTGCACAAGGCTTCAGCTTTAGCAAGGCAAAGTGTCCTCTGCATACATGCACTATAGGAATGCGCGTGCTTCTGTAGCATTCGATAACGAAGGGGGGGAAAAAAGGAGGTCAAGGTGTGCTGCACATTCTACTGTCAGCAATTTTAACACATCTGTGTTAGTCTCACATGCCCTGGGCTGACAGCCTAATCACTCTCTATATATATTATATTATATATCTATTATATATATATATATATATATATATATATATATATATATATATATATATATATATTATCCGACAGCGACTTACTATGCACTTTTTTTTACATCGACTTTTAGTTATAGATTGCCATTGATTAAAAGTGTCAATCAAGCACCAGGAAACGCTTTAGAGGATTGTTTAGAGACATCCATATTAGATCTAGATGACACATTAATGACATTTGGGAGAGAGGAAGAGATGGAAAGGAAATAATTGAGCTTGTCAATGTACCATGTAACAGTTTAATCCTGCTTTTCCTGCTTTTTTTCCCCCTCACGGGTAACTATGTGCCTTGTTGAAATGATAATCTTTATGTACTAACTTTTTTTTTTATTCATTTATTTAAGCCACTGGATATAAAAGCTCATGGTCAATTTAGCAAATGTGTGTGATGATATTCTGTGAAGAAACAGATTCTTTACTACAAATTAAAAAAAAAAAGATCATCGGCCCTTCAAATCAAATCAATGTTTGCAACAACTGGAGTTAAATGAGTTAAAACTTCTATCTGTCCTCAATACCATGATTAACTCTTGATTGGCAAGTTAAAAAGGCTGTCACGTGATCACTTGACAACTGACCCTCGCCCTTCTTTCAGTGGTGTTTTCACGTAACAAGATTACGCTAAATTCAGACGGAGAAAAAAGGCACAACATTGACCATTCACAACGAATCTGGATTTATTTTATTACACATGTCCTTTATATTTCGAGATGGTCAGAGGGTGCTATTGTATGCAATAAAGAGACAATGACTAGCTCAATAAAAGAACAGAAAATCTCTGGGAAGGTCATTAGAGGTCATTATGAACACAAATGCATGTATTCTCTTCCAAAATTCAAGACACAAGTTAACATAGAATAATGGTTAACATACTATAATTAAAAGGCGAGAGACATGAAGCAAAGACTAGACCGGACTCGGGCTGCAGTAACCATGCTGCTAACCTAGGTGCTAATCTTATTTTTCCCATGAACATTAGCCTCACTGTAACAAAATAAATAATAATAATGCAGTCACTAAAAACAAATTAAACCTTATGTAAATGTCCCTTGGACATTCATGAGCCAGCGTCGGCTCACACCAACTACCACACTGATTAATATCATGATTAAATGCCCACATGGTTGATATGATAGAAAAAAAGTCATATGGATTAAAATAATGAACACACAAGTCAGCAACAGTGAATCTTTTGACTATTAACAATATGAAACATGCTTTGTGCAGCTTCTTGTTCTTAGCGCAGACTGATTGCACAGGGGGAAAAAAACAGGGAGACAATGCAAGAGCGATATAACCATGGAGGAGCTCATTAATCATTTCTAGTTTATTATGAGGATTTCCCTGAAATAAAATTAATTGACTGAAAACACCTAATGCAACATAAGACATTTAACAACTGCATAGTTACACAAGTCTATTTCTATATGTAGTTTACATTTTTATAATTTAGAAAAGCTACACCTCATTATGCATTATTTCCTTCGCTCATGTGCCTGCATTACAAATATACATTGCAAGAATGTAACTAATTAAAAAATAATTTGTATTATTTTTTAAAATAAACTCACTGCTGAAAGAATGAATCACTTCTGGAATCACTTCTTCTGGAAATTCTCAAATGTCAGTATAAACCTCGTCATACTCTTAACACCTTTAATGGCCTTGATTGGCTTTCAACTGGCCAAAGAGCAGAAAAATAAATGCAGGTCATGTACTTAAAATAGGAAACTGTTATAAATATAAAGCAAACATTCACACGAAACACATCAGGAGTTTAAAGCAGGTTTATGATCTGAGTGATCATCAGGATTTTAACACCGACGACCTCGTGCGCCTTTTTGTTTTTCTTTTCAAAACCAGTGTGGCTTCGAAAGTCATGGAACACATACAAAAAAGAAAGGAAAGAAAGAAACTCCGACACCTATTAGAAGGTTCTCAAGTTGCCGCATGTAAGACTAGTTTCCAAACTAGAACCCAAGCAGAACATATTCAGATTAGCCAATGAAGAACCAAATAGGCGCAATAACTAACTTCAGATTGGTGCTCAACCAATGGATAGGTTGCATAATCATAATAATAATCATAATCATAATCATAATAATAATAATAATAATAATGTCTTAACACAGGTGGATGTGACTGTGAAACGGCTCTTCTCCAACAGGAAAAAGGAACTGCGCAGTTACCAAACCCACCAACGCCAACAGGCATTATACAAATACTGTCCATTAATTTCGCAATTAAGGCTAATTCTAATAGGAAGAAATACAAATAAAATAACGAAGCAAAGCAAGAATTTCATGCTTTACCTTTTCTTTTCTTTTTCAGAAGCCATGGTTCATTCCCGTCCCAAACAACCAAACCATGCAGGTCACGAAACTCTTGGAGAAGTTTTACGCGTAAAAATTTGGGAATATCCTGTACGCGCGCTGTCCTTATTTGGGGTCCAGGAGGGAAAAGTCCATGCACTGGGGTTCAGGTTAATATCCAGATGAGTGTGTTGGTGTAATAAAGTGCAGTCTCGGAACACTGCCGAGGATTGCACTGCAGTTACGGGTGTACAGGAGGCGGGGAGGCGCGAGTGCTTTAAGGTCGTAGCAGTTCTCCGGGCCACGCTTCTTGGCGAGAGCAAGTTGAAAGTCTGCTATGGAAGGCCATCCGGATCAAAATCCAGCCGGAAAGTCAAGTCAAGTCAAGTCGAGAGGTTTTTATCGTCATTTCGACTACATAGAGCTGCCACTGTACACACTGAAATGAGACTACGTTTCTCCAGAACCTTGGTGCTACATATAAAAACATAACACATCACAACATACAGAGCTGAGGACTAGATTAAGTTGTCCTAGCCACATCGTGTGCATCGCGTGCAACCTGGTGCAAACAAAACAAAACAATGTGAATAGACAACACAAGACAGGTGAGTTTAAGTCAGGTCGGTTTTTGTTGTAAGTCCCGTCATATGCAATATAATATATATTTTTACCTTATTTTATTTTTATTCTACTTATCTTACTTATTTATATTTATTTATAATGTTTGTTTACATGCTGGGCGGTGGTTAAAAAGCCTTTCACTGCATGTAGTACTCTGTATGTATGCGTATGTGACAAATAAAATATGCATCTGAATATGCAGCGAAACAAGGTTCCCCCAAGCCTAAGGTGTACATAGGACAATGTGTACATTTAGACTTTCTACAAAGCACCCACTGTAAGTGGGAATAGAAATGAAAAAAAATATGCGATGAGAAAAGCGTCTTTTTGGTTTTGCATTCTTTCAAAACCTTTCATGTTCTGTAAAATAACTTTTGAAGCATTTGCTTCAGATTGGATGGCGAACGTCAATCGCGTTTAGGTCTGACTTTGACATTATAACACATGACTATGCTTTGATCTCAACCATGAAATTATAGCTCTGGCTGTATGTTTAGGGTCGTTGTCCTGCTGGAAGGTGGACCTCCGCCCCACTCTAAAGTCTTTTGCAACCTCTAATACGGTTCCATTCAGGATTGCCCTGTATTTAGCTCCATCCATATCTTCCCATCAACTTCGACCAGCTTTCCTGTCCCTTCTAAAGAGAAGCATCCCCACAGCACGATGCTGCCACCACCATCTTTCACGGTGGAGATGGTGTGTTCAGCACCTTCTTCCACATGCTTGCTGTGTCCCCTACATGAGGCAAACTGCAAATGCTGTTTATTTTTCTTTATTGTGAACAATGGCTTTCTTCTCACCACTCTTCCTTAATATCCAGATTGGTGTGGTGCACGACTAATAGTTATCCTGTGGACAGACTCTCCTACCTGAGCTGGGATCTCTGCAGCTCCTCCAGAGTTATTGTGGGCCTTCTGGCTGCTTGTTGGATCAACGCTCTCCGGCCTGTCAGTTTAGGTGAATGGACATGTCTTGGTAGGTTAGCAGTTCTGTCGTAATCACTATACTCTTTGCATTTTCAGATGATGGGTTGAACAATGAGATGTTCAAAGTTTGGGATATGTTTTTATAACCTAACCCTGCTATAAACTACTTCATCTCTGATCTGCCTGGTGTGTTCTTTAATCTTAATGATGCAGTTTGCGCACTAATAAACCTCTGAGGCCATCACAGAACAGCTATAATTATACTGGGTAGACTCTAATTACTAATTAGGTGACTTCTAAAGGCAGTTGATTGCACTGGATTTTATTTCCGGGGTATCAGAGTAAAGGGGGATAAATACATATGCACACCATACGTTTCTGATTTTTATTTGCAAAAAAACATTTATCATTCTACTTTGTGTTGGTCTATCACATAAAATCCCAATAAAACACATTTAGGTTTGCTATAACACATTTAAGTTGGTTATATATTTAAGGGGGGTGAATACTTTTGCAAAGCACTGTATGTTCACTTACTACTTTTTATAAAATGGCAAATTGTCTTACAGTGTTAATTCTGAACGTGCATTTGCGATTTCTCTCATTATCGTAACGACATTATAATTTTAATATTAATTTTAATATTAATATGAATGTAATATGAAATATGAAGCTTTACATCCTGGAAATATCTCTCTCTTACTGTGCGTCTATTTTTCAATATGAATAAAACAAATGCATGTGAAAACAAGTAGCTGCAACCAAAAACTACTAACGCACTACTGTGACCACATTAGATCTGTTGAAATCTTGAATTCATTTCAGTCTTGACCAGTTACACACCAATAGACATAATGGCTTTTACTCTGGACATTTTATTCCCAGACATATTGACCACACTGTGATTTTGCACTCTGATGAAACTACATGCTGTATTTAACTGCTGCCTAGGAAACATTTCTCAATTTATGATCTAGGAAATGTATAGCAAGTGGCTTCACCAGTCACAGGCTGACTAAAGTGGCAATAATAACAAAAAAGGAACTTCACTTGTACCGCCTAACTTGCAATATCATAAAACTCTAGCTTTCTTTCAATTACCATAAAACGCTCTTTAGGGGTCCGAAATATAATTGTGTACATTTAGTTATTTTTTGTATTTTGTAGAAATGTTGCATGGTTTACTTATTAGCTTGTGTTTCCTGTCACATTCAATTCAACAGTAACCTGAATCATGCCTGACTGAAGGTGAATTACTGTCATTTTTGACAAAATACTAAGCAAATATATTAAACACATTTGAATCATGTCAGGGGGCACGGTGGCTTACTGGTTAACACGTTCGCCTCACACCTGCCAGGGTTTGGGTTTGATTCCCGTCTCGGTGATGTGTGTGTGGAGTTTGCATGTTCTCCCCGTGCCTCTGGGGGTTTTTCTGCGGTTTCTCCAGTTTCCCCCCGGGTCCAAAAACATGCACGGTAGGATTGGTACCTTGGAAAATTGGCATTAGTCTATGAATATGTGTGTGTGTGTTCTGCAATGGGTTGGCATTCCATCCAGGGTGTATCCTGTCTTAATGCCCATAGACGCCTGAGATAGGCACAGGCTCCCCGTGACCCGAGGGAAGAATGGAAAAAGCGGTAGAGGATGAATGAATGAATGAATGAATCATGTCAAGTCTAACATTATCACTAAGTTGGTTATAGTAGTCCTTATTGTTTTTTTTTCTTATTTGTTTCTTAGTAAAACTCTTAATGCTTAATGATGGTAGTGTTATAATTCTGTATCTTCAGTTAACACATTTGTATGTGTTCATTCAATGATGGACATTCGATGAATGAAGGCAAATCAATGTTTATTTTATGCTTTTCACACATATAGGTAATGCGAAGGACAAACCATTGTAAAGTCTTTCATACTAGTAGTGGTCTATACTAAAATCTTTTTGACTTTCTTATTTAAGTAAATTTATCAAGGAAAAGTGGTAACTCAGTATAGTACTATTCAGAAGCTTTCAGTCTCAGTGTCACACTTAGGCCCTTGAGCAAGACACCTAACCTTTTCTACTGAGATATGCAAAGAAAGAATTACTATATTGTATAGTAAATAGTAAAAAGAAAAATCCTCCCTTCTTTTACATATGCATGACTTTCACTTGGAGAAACTTTTACTTTTAAGAAAAACAGTCTGTCCTTCACTACTTTGAAGTGGAAGTCAATTGTGTTAAACGATTACATGACCTCAGACCACAACCACAGTCCTCCATTTGCTGCAGGCTAAAGGATGCTCTCACTGTGTGCCTGTAAACACAGAAAACTCTCCGTAATGTGGTACAATGTGAGGAACAATTACTCAAATGGAAATGAAAGTGGAGGATTTTCACACTTATTTGTGAAATATTTTAATACAGGCTTTTAGTTTTACAACCGTACTTAAAACACGATTTTAAAACACAAATGCACTATTATACACCATTTTGATTCCTATATTTAACTTTCCATTTTTAACACGTAGGTAACAATAAGCGTGTATCCATTACCCTTCAAAATGCGCAAATTTATATAGCAAACTGAAAATATGCCTAATGGACTTTGCAAAACACACATCGCAAAAAGTTTTTACGCTCGCATGAGGCATTTTTTAGACGGTCTGAAACTGTAATGGAAATGGTTTTTTTTCGCATTTTTAGGTCACATGATATACCTTGGGCATGATGCTGAAGGTGCTACAAGAGGCCCTACTGCACTGCGCAGCTCCAAAAAACAGTGGACGCGTTCATTCGGAAATTCGGCATCCACTGGTCCTCAGTGAAATCGTACACCACTGCCTCCATTAATGCTTGCATAACGCGCCTGCTTGTCGGCATTTTTGTTTTACTTACCGCGATAGGACAAGTTTTAGTCGCATGGTATGGTTAATGGAAACACCGTCACCTCATCCCTGATGTCCTTCTACATCCGCCCCCCCCCCCCTCTCTCTCTGATGGAGACACTAAGCATAGCAGAGGATGTTCCACATGCACAATGCAAAGATTCATAAACATTGCCAGGCACCGCAAGAACGACGAGGATGAATCATCATCAACTAAACTATATTACGACTAAAACTACTACATGAATCGTCCTGCATTCTAGTGTGTATCACTGAATAGTGCACCTCACTGATAAATCTATAATAAATGGACATTTGGTTCCACTTAGATGAGGGTGGGTTCCTTTTTGTTTCAAGATTTCTTCTTTATACTATTTTCGGGAGTTATTGCCACACTGACTTGCGGATTAGGAATAAGTTTATAAGGAGCACATTATCAGACACTAAACTTTTAGTCAGTGTAAAGCAGCTTTGGGTCAATGCCTAGCGCGAAAAACTATAAAAACAAACAAATAAAAAAAAAAACTGCATCGAAATATTTGTGAGCCATTTGGCGATCCACATTCGGACCTTAACGTTGAGTTACACCGCCTTACCTCAGAGAGCACGGAATGTTTTCGGACGTCCTGATCTTCCTTAGACGTGCTTAAATAAAATGCTAAATGGACAATTTAGTACTAATTTAGTCGTAGTAATAAACATAAGCGCTGGCTGTATTAGGGACGGCACAGTAACGGGAAGGACAGGTACACGCTATACAGTTGCGCATGTGCAGTGCTGTTAGGAAACAGGACTAAAGTTCAAATCAGCCCAACAGCCGAACAAGCCTGCCGGACAGGTTAGGGGACAAAGGGACGTCGTTTCAGTTCACAATCACTAAATAGTTAATACAAAAACAAAAGGCTTGCATTTCTCCCTCTGCTAATTAAAAACATAACAAAAGACTTTCATTTGACTGAATGTGTGGGTGTGTCCCAAACCAATCAAAGTAATCACTCATCATGTGACATCATAGTATTTAATAGGTTCAAAAAATACAAATAAAAGAAGGGGGGAAAAAAACAAACACATTCACATCCTTTAGAGTACAGTACGTTTGGCACATAATAATTTGCTGACTGCTGACATAGAGAGAGAGAAAGAGAGAGAGAGAGAGAGAGAGAGAGAGAGAGAGATTTCTGTTCACACAAACTTCACCAAACAAACTAAAATTCTAATACAAGATGTATATAATACATACAGCACTATCATACATTGTGAAACGCTTGATGTAATACTGTATGCACAAATATTGAATATTCAGCCAGACAAATCCTAAATTTAAGAGGTAATATTTGAGCTATTTCATGTTTTAACAATTTGTATGATTTACGTACTTAAAAGACAATCCAATGTAGGTTCCTACATTTAAAATTCATTTGTTTACAGTTAAAACAAAGCACAGGAGCGTTTGGCATGTGACAGCAGGTAGGAGTTACAAGCTGTTGAATTAAAAAACAAAAAAGAAATGCAATCTTCAAAATGCATTTGGGAAAAAAACGGAGGGAATACATTTTTAAATAATCTGAAAGAAGGAGTTTAAACTCGTCAAAGATTTGTCAAATTGCCACTGAGTTGTTCAAGCAAAAAAAGCTGTCACATTCCAGTAAAGGTTTAATTAGTGTGCCTGAAATGTACCCTGTTTCTCTTATTGACCTCTTCGTCATGTTTGTTCACATTTTCTTTTTTTATTGATTTATTTTTATAAATAACCATCTTCACTATTAAATGTGTAAAGATGGACAGGGAGAAACCTTATGTAAGAGTCATGGTGCTGTGCAATAACAAGACTTGGTTATCTGAAAACATGCACAAGCAGGAAATGGCCTGCGTATTGACACAAGAGGGTCACTATGTGTACGATATAAAATAAATTATGAGTACGCACATATTTTTTAAGCTACATTCCACAGTTTAGGCTTTATGTACATGAGAGTGGTGTAGAGAAATGGAGAGAGAGAGAGAGAGGGAGAGAGAGAGAAAAAAGATAGATAAAGGCAGAGAAATTAAGTCAACATCAATATCCTGCCCTTCAGGCAGGCTTCTGACCCACGGAACACACTCATCTCCATTAACGCGAAAGAGACGACACAAGAGAAGGGATGAACATCAGCAAAAGTAGAAGAAAAACAATCGAAAAAAAGAAAATGTGTTCAGTGTATTGCACATGAATATCAGAAACGTGTTTTTTTTAACCCTCTCCATACATATAGTACAACTCAATTAATAGCTTTATTTGCCAGACCATGCAACAGTTGACTACTCGATTCTGAAGCGTTCACAGGCTTTGGAGCAGAAATTATGTACATTACACTCTGTACAAAGGGCAAGACGGCTACGGGCACTGGCCTCTATGTCTGCTGTTGCATAGTGGCAGGTCGCTAAACACACATAGCAGCCAGAAAGAGAGAATGAATGTGCGGCGAAAAAAAACAAAAACAAACTAAAAAAAAAAAAAAAAAAACATAACAAAACAAAACACAACATCCAAAATAAAACAAATTAAAAAGATGGCATGTGCACTCGCTCATGCAAACACATGCATACGGGCACGGACCGGATCAACACTTCAGATCAACACAACCCACATACAGCAGGTCTTCGTAACACTTATATCAAGAAATATACTGTATAGTAGTGTTATAAATTAAATTGCTCCCAAAATGTTCACCTGAATACACATAAAGGAATTCCACTGCACAGTACAACACAATTCATTGTCATTTATCGAGGATAATATTCTTTGTTTTTTTTTCTTTCTTTTTTTTTTTTTTAGACATCATTGTCACTGTTTCGGGTTCATTTCTACCAGACATCTGATTGCTAACATTACAACAATCATTGGTATGATCAAATTTTGGTTCGACATAGTGCAATCCTGCCCCTCCTTCCCAAAAGCAGCCCACCATCGCCTCCGAGCAGTTTGGGAAGTAGCTTAAAATTAGTATGGCTGTAGAGGGAAGGGATAGAAAACAGAGCTGAAGTGAAAGAAGGCAAGAGGAAGCGATTGGAGGTGGAAAAAAAAGAACAAAAGCAGTAGTAGCTTCAGACTCGACCCCAATATCAGCATTTCTGCTCACATTCACCACCACTTTTATATGTGTGTGTGTGTGTGTGTGTTAGTGTTTACATGTGTCTGTATGTGCATGTGAGAGAATGTTGTATGTGCGACTGAACAGGTGCGGAGAGGCTGACATTTAAGATAGCGCCTCTTCTCCAAAATAGGAGAAGCCCTTGAACTCCTCCTGGTTGATCTGTTTTATAATGGCATCATCCACAGGGGTAAGGATGGGGTCCTCGCGTGTGAAATCCTGGTCAAAGTTGTTCACGTCCCTTTTGGTTTTCTGGGAAATCAGAGAGTTACAACCACATTATCGTGATGGATACGACAAATATGTTATTAACAAGGAAGCACATTTATTCAGTGTTGTTTTTTGTCTTTTTGTTTTTTTTCACCCAATAAAACACCAGGAAACTTAATAAGTCGAGATGTGTGCCAGTGGTCAGTGCTGTGGCTCGGGCTGAGGAAATATCAGTCAGAATATACACTTTGGTAAAGGTGTGGGATTTGTGTTGTAGTGTTGTTATCTTCTAACAAAACTTGGCTTATATATATATACAGTATATATATATATATACACACAATGCAATATATACATACATACATATATAAGGGCACAGTGGCTTAGTGTGTGGAACTTGCATGTGTGTGTGAGTTTGCATGTTCTCTCTGTGCCTTAGGGTTTTTTTCTCTGATGAAATCAAATGAAAACGTCTTCATAACGAAATTTAACAAGAATAACAAGAATAACTGAATGCTAATCTCTAGACTGACGTAGTAAAACAGAAGAATACCTGCTGAGGAAAACGTTTGTTTGATTGAGTAAAAAGTATGAATTTGAGCCGAGCAAATTTTTAGACCAGAAAATGGAATTACATTCAACTTATTCTTTCTGTTTATTATCTGACACGGAAGTAAGACATTTGATATGTTCATAACATGAAAACCTTACTAGGCAAAATGGGAAATACGGACTTCTACTATTAGCGCTGTAATGAGAACTGTATGAACTTTGACATGTCACACATATATGATGCAAATATTAAAATAAACTGTCGAGATTAAAGATTTTTCTCAACGTGTGGTCAATAAAATATTTTATCTAAACTGCCTAATACTAAAATTACACTCTAATCACATCCATTTGCCATACAAAGAATCACAACATTTACAGCATTTGGCAGACACCCTTATCTTACAACTGAGCAGTTGTAAGGGCCCAAGGGCCCAGTGGTGGCAGCTTGGTGGTGATGAGATATGAACCTGATATATATATATATATATTTATATATATATATATATATATATATATCTAATATATATATATATATATATATATATATATATATATTTTTTTTTTTTTTTTTTAATTACATGCGATCCTTATAAATGGATTTTTAAATATTTTTAAATAAAAGAAACCATGTCTGTAAACACTGCCAGGCATTGGAGAATATGTCATCTAACGAAGTGCTGTTATCTGTTTTCACAGCATATTTTAATGTAAGAGACAAAACGAAGATACGTCAAATTGTATGACTTAAGCACATCTCTGATATAAAACATTTATAATAAACCTGACTTTGATCAGTGCAAGGATCAGATCAGAATACATTAGAACGAGTTCTTCCAGAAACGGATGTTGCTATCACTGCATTTGTGTAGAAACTTGGTAAGCCAATGTGGCGACAGAAAAGTTGAGATGAAGGTCACGCAGTCAAACACCCGAGAAAATGGTGGCAGCATCTCTACGAAACCTTTCTGTGACCCTATGATTTTCCACAAACATACTTATACAAAAGCTCTCTCTCTCTTTCTCTGTCTCTCTCTCTCTCTGTGTCACCATTTCTCTCACAGAAACACACACACAAGCCCAGACCATGGGAAAGCAGAAGCAGTGCGATGTCGTTGTGGCATCCGACTTTCAGTCTAGACCACAAACACACTTTCAGTTAAAGTAGGCAGTCTCTAATCTGATGGTGTAAGTTTTGCTATGCTCTGCACACTGTACATTTACCCTGCAAGAATTAAAGTGAGTACTTAGTAAATAGCAACTGTTTGTGCGTGCAGCCATGTTAGTGTGATCTAGTAGTTGGAAGACATTTGGTAGGCTAGAAAATGTGTGTGTGCATGTGTGTGTGTATATGTTTGAGGACACTCACAATGCGCGGTTTAAATGGCGGTTTGATCTTCCTTTGCTCTAGCAGGACCCAGTCTATCTCCCGGAAAAAGGGATGAACTTTAATGGCCTCCTCCAGCCCCTGAGACACTACGCAGCCCAGCCTCTTATTTGGGCTCTTTGTCATAAACTGAGAATGAAGAAGAAAATGAAACATTTAGCTTTTTCATAAACAGTGTTTACACAGGTATGACAGGATTAAGCTCTTTATACACATTAGCTGGATCATGTTTAACTGATCAAGACGACCAATATGCCTTTGTCGATTTTCAATAAAAGCCAACAAAAATGACAAAATCCACAACTTATCAGGAATGTATTCAATATTTATAGATGCCATTGAAGACAAAGTGTAAACACCGGGTGCTAGCATGAAGTGGGCACAAAAGAATGTGCTCAACCAGGAAGTTCAGCACTAAACACGAATCTGTCTTCAGAGAAACAAACCTAAATGGCACACTTAATTAGGAACAAATATAGATTTTGGGTTTGGAAAAATTATGAGGACAAATAAAATCGTCAAAAAATAATAATAAATAAAACAAAGTCTAATAATAAGTCTAAAAATAAAAATAAGTCTAATAGCTAATAATAAACAGTAATCAACATAGATTTTAGTGTGGGTAGTAGGTTAATACCTTGAAATTCAGTGGAATGTATGGTATAATTCTCAGACAATACATTAAACGGCACAGCGTGGACTGATGGACATAGCATATGGGTGGGTGGAACTTGATGTTAAAGTTTTGGCAGCTTGAGTTGGGATCTGACATGGATAAGAAGTTGTGCATCACACAGTGTGATGCGGCTTTAAAGGTGTAAATGATTTTACTCCAGAAATCTCTATACAGTACCTTTATCCCCTTCCCATTACATGAAAGTGGGTGGCGATTTTTTCTCAAGGTCTCTGTGTAGTGACATGTTTTCCCACTTGACACTAGTGTTATCAGTAAATGATAACAAAAGGAGTCAAAAACAGAGATGAAAACTTTTATATTGTTTTTTTTTTTAAATACAGACCTTATATAATAAAAAAAAACACCGATCCAAAGTCTGTGTATTATACATCATCATGTAAATGATGTCTATTGCCTAGTGAAACACCCAATATTTTTTATCAGTGCTATGTGGCATTGCAAATATGTCACCACGCCATGTTTCCTATCAGAGTCTTTCAGATTTGACTCCAAGTTAAGGGGCTTGTGATACAGCGCCAACCATACATGAAAGTTTCGCCTGCGCTATATTTCAACTGTGCAAGAACAATTTAATGCAACCGTTACCTGGAACACTTATGTAGACCACTTATCAACTTTGACAGCATATTTGTGAGTCTCTCTATATATAGGAGAAAGCTACGTCTGACAGCTGCAAAGCACTTTCCTAAGTGCAGTAATCAGCACCAAAAAGGTTCTACTAATGCTGCTAATTCATTTACTAATTTTCCCTCATTATACGTTAGGACAGTATGTTAGTTACCGGCCTGGAGAATCAACATGTACATGAGCCTGCGTAACTGGACATGACATTGAGGAAGACTTAAGTGAAGGGCAAAAAAAAAGGGAAGGAGGTCAAAGGGTAGGAAGTGAAAAGGGAGGGGTGAAGCAATTAGAGGAAAGACGTCAGAGAAATCACGCAGAGAATGAGAAAAACAAAAAGGAGTGAGGACAAAATGTGCACATGAACGTACAAACAGTAAGTGTTTTTACTCACTGCTTTGAGGATACTGACTGCCTCTTTGCTGAGCCAGACAGGGTAGAGTACATCATCGTGGAGTATGGATTCAAACAGATCGTCCTCATTGTCGGCCTCAAAAGGTGGCTGGCCTGCCATCATCTCGTACATCAGCACACCCAGAGCCCACCAGTCGACTGATGGGCCATACTCCAACTCTTGAAGGATCTGACCAGAGGTGTGGAATTTTTCCAAAATAAACAGCAAGCATGACAATCGCCAATACAATAAAAGCATGGAGTTTGCATTTGTTTTTGTACCTCAGGAGCAATGTAGTCTGGAGTGCCACAGAAGGTGGTGGTGGTGACACCATTCAGGATTCCCTCTTTACACATGCCAAAGTCTGCCAGCTTGCAGTGACCTTCGGCATCCAGCAGAATGTTATCAAGCTTCAGGTCTCTGATGTAAGCACAGCGAGAACAAGACACACTAATTAAGAGATGATTTTTTTGTAGTTGGAAATCGTGAACAGAAGATTTTTTTTACTGAATTAGGTGATAAGAGGTGGGTGAGATAATCAGGGCATAATAGCACCAACATCATCAGAACAGCCCTGCTGATTTTATAAGAATGCAACCAACCACTCTAAGTAAACCATTACTATTACAAAACAAAGCATCTTTAAATGTTTCTAATACACCCACTAATGCCATAATTATATCAATTTCTCTCAAAACGTAATAAAATTATTGATTATTTTATATATATTTTACTCTGGTAATGATTCTTTTAATATTAATATCTTGCTAATTCATTCATTTTTTGTTCATTTCAATGTTACTTTTTTAGTGGTTGTTATAATTGTAAAATATGGGACGTGGCTCCTTTAAGAATTCTGTTCCGGCTTCTTTCCATATAAACTGGTGATACGTTTAGGTTACACGGAAGAGCATTGCATTCAAAAAAGAAAAATGAGCTTCTGTAATAAGAATTTGAGAATGCGATACGCTTCCGTCAGGTTCCATACGGTAATATACGCTAATATAGTGAGGCGCTAATACCTGTTGTGAATGCGCAGCTAGTAGGCTTAATTCGGGGAAATTTAGGAAGCGTGACTGGATGCACTAAAGTCTCTTTATTCATTCATTATTTTTGTTCTTTTTGTGCAGGTTTCGTTCATTCTCCAACACAACGTGTAGAGTGAAGCAGCAGATCACTTACATAGTAATACACACAGCATTAATCACGTGTTAATAAAAGTTAAAGTGAATTTGCATTGACGCGTTAATAATGTTAATAAATCTGACACCCCTAAAAAAGCCAAAATATATCTGCCAAATGGTGCAATATTCATTCATTCATTCATCTTCTAACGCTTTATCCGATCTTCCCTCGGGTCACAGGGAGCCTGTGCCTATCTCAGGCGTCTATGGGCATTAAGGCAGGATACACCCTGGATGGAATGCCAACCCATCGCAAGGCACACACACACACACACGCACATTCATACACTAGGGACAATTTTCCAAGGTGCCAATTAACCTACTGTGCATGTTTTTGAACCGGGAGGAAACCGGAGAACACAGAGAAAAAAACCCTGAGGCACAGGGAGAACATGCAAACTCCACACACACATGGCCGAGACGGGAATCGAACTAGGACCCTGGTGTTGTGAGGCGAACGTGCTAACCACTATGCCACCGTGCCATGGTGCAACAGAAAGCATATATTATTATCAACACATTTTGGAAACGTAAGCTCAAAATCATTATTTCTTCATTATTTCAATCTTATCTGTTGATATTTGGATTACGCAGTCAGATTCTTAGATCTACCGTAGCTATGTAAAGTTGAAGCTTTTAGATGACCACCATTACGGACTCAACTTTAAGCCCCTCCCATAATGTGGAGAGAAAATGCAAACCGATAAACTCTTCCAGAACATTTGTATTTTTTGTTTAGGAGAGTTGTAAAGCCCCAAGTGCCTCATAATATTTGTTTCCAAAAGCCTTTTAATACATAAATGAAATATTCTGTAGGTAACCATTTTATTTTGTGAGGACACTTTTATATGTTTGAGAAATAAATAAAGTGTGTGTTGGAAATGAAAATATCTCGAGTCTGTACTCACACTGGTGTGCTGTTGCAGTGCCCCCAGCAGGCTGTTGGACATTACCTACCAGACCACCCAAAGTGCCAGCTTTCATCTTATCTTTCTATCTGAACTGCCTTCCCCGTTCTACCATTCCACCCACAGTCCTGCTTTTGCTCCTTCAGATCGCCATCCCTCAGGCCATGTCCACAGACACTCACTCAGAAACACACATACACACATCATTTCTCTTAAAGTGTATGAGAGTCTAACTGAAGCCATTTGAAAAAGGCCTGAAATTTGAGCTTAATTAACTGCCTACCGGAACACATGGAGGGTAAGGTGAGCTATATATGCTTCAACACTCTTATGTTTGCGTTCTCAGCGCACAACGTTGAGGATTACACAGAGGAATCTAGACCAAGGACAGGGATCTCAACATGCATCAAAAGGAGCTCTATCTGTCAGCTTGTATGACATTTTCTGTCATGTGTGACATGCCGGTCATATCAGTCGTGGTTCTGTATGTGAGGGATCTCATATTTACAAATGGTTCTTTTCTCCAGAGAATGTAGTAATGCTTTGGTGCATAAAGACAAAGACAAAATCACAGAACAACTTTAACCCTGCTTGAGAGTCAGACATAAATGTGCCGTGTGAGTATATATATATATATATAACACACAGGGCATGTGCTTGTGTGATTGTCATATATACTTGGACAAATTGGCTACACAGAGGCAGGGCTGAAAAACATTGGCTTGTGATTATCTTGAGAGATACGTTTTGTTTTTTTTTTGTTTTTTTTTTAAGATGCTGAAAGCAGGCTAAAGAGAACGCTGATTACGTGCTTGGGTTAGTGTCATAGGGTTCATTCACTCCAGTCAAGTCATATGTATAATCCTTTTTTTTTATCTTAGTGGACATTTATTGACATTTAATGAATTTTTTAACTTACATGAGAAAATTACAATCAATTCTACATCTGACATCTTCCTTGAGAATTTATTTTTTTGCTGTTTAGCATGAAGACCAGGCATTTCAATTAAATAATGAAACATCTAAATGGGAGGGGTTTGGGCCATTTTAAAGGAGAGTGATATGCTAATATCAATGTCATAGGAAATTGACATATAGTGCCTGGATGTTTTGAGGAATTATGGAATGTCTCGTGAAGGCACCTCGATTTTAATTAGAGCGTGTCTAATAACGCATTTACTTTTGCGACACTAATTTTATATACTCTTTATTTACTTTATTTCTTCTTCTTTATTTACTTGTTTTGTTGGTGAATTAACGAGACCCATACCACAAAGACTCCTCTGGGCATGTTTCATTCTGAACAAATAAAAAGAACAAATTAGTAAAGAAACTTCAGTCCGTGTCGCATTGTCCTTTCTTCAGCCACGCTTACTGCTTGTAATGTTAGGATGGAATATAAAAGAGGCGATAAATGTGTTTTATTAACAAAAAACACACAGCAACGTGAATACACTCACGCTTCCTAAATTTCCCAGTATTACGCCTACAAGCTGCGCATTCACAACAGGTATGAACTCCTCACTACAGGATATAATTCAAGTTAGCTCAATATCGCTTCATAATAGACATTGCCTCAACATAGTACGTAACCTAAATGGATCACCAGTTTATATGGAGAGCACCCAAAACCGGGTTAGGGTTTAATAATTCTTAAAGGAGCCACGTACCATGTTGAACAATTAAAACAACCTCCAAGTTGAGTACAGAAAAATGCTCTCATTGAGATTAATTGTGAGTTTACTCATGGCACTTGTGGGATTAATAGCAATTAAATATATGAATCTAGTGACAGCCCTAATTTAAACAGACGAAAAAATTTCCATTTCGGTACAGATATACACCAGATAATGTCTTCAAAATATTCACAAGGCAAACCACTGGAACATTTCATGAACAGCAAATCAGGTTACAGACTGCTCTAGATGAGGCTTTAACATTCATGCTCAGTGCTGTTTGTCATCCTGCATCTCACTAAGCTTTTAAGCACCTGTTGGATGTGAACTCAGGTGAACTCTGCCATTAGTTTTAGTGTTTTTCTATAATAGAAATGGTAAGACACACACCATGTTTTGATGTGATACAGTAGAAATTTTGTGTGTGTGTGTGTGTGTGTGTAGGGGGGGGGGGGGGGTGTCAGTCGATTAATAATATGCCCATGTTTTAACCAAAATAAAGACCAAAAAAGAGAAATTATTACCCACTGATCATCATCTTAGGATGAGTCACATTTGTCAACATCTATAACATTTGTGTAAACAACATGACTCTCAGCACTGGAGCCCCACAGGGTTGTGTTCTGAGCCCCCTGCTGTACTCCCTGTACACACACGCCTACCTGAAGGAGATTGGAAATCTGGAGAACTGGTGCCAGAGGAACAACCTCCTTCTAAATGTCAGCAAGACAAAGGAGCTGATAGTGGACTTCAGTACCAAGCAGGAGAGGATCTACAAGACCCCCGTCATCAACGGGAGCCCAGTGGAGAGAGTGGACAGCTTCGTGTTCACATCACGCAGGACCTGTCATGGTCCTGTCACATCAACACCGTGGTGAAGAAGGCCCGACAGCGTCTCTACCACCTCAGACGCCTGAGAGACTTTAGACTGCCCTCTAAGGTGCTCAGGATCTTTTACTCCTGCACCATAGAGAGCATTCTGATGGGAAACATCGCAACCTGGTTCGGGAACAGCACCATGCAGGACAGACGAGCCCTACAGAGGGTGGTGCGTTCAGCTGAGCGCATCATCCGAACTGAGCTCCCTGACCTGCACTCGATCTACAGCAAGCGGTGCTGGACCAAGGCCAGGAAGGTCACGAAGGACCTCAGCCACCCCAGCAATGTACTGTTCTCTCTGTTGCGGTCTGGAAAGCGCTTCCGCTCCCTCAAGGCCAATACAGAGAGACTGAGGAGGAGCTTCTAACCGCAGGCAATACGGTCTCTTAATCAGTACACAAGACAGTACTGATCCATTTTGCGCATCGGCACATCTTGCACTCACTCTGGACATTCGCCATACCAGTGGTCACTCATGGTCACTGTTCACTCATGGACATAATACACACAATACACTTAATTACGCACACAAGCCACTTTAAATGTCACTCTAATGCACATCTGCATAATTGCACAAACCTGGACATTCCGTTACCTTATTGCACAGACAAGTCTTTATTTTATATTTTATATTTGTATTTATTTTCTTTATCTTAATAGTTTTGTTTTAAGGTCAGGGCAGTTGCCTAAACATTTCACTGCATATCGTACTGTGTATGTGACAAATAAACTTTGAATTAGAATTTTTGAATTTGAATTTGACCTCTAATGGCCCATTGAAATGCACCACACTTCAACCAATTTACATTTTAACTTAACAATCCATTATATTTAAAATATACATGCTTTTTCACAGGAATAGTTTACCGACACTTTAACCTTTTAACTTTCCTTGTCAACCACAAAGTAAAATATCAACTTCATTCACTTTTCATCAATTGAATGCAAAAACAAATCCATGAAATTTGACACCGAAGTCCCTGACAAACCAATTCTGGTAAAAAAAATCCATAAATAATAAATTCTCAAACCAATCCATGACAAAATAGTTATTCAGGTAGATATCAGAGACAATGAACATGGAATTAAATTATGAATCTGTTTTCAAGGACAAATTTATATCTTTCAAAAAAATGGGTGCTTATATTAATGAAATCTTTATAATGTTATCATTAAGAAGTAAAAAGGAAGTGTCTTCAGGACTTCAGTAACATGAGTTGCATTTGTCCTATTAATTTCCTCTATGAATTTTGCTAATTAAATTTTATTTCAGATCATTGGTCATTTTAACAAATGTTAAAATCACCAGAATGATGTGTTTTTCTGTTCTTATACTCTTATCTATAATTTGTGTGTGTGTGTGTGTGTGTGTGTATGTGTGCAGATGCCCAGATAAAGTGTCCCAGGAAAAAGACTCAGGCTTTGATGGTTGAATGGCAAAAAAAATATCAACATGGCTTCACTCTGCTTCAATCCAAAAGAGTTGTTTTTCTCAGCCACTCTTCTGACAAAAGGCAGGAGGCCGATTTTATATAACTGTTCTATTTTAGCAATGGGAGATGACTGGGAGAAAAAAAGATTTAAAAAGCAATATGCACTTAACACAACACCACTGACCGATTCCGAGCAGGATGCACTTTAAGTGCACTAAATTCAGTCTCCGAGCTGCCATTAAAATGACAAAAAAAAAAAGACAGAAACAGTTACTAGAATCAATCAGTCAGACGTTTAGTAACTTAGTGCATTACAATTGGACCTGTTAAGCAACTGGACTGTTATCTTAAACCTGGCAAAACTCTACCTAACATCCGCTGATTGGAGGCATGACACATTGTCCTCTGCTCCCTTGGACTCTCATTTTGTAGATATAGTTTACAAAACCCTGATGATGTTATTTTTGCTTCAACCCCCCCCCCCCCCCCACACACACACACACAAACATATATGTATGCACATACACACCCTCAATCAGACCCTATTGAAAACTCTTCCTGTGTTCATCATTAGTGTTGAGTGACTGTTCCATAGGACTTCGGGACAAACTCAAGTCTCTGTTTCATGCTAAGCCCCGTGTTCTGGCGCTGCCAAATGACCTGATCTCACTCCATACAAACAAATAACCACAGCATAGCATTAACAAAATGGCTTCCAATCAAGACAATATCTGTGTAAGCAGTTGAGGGGTAAGGGCCTTTGCTCAAGGACCTAAAGAGGGTTAATTGGCCGATGCAGGGATTTAAATTCACACCATTCCAGTCAATATCCGAATGCCTACGACAGCCAGAACAGCCAGAAAAAGCAAGGAGAATGCGAGTGCTCCGGGGCAGGAGATTCAAATAAGACTGGACAGCAAAAACAGCAAGTCACAGCATGCTCCGCTCATTCTCCTGCTTTCTCTTCCTCATGGACAAAAAACAACAACAGCCTCCCAATCATGCTCAATCCTTCATTCCAGAAAGCACTAGAGGGAAAGCCCTGTGTGATAATGCCAGTAAACAGAAAGCCATATAAACAGTACTGGTCCAGAATGGGATCTTTTAATTCATAAAGTAAAACTAACTGTTTCCTTTTTTTTGTTTTTTTTTTGCTTTTTTCCAGGAACGTGCTTCCAGGTTTGACCAGGCTTGTAAATCGAGTCACTAATTGCAGACATGAAGTCTTTAAAAAAATTCATATCCTGAAGATTGAGCTATTAATAACATTATGGAACATATCATGACTAACTGACTAACAATATAAACAACATTCTCTAATCATGATTGAACTTTTATTACAATAATTGCCAGTTATAACCCTTATTCAGATAAGATTACATTTAAATAGGTAAATCATTTGCTAAGTCTGTACTCTAGTATTATACTTTCTTCTTCCAGACCGGAATTACTAAGTAAATGACTAATACTACTGTTTTCTATTCTAAACGACAGTCTCAGTTCTGTTCAGCTAAATAGCGCAGTGATTTTGCACGCTGTGTTAGAATTGTTTTTTTATACTTTAATAATGACTGTATAAAATTATTATGGTGATGAATAAGCAGTTGTGTAAGTGCCTCATGCTAAACTGCCTACATTCTGTGCTTCATTATAGATAATTATATCAGAAAAGTCCTCTTGAGTTCATAAACGCACAGACAAGGTAAAATCATAGCTATTTTAAGTTAATATAACATAAAGATGTACAGGGTACTGAACATGCACAGATATAAACTGCGAACCAGTGCTCAAATATTCAACTGAATGCATGTTTTCACTCCCCCCCACACACACTTTTATTTTTTCACATTTATGTTAACATAAATGTCTAAAAATGTGACATGACAGCTACAAGTCATGATGACAGTTATTCCAAGCATTTTTCTGCTCGACATCTGTAAAAGCCCAGGTAATAATCAAAGTAAATGATGTTCTTTTGTGATTTTGAGGTGGGGCACTTGAAGAGCTGTCATCGACAGCCTCTTTAGTGCAAAGAAGTCTCTGTCGAATGGGAGGAGGCAGGAGGGGGGGAGGGGGGGGGGGGGGGGGTTCTGTTGAGTTTTAACAGGTTTATTCTCTCCCCTTTTACGAAGCAATTCCCAATACACTTTCTGATTAAGTTAACTCGTCGTAAATAAAGCTTTCTTTCCACTTTACCATGACAGATAATAAAAATGTATACTAAAACATCCAACTCTGATGACTGTGTAGTGATTTGTAGTTAATAAGTACTCTGAGAGATAAACTCGGAGCTGTACAGAAGATAGGAAGACTCTGGATAAACTAGCACAGTCAGCGTTTTTAAACCATAGATAGGAAAGCTTTCCTTTGAAGAATGGAGAAATGAGGAATGAAGGAAACGTAAAATATCTGTAGTTTTGGCTCTAAACGCACAACAGGGTGACTGAAAATAAGATGATAAAGATATTTTCAGTTGATGAATCCAACTCCAGTATTGCCAATTACTGTATTTCTGTCTCTCTGAATAGTTGGATGATATTCAGAGAACAGATTCTTCCCTCTAGGCGAAACTCGCTCTCATGCCATGGAGACCCCACAGTGGCCTTGCTTTTGACTGAAGATGTTACAATTGACTAACCTTGTAAAGTAGAAAAATAGGAGACATTTTTGGCAGAACAGGTTCTTTAAGATTAGCAGGATGTCCTGGCTAGGCAGGATGGACGAGGCCTGGTCACTGGGCTTATACTAGGTGTTTGTACTTTCAGGACAGGTTTAGGCTAGTTAGTGTTTCGGACTTGTACCGAACAAAGAATATACAACGTACCTATAGATGACTCCATTTTGATGCAGGAACATGAGGGCTGAAGTGACTTCAGCGGCGTAAAAACGGGACCGGGCCTCGTCAAACTTCCGCGAACGCTGGATCTGGAACATCAAGTCTCCTCCATTGACATATTCCATAACAAAGAATAACCGGTCCTGTGGCGAGACAAAGACAAAAACATATAGGATTCCAGAGGTTTCGAGAGGTAGGAGGAAACCAGATAACCTTGAGGAAATTCACACAGACAAAGAGGGAAATGGATGGAAAAAACTACATAGTAATTCAGGCATTGGAATGAATGGAATACCATGGAGTTTCGTGTTGCTCCAGTGCTACCTATTACACCGATGTACTCTAATAATAATTAATATATACGATTAAATCTTTTGCATTTTTGTAAGTCTTAGTGCTAGCATTTATAATAAAAACTTTCAATTTAACTTCTACTTGCGCTGTTCCACACATTCACGAGAACATTTAGATCTGAATATCCACTTGGCTAGAACAAAATTAGCAATGTGCTTTTGTGACAAAGAAAACGAATGCCTCCATAAAGCCCACAGTCTCATGATAAAAGGGATAACAGGTTTCCTAACGCACCAGCATTCCTCTTGTGTAATGCAAAACAAATTTTGTTTCCCTACAAACACTACAAATACAAAGGCATAATAACAATAGGCGTTTAACAGCGCAGCAGGATCAGCGCGCTCTTTAATCCAGCCTGATGAAGCTTCTCCTCCCCAGGGGGATAAGAAAAGGAAAGGTCGGCCTTCCTGCATTCCTGTTTGCTGATGTGGGAAATTGTGAGGGAACATATACAGATATCCACTGCGCTATTTCTCATCACATGCCATTGTTGTGATTTTTTTTTATATGGCTTGCAATAAGGAAGGTGACACACATAATTTATAAAGTCCTTACAGTCAAACAATGCCACTGAATTGCCGAATAGGAGGAGCCTTCCAGTACATCTAAGTAAGATCTGCTGTAATCTGTCCTGAAATATCGTACTGACAAAGGAGGATCTAAAGATGTGTGTAGAAAGGCAATCTATCTATTAAATAATTCATTCATTAATTCATCTTCTACCGCTATATCCGATCTTCTCGGGTCACGGGGAGCCTGTGCCTATCTCAGGCGTCTATGGGCATTAAGGCAGGATACACCCTGGATGGAATGCCAACCCATCGCAGGGCACACACACACACATTCACACACACATTCATACACTAGGGACAATTTTCCAAGGTGCCAATCAACCTACCGTGCATGTTTTTGGACCGAGGAAACCGGAGAACCCGGAGAAAAACCCCCTGAGGCACGGGGAGAACATGCAAACTCCACACAGAAGCCGAGACGGGAATCGAACCTGGATCCTGGCGCTGTGAGGCGAACGTGCTAACCACTAAGCCACCGTGCCCCTATTAAATAATTAAATTATTTTGAGAATATATTGGAAACTTTTTTTTAATAATATGTGACACTAGAGTCATAGTAAGTCATAAAACATGCAATATATAATAGAAACACGTTTTCAAATGAAGGAAAATAGATGTTAATTTTATCTTAAGGGAGAGGTTTTTATGGAATTATGTTTATGGAACATTATGGAATAAGGTTATACTTGAAGTTTGTGAAACTTGCGTGACGATTATTCCTAATAAGCCTATTTATTCTGGGATAATTTGGGTATCTTAGAACAACCCATCTGACTACCTGCATGTTTTTTGCACAGTAGGAGGATAACTAGAAAACCCACAAAAAATCTGCACAAACCCAAGGCCTTTACCAGACGGTTAGGTAAAAAATATGAAATATTATTTATTTTTTAAAAATCCGCATTAGTAAAAGCCCCATTATAATGTCCTCTTCATGTCCATTACATTGAGAACGTCCTGTGCTTTATATAGAAAACAGTTTTAAACAGGATGCTTAGAAATTGTTTAAATGTGCCAAGAATCCTGAAGGAGGTCCACCCAATCAAATGTGAACAAACAGTCCCTGGTCCTAATTAGAAACAGACAAATACTGTCTTCCGGGTGCTGTGAGTTGCAGCAGTACAACTCTGATTGGGAGATAGCAGAGTCAACATGGCCCAGCACAGCCACCGTGCAGTCCTGTCTACTGTCTGAAGCAGCATGATTAGCAATAACAAGAACAACAAAAACGAACCAAGGGTTAAGTGTTTCAAAGTATGACATATCACATCAGCTGAAAACGCTTCACAGTTTTAAGGTGGGGGGGGATGTGTAGCTAAAATGGAGAAGAACCAAAATGAGGAAGCGGAGCTGAACAATCAGTAGCACCGAGACAATCTATGTAAAAGCGTCAAGTACCATCAAGAGTGTATTGAAACAGGAAAGTGAAAGAGGGAAACAAAATTGCAAAAATATTCTCATGTAAAAGCAACACTGCTGAGCAATACGATTCAAAGCTCATCTCATCTGTAAGAGCAGAAAGAAAGAGATATTTAAAATGACATTTAAAACCTAAACCTCTTTATTTTATTTGTGTACAAAATGCAGCAAATATTTTCCAATAAGAAACAACAGCAAATATCTTACTTATTTAACGAAAGATGCACCAGGGCTCATCTCCTCTCTATTTTCCTTTAAGTGGTTGTTCAATCTTACCAGACATAATAATTTCTACCCCCTGGGCAGACTCTAAGAAGGTCGAAAATGGAAAAATATAGTCAAAACAGTGTTTCAACCACAATGCCAATTAACAATGAATGCAAGTTACAAGGCCCCGCAAAGCAATAACACATTTCCGGAAAACACACACTAGACAAGACAAGCAAACATATTCAATGCAACCAATAACAGACCTGGCAAAGACCTGCAAATATGCTTGGGTTTGTGGTTTCAAAAGTCTGGTCCTAAATCCACCTGTAACCTCTCTCTCTCTCTCTCTCTCTCTTTTGTGTTCCAGGTACAAGTATTAGATCCAACTACAGCTTCCATGGTTCTACAATAATAGATTGAAACACTAAAGAAGACATAAAAGCTTATTAAACAAAACGTATTATTG
This sequence comes from Kryptopterus vitreolus, assembly GCA_030449085.1. Taxonomy (NCBI): domain Eukaryota; kingdom Metazoa; phylum Chordata; class Actinopteri; order Siluriformes; family Siluridae; genus Kryptopterus; species Kryptopterus vitreolus. The sequence continues at coordinate 25,221,817 of JACRUU010000015.1, read as the reverse complement.
TTTTACTTGTGCTTTAGATTACTGAACCTGATCTTATACAGGAACACGGAGAAGGGTCAAACTACAGTGTTGTATTATTATTTTTTAAATCATATTTCACATTCTACTGAAATTAAATAAAGAGAAAACAAGAACAAACACCCACACACAATCCTGTTTAACCCCCAATTGTCCCACTTCCTTCTCCTAATAATCCAGTACTGCATTCTTTGTATTTGTATAAGACATACATTTCACAGCTTTTCTTTCTTTCTTTTTTATTTTGAGTGAAAAGGAACATTTAGAGCAGCTTAAAATAAAACCTGACTGAATACAAACCTTCAATTCAAAGACTAAATTCAAGAAAATCATTGTATTTTCATCAGGCCCAGAGTGATTATAAACTTGAATTAAACACTATGCAACAGTTACCACTGAAGTAATAAGCTCCAACAAAAGTGATCTTTTTCAACACATCTACCCGGAGTGCACATACGACATGGGCTTTTTGCAGGGATCTTATGTTTCTTTACTTTTGTTTTAAGTACAGATATTTATATTATGACTATAAAATAAACGTGCAGAATTATAGTTCTTTGTCATTATCATGTACATTTAAATGAACTCATTTGGAATGACCGATTGTGTGTGTGTGTGTGTGTGGTATGTGGGTGCATGTGAGTATGGGTTGTGGGGGAAATGTAATGGCAGCTCGGTGGTTAAAATGGACTTGGTAGGACACCAGTTCAATTCTCAGCAGCCACTGCTAAGCTGCTGAACACGGCCCTCAACCCTCAACTGCTCAGCAGTATACATAAGATAATTGTACAATTGTTAGGTGTATGTTTTAGGTTCTTTAAAGCTGCTTGACCCTTATCCTTCTCTCTCTCCCCCAGAGCTATCATGCAAGCATCATAAATGCCATAAAACCATTAACAGTTTGTCACTCCAGCTCGTCTCAACAGCCAATCCTTTACCACCCTTCTGATCTAATCCCCTCCTGCTTCAGCCCTCTCTCTCTCTCTCTTTCTCTTTGCACCAACATGTCTCTCTGTGGTCCTAACAGGCCCTCTTAGAACCCGCTATGTAACATTATTTACATTGCTGTGCTGTAATTATGACTGATAAGAGTGTGGCTGCGATTCCAGTTCTGATTAAGCACAGCGCCTGCGGTTCATCGGGAGTTCAACTTTGATCGCTTCATCTCTTTATTTTCCCCTTTTCCTCTATGCTTTAGATTTTTTTTTCTAGTCGTTTGCTATTTGTGTGTTCCAACGAGCTGTTTCGGAACTGCCCCGCTGCTCTCTTTATAATGAATGTAAATGTGCGCGGAGGCAGAAAACAACACGTCTGAAACGTCGGTATTAAATCCGGCTGTAATAATGAACTTAACTATTATTTCATTCACGTTACATACGGTAATTGTGCAAAGATTTTTAATTCTCTATTAGAAACAATAAAATACAAATTCATTCTCACACTGCAGTTGACTTATTAAACTAAATCTGACACATTTCCTGCAAAAGTGTGCGCTTCAAAGCAGAAAAGCATTGCTCTAAACCACCGAATTCAAACTCTGCTGAAAATTACTCTACCAACATGGCTTGTTTCCTGGCTGCTGTGGAATGAGTCTGGAGCTACATCGCCCCCTTCTGTTAACAATATATAACTTGTGTTTCAGTACACTAGTATTCAACTCATAACAGCGTCAGATTTAGACATTAAGTTTTGGAAGATGAATGTCATTCCATAGTTTTCAGGATGCTTTTGCATCTGGTGATTGTTGTTTGTGGTCCAGTGAATTATCTTAAAATGATGATGTAAACCCATATTAATGCCTCATGCCTGAATAGTTTTGAGTAGAAAATAATAAATCCAATTAAGAAGTGAGGCCAAAAAATAGAATAGAATAGAAATCAGACATGGTCGCTTGTAATTTGCAAAGCAGCATCTCATTAATCGTACTTTCATGAAAATAATCAGATTTGCCATGCTATAAGAACAAAGCATACAGGATCTGATGAAATTTACACTACCTTGCACAATGTGCTCTGAACTTAATTATGGCCTGCCTATATGCTGGTTAAATATGCCTGATGTGGTTTGAACAGGCCATATACCTTGGTCTGAAAGCAGCAGAATAGCTGGGTCAGGTAGGGATGTTTTCTGGCAAGAGCGAGGATGCGCTTCTCTGTCAGAGTGCAGTCGACATCGTCGTCCTGCAGGATGACATCTTTCTTCAGCACCTTCACAGCATACACCTCATCTGTGCCTCTCAGTTCAGCTAGCATCACCTGTAGGAGAAAAATGAGGTTCTATTAAGGTTTTTTTATTATAATTTAAATCTTTGTATCTTAGCTACATATAAGGCCTTCTACAGTATTGATTTTGGCGCGATGTACTGAATGATCAATAATTTACTTTTAATTCTACAAGTGAAGCACTGTATCAAGATTCACATCAGTAGTTTGCACATCAATAAATAAGTCCCGTTTGACTGTGAAGGAGTGATACATGATGACAATATTTAGAGATCTTGCATATCTTTCAAGATGCGAGCTAACTTTTTTGTCACCATTTATGTTCCTGTATTACATAATGACAAAACCTTTATTTCTTTCCCACCTTCCCAAAGCTGCCTTTGCCCAGCACTTTTATAAAGGAAAAGTGATCAAGGCTCATCCTCTTTGACTGAAAACTCTTCACGTCTCCATTCTCATGGCCCGCGTTTACTGTGCCTTGAAGCCCAGTGGCTGCTGAGGAAGAGGAGGATGAGGACGACTTGTGCTCTTGACCAAACGACAAAGCTTTACGTATGCTTTCAAGCTCGGCCAGCTCTGAGACAGAAAGTGCATCAAGCAGTTCGTTACGTGCATGAAATGCCACAGGTTGAATTTTACTAAGCAAACTAAGAAAACATGAAAACATGTAATAGCAAAATTCCTTATGTTTATCAACCTTTACCTTTAGACTAAAATATTTAGTCACAAAATATTAAATTTACTTTGTAAATCTGCATTTAAAACATTGCATTAAAACCGGACTAAATAGTAAGAGAAGGGACGTTTCAGATGTTCTTTACCCTGTTCACAAGGTGATGTCGGAGCGGATTTGCAGCGATCTGAGTCTTCTGATGACGCTGGCTCTGAGCTGGCTGTCTGGGCATCCTGTCCTGGAGTCAACTTCATATAGAACAGAAACAAATCAGTTGTCATTCATTTCAAAATTACAACCATGTTCATTCATATTCATAACACAATTATCATCAAAGTTTTACAATTTGAATTGTATTAACCTTTTTCCTACGCTGGGTGCTGTTAGATATTTTGTCTGGCGTCACTCCAAGATCAGACAAAACCTTAGCAATTCCTCTTGCATCCACCCCACAGTTAGGGGCTACATTAGTCTCACAACGACGGTGAACGTTCATTTTACAAACTGCAACATCAGACGACAGAGATATACAGTAAGAGATCATTATTGATGAAAACCAATGCTTTGATTCAAATGATGAACCTCAAGGGTTTAAGGTCAGTAAATCACACGGACTGAATCAGGCTGTAATAGTTGAAGATTCCCAGCAGGGGGCACTATTACTTAAATTCATTTTGGATCGTTCAGTCTGACGACTCTGGTTAGATCTAAGGTCTTTATCTATTCACTAATTGTACAATGATTGTAAAGTGAAATATTTTCAAAGAAATAAAAAATAAAACACACACACACACGCATCACAACCAGACCTACCTTTACACTGCAGGCCTTGCCGCATCAGACCCCAAAGTAAAGAGCCACAATGGTCGCAGAAGGTCGGTACTTTATAATTGTGAATACTAAACTTGTGAGGCATGTTTACACTGAAGCGCTGAGAGCCAACCTGTGTGCATAAGTGACATAGCATTTATTGTTTATTTATTGTTCTTCAAATAAAATAAAATAAAAAAAAACAGACTATAAAAGATCTATGAAAGTCCAGTGTAGATTAACCTCTTCTGGTGTGTCATCTTTTTTTAGGCCTGGACACTTTGTAATGATGAGCTCGTGGCATCTTTTATGTACTACACAGGTGCAAACTGTAAACAAACACACACACACACACACACACACACACACACACACACACACACACACACACACACATATATATATATACATATGTATATCCTGAAGTATGCTGAAATACTTATACAAGAAACCTGATATCTTTACTTTTTCTAAATTAATGCAGGTTAGAGAAGTGTAAATAAATGTAAGCATATGTAAATGTGATAGGGTCGAACCTTGACACTGATATCCTTGTTTTCCTAATACACCCCTGCAAATGAACACAGAGAACACATGTTAGACTAACCAGATATCACGCTCTGTCAACACGTATACAAGTCTGAATTTTCCACGCCTGTTGCGATCACTAGAGGGCGCCATTTACTCAACAACAACCCTCTTGCGCCACTCATACTAACGGAGGAAAAAGACATTGTACAGCGATACACACAGACACACTGTGGCTTGGTGTCACACAAGCGCACCGTTATGCAAATTGACTAACTGTACGGCCTTGAGACAAAAAAAGAACCAAATATTAGAGGAGCAAAAATATCCACAGCTGTCTCCCTACTCTATCAGCACATCTTATTGTGTCCCATAGGTACCTACATCTTTATCACTATATATATATATATATATATATATATATATATATATATATATATATATATATACAATAGTACATTTGCATCTGTTGTGCCAAGAAGCATTACAATAAAATAATTCTGTATATTTTAAATAGAAAATACTCCATATACTGTTACTGTCATACTTTAAATCACATTAACTAATTGGAAGCCCAACCTATTTTTTTTGTTGTTTTTTTAATTTCTGATATCACCATTGGTGCATTTACATACAAACAGGTAGATGGAAATCCCTAGAGATGAACAGATAGAGAGAAAGACAAAGAGAGAGAGAGGGGGGGGGGCATTGTACTGTATATGCTCGAAATAATCTGATAACTCCAAAGTAATGCAGGCAATAATTCAATAGACATGCACAATCTTCAGTAATTCGATCACAGTCCAAATCTGTAGCACTACAAGAATAAACTTATAATAGAACTAATTTTAGCAGGACATTGTTTCTTGTCAATCTAAACAAACTTGCTTTAATTAATGAGGAGATGCATTTTGCAAGTTTTAGACTGTGATTAGATTTTCTTCTGGGGGGGGGGGGGGGGGGGGGGGTGGGGGGGGGGGGGGGGGGGGGGGTTGTCTGATCATTTTAAAGAGGGAATGGAGAATGAAATATAGTGTGGTGTGTGTGTGTGTGTGTGTGTGTGTGTGAGGGAAGGAGAGAGAGAGGAGGAGGGGGAGGAGAGAGAGAGAGAGAGAGAGAGAGAGAGAGAGAGGGAGAGCTTACCAAATGAAGTCACGACAGTGGGAGCAGTAAGTGGGCTGTCTCAAGTAAGTGGCCATAAACTTGTGTCCGTTCACCTGATGGACACGTCTGCGCACCGCCCCCTGACGCTTACGGGGCCGCATGCGCTCGCGAAACACCCGTTCTTCATTTTCCCCAGACGCAGCAGCTGTCAGACACAGAGGGAATCAAAGGTTCAATTACCAAGAATTAAAACACTGACATTTATCTCTGTAATCTTTTACATATACCTTATAGAACATTGTAAAAAGATCTGAAATACTTCTCATGTATATATATTGGTACAGTCTAAATGACAATACCGACAATAAATAATGACTGACTCCTATTAAAATATAGGGGCCATAAACATTTGAGTCTGTTTTTAACCCTAGATTAATGACTTTCCTTCTACATCTGACCACCCACACTTGTACACATGGAGAGAGAAATATCTCCAGCTGTAAACTGCATGGGGGAAACACACCCATTGTTCTACGCTGAAATATCCCTCTTTAAATCGGAGTAACTCAAGGCCCTCTGTCTGAGATCACCATAGGCAGCAGAGAATAAGAACAAACACATCTTTCATTCCTCACTGTAATAGCTCTCCTGAAGGTTGTACAATGTGCATGTGTGTGTGAGAGAGAGATAGATAACGAGGAGAGAGAGGACCTAAGGCCTGAAAGCACCTGACTCAGCCATGTGCTCTGCTCAGCCATGTGCCTTAACGCAGGTCAAATCATGCAGCCTGAGGGGAATTACAATACTGTACATGGAGAAAACATTGATTATGTGAACAATACATGCACAAATGAACAGTGGCATTAAATCCACTCGGCTCAAAGCAAAGCTGGAATGAAACACAAACCCAGTTTCATTTTAATCCGATCTGTTTCACCTTGATATGAGCATTCGACTCGCACAGAAAATCGTCATACCATGGCCAAATGGCATTCAAAATATTACTAATTTACCTGTTTATTAGGTTTATATTAATCCTGATTCTTTGTTAGCGTCTATGTGAATTTATTGATTATTATTAGTAGTACTTATTTCATTTAGATCTTGTTTACCAGTGGCTGGGACTGTGTGACTGTTCAGTGATTGTTAAAGCTTATTTGTTCGTTTGTTTTTTAGGTAACATTGGATTGGACTACATTTGGGATATAATGCCCGGTTCGCCTGGATTAGACGTTGTCAGGTTCAGATGAAATGAAAACAGTATTGTATTTTTTCTGTGTGCTCGTGTATGTGCATTTATGTAGATGCCTTAATATGAACTCTGAACCCTTTCTTTTAAAGCAAATCTCCCCGGAATTGAAAATCATATTGTTGCTGTTATGTCTTGTTTCATCTACCTTTAAAAAATATATGCACCTTACTCATGCGTTGCCTCTTTGTCAGCTTCATATCATCTGCTGGAATGTGCTTTATATTTGCATATGTGTTGTTGGGTATTTTGCAGCAAGGGCAGCTGCTGAGGAGGAGGAGGAGGAGGAGGAGGAGGAGGGGACTTCAGCGGGATAGATGTTCTTACATAATGCATTATCTGATTAGAAAGCAGACTGTAACAGTGCAGACAAACAAATCTACAAACCATCAGTAATGCCTAAGCTATGACATATTTCCACATAGCACACAAAGTCACAAACAAACATAGACTGGCATGGCGCTAATGCACATTATATTATATGTCTTAATAAATAATAACTGCAAAATGACACACTTGACATCAGAAAGAGCCATGCTTTCCATACAAATGCAAACATACAATCAATCATGTGACACCCTCATGTGAATGCAACATGAATAAAAATGATCTTGTCCATAGCAGAACCTAGAATTAGCAGAATTCAACTGCAGATGATATAATACACTATTGATTTGACCAAAAAATGCTTTAATGCTTCAATAGGATTTAACAGCCAAAGTAGCAGCCAGGTGCTTATAATTAAACGCCCTTGATTAATTGATCATCAGCACGTCTTTAAAAGCCCTAAAGTGGAGCATTCAGTTATGCATTAAAACAATCCTAAGGAGGAAAGACAGCAGAAAGACTTGAGAGATTTTTTTTTTACGATTGTAGCTGCCCATTAGTGTGGGGAGAGTTATAAGGCTATTTCCAAGTCATTTAAAAATCTTTTACAATTATAATCCTCAGTTCATATTATAACACACATAGAAAGTAATAAAATGTACATATATATGTGTGTGTGAATTTACTCTCTCTATCTCTCTCTCTCTCTCTCTCTCTATATATATATATATATATATACATTCTACACACATTCTATACATACATTCTATATTAAACATTCTATATTCACTATCTATTATTATTCTAGGACCTATTCTTCATATTTATTATAAAATATGCCAAATCGTGTGTATCTGTGACTGAAAATAACGTATGCTTTAGTGATCTTCTTAGACCTCAGATGTTCGAATGACATCGGTTGAACCTCTGATGTACTTTTCAATGTTAAACTATGGCTGCAAGGTAAAAACAGATCCAACATCCCATCCAACTACCCAATGTTTTACCACAAAGAAATCTCTGGTACTCTCTATCTCTTTCTCTCTCTCTCTCTCTCTTTCTCTCTCTCTCAAACACACACACACACGCATCACTTATAGACACATAAAAGCATGACAGCTTTCAGAAGGTGTAATTCAATATCTATTAAAACAACTTATAATTTATTGGTTAGCATTGGTGACTTTTGGCCCAAGATGGGAAAACTAGCACACCAATAAGACATGATATAAGGAAGTGTAACATAAATGTATATTTTTTAATAAGCAATAACGTTCCAAGTGCTTACTCTCGAATATCTTGGCAGCACAGATTTCCAGACATAATTCAACCTCAAAGCGGTAACGTTTCTCTACAACTGCATGATCTTATTGCATTCATATGCACATAATTGACAAATGATCCAATTTATGACTTACTTAGCTTTTTATTATTATTATTATCTTACTGCATTGTTGTTTAAATGAACAAAAGGCAGGATAAACAACTCGTGTGTGCAGTGTCCAACTAAGAAATTAGCTTAATATTTGTGAAGCATTTACTGTAAATGTAAAACGAAGCAAAGATGATCTCAAAGATGATCCCTGTTCTCAAAATTCTTTAATTCTCTTCACGTTTTCTCTTCAAGTTTTTAAGTTGCACTCTCCTCGCATGAAATTCTCTCCCTTGTCCCTGTCTGTGTCAGCATGGAGTGGAGAATGAATCGTGCAGGAGACCGAGCTGATGAGAGGGCAGGCCGAGTGGAACCGAGGGCCACGTTCGCCCACTGCCAGGCAGCCAGAGGACAACAATCCAACACCAACACCACTTCACCGCCAGACAAACCATAAACAAGCAGCACGAGCATACTCCAAAGCCAGTTCGGCCACACAGTGAAAACGGTATTCATCGGAAACAAAGAGAGTGAGAAAAATCACACATGTGCTGGAAGCACAATATAGGGCTATATTATTGCTTGAGGTCAATTAATAACACTACAGCTGAAAATAATCACTGACAGATTCCTAGTTCAGGGCACAGATATGGAAACAGTATTAAAAGCATAAATGACATGGCCCACTGGTCATGGTTTTAACTGGTTGGCTTTCAGTTAAGAGATCATTAGTTTTGGACGTTAATGTTAAATCAGTTAACACATAATGAAAGTCTCTCCCGGCTTATAAATCATTCCTAAATCCCCATATTACTGCATACCAAGGATTTAAATTGAATACAACTCTTTGATCGTGAGATATTGATCTTCTAATCTTTTCTATGAAGTTTTGCTGATGTTTATAGATCCTAATAAATCATACTGATTCTATAACCAGATCTGTGAGTTTTCATAATATAACTGGTGATCTGGATGCAAGTTTTTTTCCTGATTCATTCTGAAGGGGAGCTATTTGGGCTTCTGACACAATTGATATCGTAAATGGTACCACATTAATGACTTTGGAATTTGCATTTCCTGCCAATAAATGAAACAACAAATTAGTCATTTAGAAGGTACTACTATTAAGGTATTATTATTATTATTTTTAGAAGGTATTGGTTGCAAATAAATAAATAAATAAACACTTCATTTGTGTATGTATGTGTATATATATATATATATATATATATATATTTTTTTTTTTTTTTTTTTTTTTGGGGGGGGTGGTAAAAGAAGAATAGTGTGAATATGATATTTTGCTGAACTGTTCTTTAGTAATGTTCAGCAAGAGCTCATCTCATCTATCTTTCTTAGATATAGACTGACAGGACAAAAAGCAGACTGACACAAGGGCACGGAGATTTATTCATCAATCTCGATCTATCTCTTTCTCTCAGAAACACACTGGGTGCTGGCTAAAGATGAATACAGGGAAATGATGGACATGCTGTGTCTCGAAGAGATGTTATCTAACAAGCCATCTGGCAAAGATCTCTCTCGCCCCGCTCTCTTTCAACATATTAGAGCAGAGAAAGCCGATCCAATGTTTAGTAATACTACACCTAAAAAACTTCCATGAATACACAAAAAAGAGTGTAGTGCACCTCAACAAGATATTAAGGTGCTGAAGGTATGCTGGCAACAGATTCTAAACAAATGAAGAATTCGGGACCAGTCTCCTTTACACGCATGTCTCTCATCCCTTGGTCTCTCTTTTCCTTTCCAGACCGGGTTCTCGCCTTTTCTTTTTTTTCCATCCCTGGAAACCTGTGTGCTCACAGGCTGGTTTCCATGACGACCTCAGCAATCTAAACGATCGGAGCGCCAGGGCTGCCCTGCTGTACAAACACGAGGAGAGAGTGGAAAAGACCCCGAACACACTCGTGCACCGATCGATTCAACCATGACGGAGATAGCGACGAGGATCTGAGCAGAAAGAAGAGGAGAGAATACTGGGAATGGCTTAGACTTAAAACAAATCACTGTGTGCATTTGTGTGTGTGTGTGTGTGTGTGTGTGTGTGTGTGTGAGAGAGAGAGAGAGAGAGAAAGAGAGAGAGAAAAGTGTCTAAAAATAGATCTCTCACTCCACCATTCTCTCCAGAGCTGCATGTGTTTGCATGGTAATTGGTGATGGGTTGCACACATTAGGAATGAATTAAGCCTCGGACAAAGTTGAGGTGAGGATAAAAGAGGACATCGGTAGGCGCAGGATGTATGACGAGGAAAGTGAGCACAACGCAAACGATCATACAGGATCGCCCTGAATAAGAACACTGACTTAAACTGTTGGTCTCCTGGGAGTATTCACACACAATAGTCTCTAAAGGTTAGAGCGAAATACAAAAAACATCCGTTGTGTCGGGGGTGGGGGGGTGTGGGGGAGGGTCTGCAGAAGGAAACATCTTGTTGACCTTCTGCTGTTATAGCCCATCCACCACAAAGATGGTGACTTGCGCATGCTGAGATGCTTTTCTGGTCAGCATGGTTGTGAAGAGTGATTATTTGAGTTCCTTGAGTTATCTCTCGTTGCAGCTTGAACCTATGGGGTTCATTTCCTCTGACCTTTCTTATCATCGAGGCGCTGAAAGCGACTGCGGGTTTCTTGTTTTTCTTGAGTAATCTCAGCCTATGTGTGAAAATCCCAACAACAACTACGCCATGGTTTGAGTAAATTATATCCGATCCCTCCCCCCCCTTTTCTAATGTAAATGATAAACAAAACCTGAAGTTTTTGAACCTGTACCTGTATGATTTGATGGATTATGCAGCTGTCATCGCTGATAACTATATTTTATTATATCCGATAACAAACAAATGAATATTAGCCTTGAGATTAAAATATAGTATTGGTAAATAATCAGTAGATCTAAAATGATTTAAGACTTCTGGAGAAAACCAGCAAAGATTGATTTGAAATGCAATTAAAGATGATACAAATTTTTTTTTTTAATTACCCATTTTTCGGGAATAATATATGATGTATTTTATGTAGCGGATTTCAAAGAAAGAGTGAAAAATTACGTAATGACTAATAAATATTAGTTAATTATTAATAAATATTACAATAGGAACATATTTATCAGGGGTGTAGCTCAGTAGTTAAGCCACTGGGCTAGTGATCAGAAGGTCAGTGGTTTGAGCCCCGGTATCGTCTAACTGACACCCTTAGTTCCTTGAGCAAGATCTTTAACTCTCTGTGCTCCAGGTGGCGCTGTATCATTTCTGACCCTGCACTCTGACCCCAGCTTCCAAAAACAGAAAAAAGCTGGGCAATGCGAATGTAAGACAATTTTAATTATATAGCACATTTCATACACAATGGTAATTCAAAATGCTTTACATATAAGGAAATAAAACAATAGTTAAAATAATTATAAACATGTTTGATTTAAAATGATTTAAAACAGGAATAAAAAATGATTCGACATAAAATGCAGTGCAATCGGACGAATCTCATTCAGTAAATGCACAACTGAACAGATGAGTTTTGAGTCTGGATTGAAATGTAGCTCATGTTTTAGCATATCTGATCCCTTCTGGGAGCCGATTCCAACCGAAGAAAGAATAACACTGTGCTGGAAATATACATGTGTCAAATAAAGGCTATTCTATTTCACTATTTACTTTATTTCACTTTTTGGCGTGCTAATAATTTTAACAATTGTAATTTAAACCATTCATTCATTCATCTTCTACCGCTATATCCGATCTTCCCTCAGGTCACGGGGAGCCTGTGCCTATCACAGGCGTCTATGGGCATTAAGGCAGGATACACCCATCCAACCCATCGCAGGACACATACACACACACACACACACACACACACATATTCATACACTAGGGACAATTTTCCAAGGTGCCAATCAACCTACCGTACATGTTTTTGGACCGAGAGGAAACCGGAGAACCCAGAGAAAACGGGGAGAACATGCAAACTCCGTACACAATAAGCCACCGTGCCCCCTGTAATTTAAACCATGAAATATAAAATCATAAAAAAAGAGAAAAAAAACAGTAATTATAGCTGCTTCTGGAACGGCAAGCCAATTTGGCAGGTATTCAGGTGTTAATTTGAAAATAATTGTGTGAAATATTTGTCTCATAAAACAATTCTCCTCATTTTGACGGGTGTAAATATTTCTTAGTGTTGGACGTCGGACCGTGTATGCAGGTCGGGGACAGTCAAACAAGCAAGGCAAAATGATCTCTTTAAAAAGAACAGGTTCGCGATTTTCTGATCGGTGATCGGCAGCACACGTACACATAACATTCCTAGGATTGCAGTTAAGTACATACCATAATCCATAGCTTAGTCTCATTTGCTATTTTGAGACATCTAAACCCTGTTCAGCAAATATAATGAACCTGGCAGAAACCTGTGCACATATACATGCATTGCTGACACACACACAGATAGATATTTATAAGAATAAAACACACCACCAGTGTACCCTTATCAGTGTTAGTAAATTAATGTCATCCTACTTATTTTTCTAGTTAGTGTCTTTTTTTATCTAAATATAAAAACAACACAAACACGTACTGTGTGACGAACTCTTCTCGCGTCATACTCACAGCGCACTCTTTTTTTTTTTTTTTTTTTTTTACATCCCACCACTATAGATGTGCGTACGTATAACTCACACATTACGGTATAAAATTAAACGCGGTGCTTGTTTTAGCACCGTTACAGAAAAACATACGGAATAAATAGCCTTCCGATGTCATCAGTGATGATCAGGAACAGACTGATTCAGGATGATTTGAAAAAGAGAATCGAGTTTTATTAACTTGCCGTGCGGAGGCAACGTGCAGGACGCACCATCTCTATTTCAGCCCACTGTGTATGACATTCAGTTTTTCTGAATTTTTTTATTTCTTTTTTTGGCAGTACAGAGGAAGATGATGCTGCTCCAAATGGGACTCGCTCCAAAATCTAATAATTGCACGGAGCCTGTCTTTCTGACACAGCATTTGTAGAGTCAGCAGAGTTTTGAAAGGAGATAAAAAAAAATTTTCACCCCCTCCTGAACTACTGTTGAGCTGAGCAGGTGGGATTATGGGTAATGGTGCAGGGATTGTGGGGAGCTGCAGCACGAGCTATTCAGAAGTGCATAGCTTCAGGCATCACTGAAAATAGCTCAGCTTCCCCCCACAGCGTTGGAGAGCTTCTCCTGTTTGTATGTGTGTGTCATCGATCGGCTTGTCTGTGGAAACAGAAAAAGGGTATTCTGTTTCTCTTTTCTATACCGCCTGAAGCATACCGCTCGCTTTTTGTTGCCATGGAAGGAGGTACAAGGTCATGGTGGGGGGTCATCGTTAGGGAACGCAATTATAAGTGTGTATAGGATGTGTTCCTGTTGACTTGTATTGACATGACTAAACAGAAAGGAGTTATACATGAAAGGCATTGAATTTCTTTGGAAATGATGGCTATTTATCTCAGAGTGCTCAGAAAAATGTGAAACAAGTTTTAAACATTAGTTCATTAATGACAACAAGGGGAAATCAAAGTTAACTAATAACAAACAAACAAACAAACAAAAAAAATGTATTTTGAAAGCGAGTGGCTTACCGGCCTGCAAAAAGAAGATGCAAATGCATACTTATATATAATGAATAAACTCAAGTGCAATATGAATGCGATTTGTACAACTGGATCAGAGTTATGGTCAGTTCAAATCTCAGATTCTAATATGTATCATTAATTATCCTGCGGAAACAGATGCACCAACACTACTGGAAAAGGACAGGGAACCTACGTCAATATATTACATTTGAAGGATGTAAAGTTCATTAATGCAAAACCATAACTGGTTAAGCTACACCAGTATGCCTAAGGTTTGCTATTTGTGTGTTTGTGTCTGTAACGCATGTAATAATCACCCCAACCAGGCACAGTACTTGCCTCTGGATGGGTGGCGCAAATCAACCGGAAATCGAGGAGCATGCGAACCAACAGTGGCACTGCAGTCGGGCTGTTCCTGGAACAGGAAAGAGATCGTGGCCAGGGCTTAGTGCAGGCCCCGTGCACAAAGGACCTATCCAATGAGGCATGAATGATGTTGCGCTTTCATTAACGGCCCATGCAAAGTGACCAGGCGCTGTACACATGGTGCTGAGCCATGCCCACACATTAGCACGAAACGGCTGTTTGCAGTGAGACACAGACAAGCTAGAATTAAACTGAAATTAGTTACCAACACCACGCCGCAGGGGCTTGTGATTACAGTGTCAACCGCACACCAACACTATTATCGTTTAACACACTAATCATCCATCTGTGTGTTTGTTTTTGGTGCGTGAGTGCGCCTGTGTGTGTTTGTGTGTCTGCTAATCCTGGCAGCATCCTCTGGAATTCAGGAAGATATTATCTCAGGATGTTGGTAAACCAGCTCAGTATGCTTGCATCCTTATCTGCATTAGAACTGTCCGAACAAATTTATGTTTCAAAGTTCAGAATATATTTCCGCTCCTGAACGTTGAAGAAATGTTGTCAACTATTTGCCCTCTCAGGTGTTTCTATTAGTTATGCAACAACAAACTTATCTCCTCGACTTTGTGGGGACCGTTGTATTGCTTGTACGGGAAAAGGAGCTCCAGTAGCATTGTATGTCATTCTTTATTTTCAGATTTTTCTGACATTCTGGCTTAAATTATAAGCAAATACTAACATATTACCGTGTGATACTATATGTATAGCAGTATATAATCCCCAACAGACTCTTACTAAATTCACAAACTCACTCAAGTTCATATGTGGCCACTTGTTGTAAACTACAGAGGTTTTTAGAAGATTACAATATTAAATGTTATCTAGTGAGCGTTTATAGTGACTATAGCTGCATGTTGGAGTGTCTAAAAACGAGTACACACTATATAATGATGAAATAGATACTACTATTTATTCAAGCAACATAATTTTCATGTGATTTTATGTGATTCAAAAACTTAATGCTGTATGTCCTTTGTTATGTTATTATGTATGTGACTATAAAATTGTCGACATGCATTATCATGCTAGAAAGGAGTAAAATGCAGGACTGGATGTAAATGTGTTTTGGAGGCTCTTTTAAACCTAAAAAATGTACTATATAAATGCAGCTTTTAAATGTGTACTACTTAGATGCTTTGTATATACTGCAGGATAGCTGATATCTATCCTGCAGTATATCGAGACAATTTGGCTAATAAAGATATGATTCCGGTCGATATAGTTGTTTCACTGTTTCAGTCTGAAGGGAAAAAAAAGCTTGATGTGAATACACATCATTTGTGCAACAAACTGCTCCTGGGTAAAAGAAACCCTCACAGTTGCTTAAATAAAAGGAAATCAACATCTCCAGCTAAAATCTGGGCATTTTTTTTTTTTATACTGAAACGGATATGTGGTGGTTCATTAGATTTGCTCCAGTGCACAGGAAGCCTGAGTGTGCCAGCCTGCAGTCGAGAGCTGCAATATTGCGTGGGAGCTTTTCAGGTTGCTCAGACGCTATGATCCTCGCATTTCCGGCACCCACACACACACTTTCAGAGTTTAAAAGAGTGGGATTTCCCTGCAGATAGCTGCCACTTTTTCCCCAACACTTTCTCCAACATACACACACATACACACACACACACACAAAACGTTCCAGTCAAGCTATCACAGGAAGTGCCAAACGTGCACCAGAAAAGGACACAATATTGTCTTCCTGCAAGGTTTTTTCGCCGGGAAACATCTCAAATGTATATGTCTGTATTTATTATCATTTTACCTTCACTGGAAGATCCTGACAAGTCAATGATGACATATACTTTCCCCTCAGGCTCCAGGTCAATCTGAGGAGAAAACACACATGGATCAGAGATTAGAGTCCATTAACTATATTTCACTCAAATATCACTCCCGCTGATTGATTCAGAGATTATACAATCCATGTGACATCAAAGCGGCGTTCACAACCCGTTTCATAACACCACGCATCTCATCAGCCTTGCCCCTATAAGCATATTTTTTTGATAAAAATCCGGACAATATGTTGTATAGTCAGTTCTCAATAATGGTTTATAATAGGCACGTTTTATCCGACATATTGTCCAGAAATATTACATCGATGCCTTTCCATCTTCTCCTCCTCCTTATTTTTGCACTTGTCTTTTTTCAGCCCTATATTCGTAATGCATAACAGGATAAGTACGCCGGATTTTCTTATCATGCTATGCTGAAAACCATTGCATCTATTTATCATGTCCCGTATCGCTGTTTCTCACAGTTATGCACATGTTAAACTACCGATATTTAGCATAGAGGACGAAGATGTTTTATAGATCCATATCAGATCATTCGCACAACCACGACACCCACCCTGCCATCAACACAGCATGGGGCAGCTGAGCCGTGAGAGGTAGAAGCTTCACACTGACAGGAAACCACTGCTTAATCTCATTATCCAGAGAGAGAGAGAGAGAGAGAGAGAGAGAGAGAGTCAAAGAACCAGAGTGCGAGATGAGGGGGAGGCTGTGGCACGTCCAATAGTGGAAGGAGGATGGGGTTGTCAAGTTGACGGCTGAATCAGGACACTTGGTTGGAATAAAAACCGCAAACGGGATTATTTCTAAATTCAGAGCAAAATTCAGACTTAGACACCAACTCGCACACACGCACACACACACACACACGTATGTAAAGCCACTATACCTCGATCTGTGCTTACAAATCTCAATGTACATCAAAAATAATTAAGATTTTAACAGAAGACCAAATGTCTTGAAACAAACACTTCTATTTTAATAAATCGCATATTTGTATGAAATATGGGTACCTCTTGGGGTACAACAAATTCCATTCCCTAGTAAAATTGAGGCAGATCTGTTACAAATATTATGTAGAAAGAACTCAGCACACCAATCTTCAGTTCTCCAATACAGATTTCACAAGGTTTTACTTTCACTTATGAATCCCTGCTCTGCTTCTAGCAAAATAATGAGGCTATAACATATCTGAATTATAATAAAATAAAAATTAAAAATGTGCTTACTACATAGGTATAACCCATAACACGACATTATATTAATTAACATTAATAGCAGATTGTATGGAGTTTCTCCTGCCTATAATAAGCTGTAAAATAAGCTGAAAAACAGATTCACCGCGAATAGCTGATGATGTCATCTCGAGCGCAAACGAGGTGATGACATGTCTGTCACCCTGCCATACAAGCCACGCCCCCTTCCGGTGATGTCATCAGATTCCATTGAATTACTGTCTCTTCGAAGCGAGGCTGTCTCTAAGGTTCAGCGGCCACTAAATATAGCAAAGGAAGGAAAAGCTTCTGTTTGTGTGTCTCTGTGCACATGTGTGTGTGTGTGTTTAAATGTGAGTGTACGTGCTCACTTGTCCCACGTGTGCAATTTTCTCTGATGATACTGTCTGTGTAAGTGGGGGTAAACGCTCTGCAGCTAAACAATGTTGGCAAGACACAGTCGAGATTCTCTGGCTCCATGTGGGTGTGCGCGTGTGTGCATGAATGCCGTGTCCTATTTCCCAAAGTCAGTCTCATCATAAGGTGCTGCAGGACTGTAGACTGTAGTCAAAGCACAAATTGTACACACACACACACACACACGTACGCAAACAGAGTGCAGGCAGCAAAGCGATGCCCTGGCGATGGCCTCGCTTCACTTCACACACCCAGAAAGCGCTCGCAGCCAGGCCAAACAACGCTTCAACTACTCACCCAGAACAACACACACACACACCAGAAGTCACCAGAACTCTGTCTTCCATTACTAAAAGTAACAAAGACTGTGGCAGAGAACCGGACTCTCTCACATGGCTGGTAACTAAAACATTAATCTACATTTTAGTGTTTCTGCCCATTGTATTGCTTTCTTTATGATTACATCATAGCTACACTGAATATGTTTAGTTAAACACTTGTTTTTTTTAAACAGAGGAAGTATATCATGTATATGACTCTTCCATGCAATTATCTTAACAAATTATGCATCACATTCTTTTCTTTAACAGAACGTCAGAAAACTATAATAGCACCATAAGGCAGATTTCCTATATATGATATAATGGATTGTTATATCAGTGCTATATATTGCTATTACACTGTTTATAAATGATAAACAATATATTGCTGCATTATTGCATTTTCAATGCAGTCATTTTCTATTGTTTTAAACAGTGCATGCCATTCTGAGGGTCTTGTATCTTTGAATGTGAATTGGACTGATGTTATATCACATAACTATAGTAAACCAGGCAATAATTAGTGTAGGTTCATGCTACACTAGATATAAGTAATGCATTCATTATAATAATAGTTCATTTGTCTAAACTCTAAATTACTTTGTTTGTGAAAACAATACCGTAAATTTGTAATACAATCATTCCTAAATAACGTTTTTATTTTTTTACAACAATATAGTTTTCTCCTAGCTATTGGAAAAGAAGTTCAATTAAAACCAGCTTTCACAGAGTCAATAAAGTGCTTTTAGCTTATAAATACATGGTCTAATCATAAACGCTGCATAAATGTATTTACTTTACTTTATATTCGGTTCAATTTGTGCAGTGCATTCAACAATGAAAATCAGCTTTACAGAAATGAGTAGAGTGCGAATGTAATACATCACATACCAGCCTCAGTTTATCCCTGATCAGAAAGCAAGTGGCAACAAGCGCATGGACAAACTTCCTGGGCTGAACGATTACTATTTCCTTTATTATTTCACAGTATTTTTTAGGTCTCATTAAGCTGTCCATGTGACACGTTACACAGCAGCAAGTGGTTTCCAGTTGAAAGGAGCACCATGCAGACGGAGGGAATCACGGTAGATCAGGGAGATCCAGAGAGCAGAGGGAGACAGGATCACTTCATGTTGGTTGAGTAGTAAAAACCGATGCAATTTTCTGCAACAGTGTTTACTGGACAGATAAAGATTTAGCTTGTTTAGAGTAATGATATTCAAATACATAAACTGCCACAAATGAAGAATACAATATATTGTATTTGTATGCTGTAGAAGTACAGTTAATAAGATTCCAACAAGATCCAGCAGGACAAATCCACCGTACACAAATCGAGATTCAGGAAGACATGTTTTGCCAAGTTTAAGGTTGAAGAAGTGCCCTGACCTCAACGCTGGTGAGATTAGATGGGCCCCAGAGTTCCTTGCCGTTGCCTCACTAGCACTCTTGTACAGCCACAATCCAAATTATAGAAGAATCATTTCTTCTATAAAATATTTAATCACGATTAATCGAGTTAACTCATGATTAATCACACATTTTATTACTTTTCATGTTATACTCAAAATAATTGTAACAGATGTTACAAATATGTCAATTTCACCCAAAATCCCCCCTTTAATAAAATTATTGACTATTTAATATTTAATTAAAACTGAAAATGATTATTTTAATATTAATTTCTTGTTCATTTCAATGTTAATTTTTTTAGTGGTTCTTGTAATAGGGTACGTGGCTCCTTTAAGAGTTATGTTCCGGTTTTAGTTGCCGTCCTGTGTACACCCTAGGTCTAAATCCATTCAGCACACTCCATACAGTTTTTCACTCTTCTACACATGTATATAGTAAAGATATATAATCTCACTATCCAGTGTCACCCAGCAGAGAATGTATTATCTTTTTAAGAATGATTCCTCTCAAGGATTTTTCCTCTCAGAGAGTCTCAACCAGTTTTTTTCTTGTCGGTTTTCACCACCCGCTTGAAATGAACAGGGATTTCTGTACAATTAAGATTTCTGGGAATCTCTTAACTAAGGGTCTGCACCATATAAAAAAGTATAAAAGGTAAAAGAAGGGTAAAAGGTGATATGTGCTTATTTGTGTTTTCTTCCTGTCATATTTTATCATATAACGTGGCCAAAATGCAAAACAAGAAAATTTCCACTCTTACAACAAACCACGGTTCAAGAAGCAAACCATCAACAATAAGAAAGCAGCACACTGACAGACCTGTCAATCAGCTGATTTGTGCCAGCTAAATAATGCAGAGATGTGTTGCTTAGCACCGGCTCACGTTACACACACACACACACACACACACACACACACACACACACACACACACACACACACACACACACTCACGCACACAAACACACACACACACTCACGCACACAAACACACACACGGGCATATACACACAAACGCAATCTTATGCGCACAAAGAGAAGACAGGCAGAAAATGTATACACATATCCATTTGTGCATGTATATAACTGCATGTAAAGGACAGTTTACGGGCAAAGAGTGGTGAACAAGAATTGTATGGATGTTTGTGTGTGTGTGTGTATGTGTGTGTGTGTGTGTGTGTATGTGCACAAAAGATATGGTGCAGGGATAAAGCAAAGGATAAGTTGGGGACAGCAGTAGATCCTCTTATGTAACACCCTCTGCTCACTCTTATCCCTGGAACACAGAAATGTATGTGTAGTGTGTGTGTGTGTGTGTAAGAGAGAGAGAGAGAGCGTGAACTAATGAAGTAAAAAATATCTATATCAAATATATAATTCTTTTTTTTGTAGAACCAAATCCCAGATGCATTAACGATATTTCAAGTGGCTCATAAAACCCCAAAACCCCAACGGATCATTTTTCCTTTAACTTGTCACCTGCTTGAATTCTGGGAAATACACAAATTGCTCTTCTCGTGCTCTCCTCCCATCTCTGTTATACTTCAGCTCTATTCTCTATTGTGCAAATACATAAACACAAATCCAAAAGAATTAATAGTTCTCCCTCACTTACGTAGACACACACACACAACACATATTCAATCATTTCTCTAGTGTCTCCCAAGTTTGGTTAAATTTTAACCTTTAACTTTTGAGTATTCATCAAATTTCACTTTATTTGAATTTCAATTTCATTTCATTTGGATATGATCTCCTATACTGACTGAAAAACAAATGGGTTCTGTATCCTGGTTACATGCATTTTAAACTGCATGACAACCAGCCACAGACTGATACAAAATGTAAAATGTTAAACGGGTTAAAAATGTATGTTTTTCAGTACACATCCTGCCATGTTTACTCCTTCGATAACTGGAACAACTTTGCAACCAAAAGTTTATAATACACGTATACAGTTTCTCAGTGTTTCTTGTTTCTTCTCAGGCTTAAGGCTGACAGTACAACCACAGAGTGCAAAACTGACACATAGGGTGGAAAGTATACGAACATCATTACATAACGCAGTTCTCTGATATTTTGCCCGGCACCCAAATGCTTGTGTAACACAGATCACTTTCTAAGAACGATGCTCTCCCAACAAACGTTAAATCGCTGGCTTTTGAATAACGGCTATATAAAAATAATCGTTGCGAAAAATAATCGCTTGTCAGATACATCATGACATGCGCTTCATACATACAGTCATGTAAGAAGAAAAGTACAACCAATTTTAATTCTATTTTGCATATCAGGATAGAGCTAAAATCATTATTACCATTAATACATAGTTAAGCACAACCTCTGACAAGAAGTATTATATTTTACTAATACTTTAATGATATTTAAAAAAAAAATGCATGCCAAAATGGGAAAAGCTATGTGTGAAAAACATGAGTACACTTTTAATAGGATATCAATAGGATATAAGAGCCAAAGTGATGGGTGTGGCCACCTCTTAAATAAATAAATAAATAAACCTAAATAAATAAATTACAAAAAATTGCAGCAGTGTCCTGGTCTGGAGAGTTCAGGTGTGTGTAACGACAACACCAATATGGGAAGACATCAGCAATTAAAAGCGGTTGTAGCGGCCCGATAATAAATGACCTTAGAAAGGTACAAGGCATAGTTTTTCATAACCGTGCAGAATAATAATAACAATAATAATAATAATAATATTAATAATAATAATAATAATATCAGTATTTTTTACTTATACATAATATTATTTAAAATACTAAATGGCCAAATTGGAGCAAAATTCTAACGCAGACTACAAAATCATGACTCAGACAAAGTGAAAATCATTAACAAATGAACATCTCAGATCCTCCCTGTCCCACCCTAGATAAAAATGTGCACATGCACATGCACACACACACACACACACACACACACACACACACACACACACACACACACAAAGACAGAGCAACTGATTCTGTTAAAGTCGCTGTGGTATCCAAACAAAAGACCAAAAAAAAACAACAATATTCTCTTAGTTCTGTTAAACTGTTTATTCGGTCAGGAGGGCACTAGACTCTTTTATAGACTTGCGGAAATGAGAGAGGCAGGAACGAGGAGAGAGAAATAGAGAGGAGACGGAGAAAGAGAGCCCATGAGAATAAGAATGGTGTGATTGAAAAGTCTTTCGTTTCCACTGCGCACAGGGGAATCGGAAATAGGTCCGGGCAGCGCAGGCATGCCTTAAATACATGTACTTCTCAGTTTTTAATAAAACTGACCTCCTCCACAATTACACAATTCCAGTAAGGCTTTCGCTTTCTTCTCTTCTCCCTCTCCTCCCCCTTGCTAGATCCCCTCCCTTCCAACTCCTCTCTCCATCCATATATCTATCCCCCAGTCATCCTCCCAACTTTCTTTTTCTCTCTCTCTCTCTCTCTCTCTCTCTCGGACAGTTAGAGCTCAGTAACAGTAACGGCCCTCCCACGCCCATCTGTCAACAGAACACTCTCAGTATGAAGACAGGGCAGCACGCCTGGAACCCATTCACACTCTCTATCTTTCTAACACGCACAAGCACCCGCACTCACTCACACAAACACACTCGGCATGAAGAATGCATTGTACACTTATGTGGGCATGTTCAAATCTCCAAACACACTAATGTGACTGTTTAAGTACTATGAATTATTAATCAGCAACCACACGGGCTAATTTTGCATAATTTATGGAATGGGGCAATAATATGGTCCTTTGAAGTTCGGACTGCTCAAATAAATACCCGTTCCTGCAAGTAAAGCTCAGTGGCTTTCGTTCTGTAAATAACGAAAATCAGATCCTGACAAAAGAATGAGAATAGCTGAGAGGTAGACACAATTGTGGGATGGAATTTTACTGAGATGAGAACCAAATGGCCTGCAAAACATCACAGTGATGCGTCAATAACTGCCAGGTCTGCTCAAACACACACACAAGCACGCACACAAACACACACACAAGCACACACACAAGCACACAAACAAGAACGGCTGTGGTGCATGGGTGGACGTGCGAGTGTGAATGCGCTGTGTGTGTGAAACGAGTGCTGAAACTCACTGGGCCACTTAAAAAACTCCCGCAGAGATAATGACGGCATTAATGAAGATGGTGAGAGAGTGCCTGGCTCATCCACCTGGTCCGAATGCGACTCTACGTGAGAGAGAGTGTGATCGAGAAGTCGGGCAGAACCGAGTCCTTCACCTTGTCCGTGCTCTCTCCCTTTAATTTACACGATGATTTCTTACTTTTCCTTTGCCAGTCAGGGCATCACCCTGTCAAAGTCAATCCTCATGCCCCAGACACACACCATGCTATCTCAAACCTTATTACTTTTGCTTCTAATCTTCCAATACTATCATGCATTCCTTTACCGCACACGAATGTACCTATGCAATAGATAACAGTGGTGATTTACACGTGCATGATTCTTTTTTTTTTTTTACAAGGATATATACTCGTGTGTATAGCTGCTTTTAGACAATGCACACTGTAAAAAGCACTATATAAATAAAATTAAATTGGATTGCTGTTGTTCCTTTCCAGTGTGAAAGTGAAATCCGTAAGCACTGGGCAACAGTACAGCAGAACATAACCAACGACAATAAAATAACAAACACTCTTGTTAGTCTTGACACGGATTCGCACCACAACCACACCTGAGGACTCAAGAGCTAAACCAATAAAAGGTACAAACCGGTTATTCCATAGTAGTAATCAAATGCATTAACAAAAACCTAAAAGCTTACAAATTAAAGTATGATAATAATTTTTAAAAAAATGTCAGGAAACACTGCTGTCTCGTTTGGCTTGATTTTTCTTTTTCCATTTACAGTGTTTGGCAAATGCTTTTAGCCAGAGCTTATATACTGAAGTGCTTTGATGTGTCTATCAAAAAAACCACATCCTTGTTCACTACAGCAGGATCAAGAGTGGCATTAGTCTAAAAACACTGTTGGGGAGCTTGGTACGGTATGAAAACCATGGTGAAAATATTTTTTTTTCCCATGGGATGTAATAGGTGAATATCCATAATACATACATACGAGGGGAGCTCCAGAGCTATGCTTTTGTACACTGATGCATTTGTGTATTTGTGGTGGACATCTTTTTTTTTTGTTTGTTTATTTTTGCTTGTACCATAGACCCCAATATTCAAAACAATAAGAGGAGCAAACCCTTTGTCTATATGCAATATATAACAAGTGCAGATGATATATGTATCATCTGGAGGTAAGATGCTATCATTACGAATCCAGTACAAAATATTTCCTTTCAGGAGAATCGTGTCCTGCGAGGTTTTATTCCTCTTATGCTGTATGAAGACTTTTAACCATTTCTAAGCACATGGTATTGTGAAACCTTTGTGATACAAATTAGTTCCCATTATCATGTATGTTGTAACTGTAACTTCCTTTTTTTTACCCTCTGGTGAAATTTACAGGTCAAACAAATGCAACTCATTATGTTACAGAGAAGCCAGAAGGCAAAAAGTCCTTTATCTTGATGACACTTGTGCGGCAGAAAATGTATTACTATTTTCCCTAACACCGAAAATGTTTATTAAATATATCATTGCCTATAGAAAGCATCATAGCAATAAGTATGTCTTTAATAAAGTTTATGTTATTATGATTATTATTACGATTATTTTGAGCATACCTATATGACGGTGCATATACAATATGCACATGGCACAAAAAGGTAAGACCTGCTCTTATAGTCAATCTACTGACCTATCTGAAGAATGGGGTCTTGCAGAATACATTATACAACCAGTGATAACTTGTGAAAAAATATGTACATCATTGTACTTAACATCACTAATAAAAAAAAGTAGCTCTAGTTTCTCAAAAGTTTTTTGTCACGTACTAAAAGAACTATGACTTATGCTCAAAATACAACTGGACATCCCGATGCTTGGAGCAGGCTGAAAGATAATTCACAGGAAATTAATTTTTTTTATCATTAATTGCTGCTGCTGTATGGCCCACTCCATACAGTCTGCATATAGAATGCACACAGGCTATAGTTATAAACACTCTTCAGCCCGTTTCAATATTTCTTTCTAAACAGAATGCATGCTTAATATATTTACACAGTTTAAAAGCCAAGGTCAAGGGGGAAGGATGTGTGAACACAACAGATGATCATCCCTTCACTGGCAGGTGAGGACTCTTGTTAACAGCTCCATCTTGGCAAGGGAGTGCCATGTGTTGTCATGGCAACCGTGTGCCAAAGAGGAAGAAGAGAGAGAGAGAGAGAGAGAGAGAGAGAGAGAGAGAGAGGGAGGATGGTGTCTCCAACTCAGGCTGCCTGCCACATTTAAGGCGTAAAAATGAAAAGGCCGCTGGGCTGCAAACTCGACTGCAAAGTGCTCATTGGTTTGATCACTAGTATATGTGTACTTTGAAATGGAAACGCATTAATTAAAATAATCATTCTTTTTAGGGTGTAGTAATAATAGATCCGATGCACTCTTTAAGTATAATTAGCTTTATTGTGAATAACATTTATTGTGAAATTCTGTGTAAGAATCGGAATAAATGCCGTTAGTGATGCTGAAATATGCAAAACGATTATTTATCCATTTATTTAAAGAATAAAAGCTTTAAATAAAGGAAGGAAGCTCAGGAGTGAAGGGGTGAAAGAGGTAACTAGACAGAAAATGGAAGACAATACTAGGAAGGAGACCAAATGTGCGAAACAAAGAAATTAAACGAGTGGGTGGTAGTCTTCATAGATGGGTGATGGCCCTTTAGCATTTGCCAGCAGGAGCATCACCCTCTCCGGCTTCAGACCCCAAACACACACACCCGTTCCACCTAACCACACACGTGCACACACACACACCGCTGGTTCTTAAAAACAAAATAAAAGTCCTTCACATGTACTTGGCATGAACCCCACAGTCTAATTCTTATTTAACCCTAGTGTGGTGTGAGTGTAGTGAACACTCAATCCCGATTAAACAAGCAGTAAACAAAACATGAAATTATGGGTTATAGCATTTTCTGATATCCAAGCTGTTAAATATGTGCTGACATACATTACATGATGATCTGTTTACTTTGCTGTGATTTCTATATTCATATTGCCAGACACATTATATTTTAAAACATCAATAGATTTTCCCCTAATTAGTCCAACAGTTATTTCAAGTTCATTAATTGCATTGGTAATCATCTAACGTCTTGCACTGAGACATCACTGCACTTGTCAGCGATTTGCGACATTAAATTACAAAGTGAACATTTTTTCCGTTAACATTCAAACCATTACTGAGCTTACCCTGGGCTGTCAGTCAGCGGCTGCGTTGCGAGGCAACACACAAGACTCTGTCCAGCTGTGCCCTCTTTCGGAAAAATATTTGGCCGCATTGTGTCGGAAAGGTTACTCGATATTAATTTTGTCAGTTCTTGTTAATCATGCTGTTGCACTGAATATCACCGTGGTTGTGATTACCTCCGGCCGTATTGCTGTACAAGAAATAATGCGGATATTATTATACCTATATAATACAGCCATACCAATATTCAGTACAACAGTAGTGCAGTCGCGTGCAATCACTGTGATAATTATGAAGAAACAGAAGACTTTGACGTACTGCAAGAATGTTTCCAGCAAAGCTAGATCACATGTGGCTCTAAGCCCACATTTCTGTCTTGCTTGCCTTATATTAGAGCAGTATACAACCAAATCGTACAGGATTCCAAACAAAGCAAAGCATCTTCTTTCTGTACTTTAACGCCACAAACTAGCGATATCGGAGCAAGTATTAAAATCCAAAGTGAGGGGGAACATGACTCTTACAGACAAAGGCATGTTAAAATAAGTTAGAAATAAAGCCGGGAGGCAGGGGATCGTATCAAACCTAAACACTTGTAACCATGGCTCTAAAGGCCCGAGTGCTAGACGAAGAGTCTGACTGAATTAAGCTTGTGAATTATTAAGTCCTCTCTGCCTCACACGACAAAGACAGGAGGGCAGGTCTCGCTGCTGTCTGAAACACATCCACAAACACGTGGCCCTCGGCTCTAGTTACGCCCCTGGATGGATTCTGCAGACAAAACCAACGTGTGCGCACATAACACATTAAAAAGCTATTTCAAAGCAGTCCATCGCCGACTCAGAGCGAGACAAAGTGTGGCATGCAACTAGTGAGACATACGAGTTGTCACATGCACATTTGTTTACAGCATGTTGAAATTACTGGAATGGGATTACAGCATTTAATGTCATATGAAGTGCTTTTCAAAAAAAAAAAAAAAATAAAAAAGTAGTTATGTAAGACATATGACACAACACCAAAAACTACTTGTTCTTTTAAAGTATCCATCTCTGTTTACAATATTACATTTCTAAACTTATCAATAAAAGCTTCTTTTGGTAGCTCAGAGGTTTAAGGCGCTGGGGCTACTGATCAGAAGGTGTCGCCAAGCTGCCACTATTGGGTCCTTGAGCAAGGCCCCTCTGTCCTCCAGAGGCGCTGTATCATGGCTGACCCCAGTTAAAATATGTGATATGCGATATTGTTGTTGAAAATTGCGATAACGGTATTTTAAAAAAAAAGATTTCTGAAATTTTTATTTCAGAAATGATTTAAGCATTTTTTTTATAAAAAAAAAAAAACCCAAAAACTAATATATATATATATATATATATATATATATATATATATATATATATATATATAACACTGAAATGAATAGTTAATGGTAGAGCTAGGCGAACGTAATTATGTTATGTTGAAAAAAAACAAAATCGAAATCGAAAACTAGTTCACCTTAGACTGACACAGCGAGCTGAACAGACAGACAGGCAGGCAGGCAGACAGACAGACAGGTAGGTAGGTCGACAGACAGACAGACAGACAGACAGACAGACAGACAGACAGATAGATAGATAGATAGATAGATAGATAGATAGATAGATAGATAGATAGATAGATAGATAGATAGATAGATAGATAGACAGACAGACTATAAAACTGAAAACTAAAAAAGTCTCAGCTCTAAACACAACAAAATGCTTTTCATTGTTGTTTTAGCTATTATGAGGCTCTAGTCTCTCACAGTGATTAGAAGCTCATGTGATTCCAAAATAGAGGTCTGTTAATACACTTTTCAGTCATGCAAAAAAAAAAAAAGAATCCTTGAGCACATCAGGCAGCAAGAACCATATTGTGGCAGCAGCCCTAAAGAAAGATGTGTCTATAGGCATAAATAATAGTGAAGGGCTGCGATTACATTGATTTCCTCCCAGCACAGATTTACTTCGTTTGTAGAATGAGCTGGCAACATGGATATGTAAAGACGTATAGAAAACACTGGACCATGATTCATTTGCAATAGACACTGACCTTTCCCCACATATCGAACACAACTACATCTGAGTAAGCCTATTGCTGGATTGAGATTAGAAAAACATGATGGTACCTCATTGTTCCTGATTATAATGCAAATGTATCACTTTATATATTTTATATTGTCTGCAAACACACGTACCCTAAGCCACCTTACCGCTCACAATAAATCAAGCTATATACAGATGGCTGACACAATAAAACATGTTTTAAGTAAAGTGCCAGGCCATCTTGAGCCATTAGAGCATCTTTAGTTTGCCTTCAGAATTGATTATGCAAGCAATCAAAAATCTCCAATTGCTGAGATCTGGTGACAGGTCTTAAGATTTACTTTATTTGCATTAAATCACATCCTCATCAATGATCCTCATCCTTCATTGGATGGGGGGCAGAGTCACCCTAAAAGAAGCCTTTATCATGATTAAAAACATTTCATTGTAGCAGAATGGTGACGAATGGTGATCAATTTGTACTGACTCGTCCATTTAAAGGCAAAAATGGACCCAAACTATGCCAGCAAAAAGCTGTCGCACAGAGACCACATGTAAATGTACCTCAATAACTAACCACAATTAACAGTGTGTCAGTCTGTGAGTGCAGTCCCAAATTAGATAGGGTGTTACAAGGAACAAAAGTAGACGCGAGCTATTTATTCCCCAAACTGTCAACACCTTCCTCTTGCTGATTATTCTACAACATGTCTCTAGCTGAAAGACTGTGTGAATATCCTAAGCTGGAACGATGCATAAAGTCCCATTTCAAATTATTTGTATGTAACTCTAGAGGAAAGCACACTAAGTAAATAGAATTTAGCCTTTTTTTTTAATGCCCCGTATCTTTGATCACATCTACTCCACAAGAGTCTACTTCATTACAAACTAATCAAATGGTGGGAAGGTCTACATATCAATGCCTGTAGTTTAAAGTAGTCGCAGTGACGGCTGAAGCCTTATGACTTGAGTTTGTAAAATATTTTCATGTGATGAAAATTGTGAACGTTGCTCTCTGATTCAACGATCATAATTTGTTTGGTGATCAGACGGAAAGCCATGCAGAAGAGCCTGCTTTCAAACCAGTGTTCTCTACTAAATCGAATATGTGAGAATCTCAGCAATGAACATAGGAATTAAAGCACAGAATTTTGACCAAATGCTGGCTTGGTGTCTTGCCTCCTCTTATAAATCGGCCAAATCCAGCAGTTGGTCAGAGAGATAAAGCAGACGAGTCAGCAGACAATCAAACTTGTCTCGATCCCTTTATGTGCAAAGACCCTGCCTCAAACACATACCCAATCTTCGAAGCGTCTACTGCCGTTCTGTAGCAAGTCTTCAAACTGGATGGTGCAATTGGCCACAAAGTCATCATAGCCGATTGGGGAGTCGTGGAAAACGGAGAGCTCGATCTTCTTCCCATTGTAAACCTCTGTGACAAACTCATCGTTCCATGCTGGACTATTCGTCTTCTGCCTGGTGGAGGTCTGTCCCACACGGGAATCGTCTACGTTGAGGGCTATGTACGTGTCCAGCAAAAAGGTCTGGGTCTTGGGGCCCAC
The DNA here is from genome assembly GCA_030449085.1 of Kryptopterus vitreolus. NCBI lineage: Eukaryota > Metazoa > Chordata > Actinopteri > Siluriformes > Siluridae > Kryptopterus > Kryptopterus vitreolus. The sequence goes on along the minus strand of JACRUU010000015.1, from coordinate 25,191,357 downwards.
CGCATGCCGCAACGACCATGGTGTGGGCTTCAGGTCCAGAGCTTTGCAGACCTTTATCTTCAGCAAGCCGTTGAAAACAACCATGGTGATGAAGAAAGAGTCGGCCGGCTTACCTTCTGAGTGTCCAACTTTAATCCAGAGGAAATACAAGAGTTACCATCACGTCATTAGTAAAGATGTGATGTTTACATAGTATGCAGTTTATATGTTATTTGAAAAAATCCGGTCCAAGTGATTCAGGGTTTTTTTTTTATAAGTAATAGGGGGAAATAAATAAATAAGCAGGGAAACAAGGACTTTGATTTTTCCTGCCCGTGTTTACGATCGCGTAAACAAGCAAACCCCCTTCTCTCTCTCTCTCTCTCTCTCTCTCTCTCTCTCTCTCTCTCTCTCTCTCTCTCTCTCTCTCTCTCTCCTCTCTCTCTCCCTCTCTCTCTCTCTCTCTCTCTCTCTCTCTCTCTCTCTCTCTCTCTCTCTCTCTGTCTGTCTGTCTGTCTGAGCAGATTTTCGATGGAGTTCTATTCTAAAGCAGATCCAAAGCGATGCTTAAAGCAGGCAAACCATGTCAATAGAACCTGATTGAGCTCCTGCGGTCTAGGGAAACGGCCCCGAGTGAGACGCGGAGGTCTTCAGAAGCAGCAGCGGTGCATTCCAGCTAATCTTTTTCCATCAAGGGAGAAAAATCAGATTACACCAAACGGGCCATTCGGGGAGCTTCTATCTTCTCGGCCAGTCGCGGCTCACCGTCTCCTCGTCCCGATCGCGTCTTATGGGCGTGAGGAAACCTCCAAGGCGTTTGAGCCTCCTGCCTGCCTGTTCAGTGGATACACCAGCTCTGTGCTGATTTTTCCTGCAGCATTCCTCCCCTTCTCTCTCTCTCTCTCTCTCCCATCGCTCTCTCTCTCTCCTCTCTCTCCCTCTCTCTCTCTCTCTCTCTCTCTCTCTCTCTCTCTCTCTCTCTCTCTCTCTCTCCGTGCGCCTGACGGCCGGAGCAGGAAGTGCGCAAAACGCGTCGGTTGAGCGAGCCGCGCCGGATGGTCAGGAGTGTGTGTGTGTGTGTGTGTGTGTGTGTGTGTGTGTGTGTGTGTGTGTGTGTGTGTGTGTGTGTGTGTGTGTACAAGCGAGGAGCACCTCACGTTTGCGTTCCCCAGCCAGGGTTCCTGCTGGAATCAGCCACGCTGGTGCCTACAATTCATTGTTCTCCTGCTGGAAATAATGACGCGCGTGATGGACTCGCGTCAAGGAACACTTAAATGGAGTCATGTCTAAGGGAACCCTAATATGGACCCCAGGAAGAAAGGTCTTGAGTATAAATGTATATGAGAATGAAGGGTTTCCAATGGAAAGTATTCTGTGACTTGACTCGTTACAGCATGTTGCTGAAATTTCCAGGCATGTCGCGTTCTGTACTTTATTTACTTCCTTTGATTAATTTGTATGTAATGTCTCGGTTCAGCCACGAGATGGCGACGAGAACTGCGCAACAGCGTTATGAGGTCTTCGAATGTAAATGGCATAGGATTTAATTTCACTAAACATTTTGATTAAACAATGAATTGCATTGACTATTATAATGAGGTGTAATGAACTCTCTGGGAAACTGTCTGTGTTACTCTGCCCTGTCCTTGTAGCATTTCACAGATATGAGAGAGAGAGAGAGAGAGAGAGAGTGAGAAAGAAGTTTCGAGACAGATAAGTAGAGAGAGCAAGTTAGAGACTGAGGGGCAAAATGAACAAAGTGAAAGCTTCGGGAGCCGAAGGAACCCGGAACGAAATAATTAAATGCACCAGCTCTAAATTCTGGTCGGTCATTTTAAAAGTCTTTCGTTTAGATTTCATTTAGTCAAGAAACAGACAGTGGACACTGTCTGTCCGTGGAGACAGAGAGGCACAGAGAGCAGAGCCTGTGCCAGCATTCATTCATTCATCTTCTCCCGCTTTATTCGATCTTCCCTCGGGTCACCGGGAGCCTGTGCCTATCTCAGGCGTCTATGGGCATTAATGCAGGATACATTAAGGTTGGATGGAATGCCAACCCATCGCAGGACACACACACACATTCACACACACATTCATACACTAGGGACAATTTTCTATGGTGCCAATCAACCTACCGTCCATGTTTTTGGACCGGGGAGGAAACCAGAGAACCCGGAGAAAAAACCCCTGAGGCACGGGGAGAACATGCAAACTCCACACACACATGGCTGAGACGGGAATCGAACCCAGACCCTGGAGGTGTGAGGCGAACGTGCTAACCACTAAGCCACCGTGCCCCTGACTGTGCCAGCAGTGTTCACTAAATACATTTACATTTACAGCATTTGGCAGATGCCCTTATCCAGAGCAATGTACTGAGCAGTTGAAGGTTAAGGGAATTGTTCAAGGGCTGACTAGTGGCAGCTTGGTGGTTCTGGGATTTGAACATGCAACCTGCTCAATGCCTTAAACATTGCACTTCCACCTCCCCATACAGTAGAGACAGAGCTGCACTTCCACACCGAATGCACCAAATACAACCACATGCGAACCCAATTCTTCACCAAAATCAATCAACCCCAATTTTAACGCCCTGTCAGACCTCAGCAAACTGTGCTACCAGAGAGAGCTGCACACTGTGAGCACAATACATACCCACCTGCCACCAGGAGAGGGACTAATGAGTGACCACTTCATCTAGTGCATACAAAACAGACACACACAAATTTGCATTTCCTTTCTATTTTCATTCATTCATCTTCTACCTCTCTCATTTTCATTCCTCTTCTAACCATCTACCATCTTCTAAAAAAAATTCACCCTACCCCCCCTTCTACCGCTTTATCCGACTTCTTCGCTCAGGCCGCAGAGAGGGAAGCTGGGAGGGGGTAGCACAGTGGTCTAAGGCACTGGGCGGCTGATCAGAAGATCCGGATTCAAGCCCCATTATGGCCAAGCTGCTTCCCTTGGTTCCTTGAGCACAACTCTCTGAGCTTCGTATCATGGCTGACCTGTGCTCTAACCCCAGCTACCAATGACAAACTGGGGTATATGCAAATAAAGAATTTCACTGTGCTGTAATGTATATGTGCCAAATAAAGGCTATTCTATTCTTCTATAAGAGAGCCTTTGCCTGTCTCAGGCATCTTGGGGCATCACGGCAGGATACACCCAGTATGGGGTGCCAACCCATTGCACACATATTCATACACTAGGGACAATTTTCCCAAGCTGCCAATCAACCTACCGTGCATGTTTTTGGACTCCCACTTGAGTAAATGTCCATGTCAGAGGGTAGAGACACTCTACGATTATTTTCTCAGCTGTCCTCACTACCTGCTGCAGGGCTTTGCTATCCGAGACAGTGCAGTTCAGAAACCAGGCAGAAATTGCTCAGGATGCTCTCGATAGTCCCTCTGTAGAACATGGTTAGGATGGGGGGGCGGCAGATAGGCTTTCCTCAGCCTTCAAATCTGGTTTGAGCTGTGCATTCCAACACAGCAGTGGGCTAAGCACACAACCCTGAGGGACCTCAGTGCTCAATGTGGTGGTTCTCGAGACGCTGTTCCCGATCCAGCCTGACTGATGTGTCTCCCAGTCAGGAAGTATCCAATCACAGATGGAGGTGTTCAGGCCCAGAAGACTTAGCTTCACGATCATGCGGTAGATGGAACTTGATGTGCGTCATGACGAGCTTCTCGAAGCACTTCATAACGAGGGGTGTGAGTGCAACGGGACGGTAGTCATTGAGGCAGGAGACCGAAGACTTCTTCTGCACGGGGACAGCATGTTGACTTGAAGCGTGTAAGGAGATGTTGAAGAAGTGATTGAAGACATCTTCTAGCTGTTCTGCATGTTCCCTGAGCAACCTTCCAGGAATGTTGTCTGGTCCACCAGACTTCTGTAGGTTGACTCTGACTTAACCATGGTTAGGAACACCCAATGTGTTCCTTGTCGCCACGCTGTTCTGTGCATCAAACCTAGTGTAGAAGTGGTTCAGCACATCTGGGAGGGAAGCGTCACTGTCTTGGAGATTACTTCATCAACGCACTTGCCGGTGTAGCTGGTCACTGATGATGTCTACTCATCCAAGTTAATCCGTCATAAGTCATAAATGTTTTCAATTGGAGAAAAGTCTGGACATCAGACAGGCCATTTCAGCTGTCTTTCAGTGAAACCATACTGATGTAATAAATGCAGTATGCCGTTTAGCATCCTCTTGCTGAATTATTAAGAGTCTTTACTGATAAAACATTGTCTGCATGGATGCATATACTGTATAAAAACCTGTATATATCTTTCAGCATTGACGGTGCATATCCAAATGTGAAAGCTTTCCATTACATAGGCACTAATACACTTCTATGCCATCAGGGATGCAAGCTTTTCAACTGAAGATGGCTGATTAGATGAATTGTCCCTCTCCTCTTTAGCCTCCAGGTCCTGACGTCCACGTTCCCAAAAAGATTTTCATATTTTGTGCATTTCTGAATGATTCAGCAAACTGTGTATACAGAAATTGGTTTTGTTTTTAATGCAGTGCCAGATAAGGCCCCTAAGATCACAGGCATCCAATATCGATCCATTCCCTTGTACCTTACAGAGAATTCTTCGGCTGCTCAGAACATTTTGATAATACTCTGTACTGTAGATAATGTGTTATTCAAAGTCTTTGCGATTTTAAGTTGAGGAACATTATTTTGAAATTGTTCAACAGTTAGTTGTTCTCTGATTGTTGTACATCTGCCCATCTTTAGTTCTAAGGGAAGCTGCCTTTTTAGTTACACACCGTTTCAGCCATTGTCAACGTCACAAGTTTTTTGAGATGTCTTGGAGCCTGCAAAGTTTTTTTCCCTTAAAATGATATATTTCCCAAATTTAGATATTTTATATTTTTTCTATTCTCTATTGCAAATAAAATAGAGGTTGTAAATTCTGTCTTCATTACTGTTTAGAATTATTCTCTTTTGTGGACAGAGTAACACAAAGATAATAGAAGCCAGCAAAAAACAGTAGATAATTCTTCATTCATCTTCTACCGCTTTATCCGATCTTCCTTCAGGTTGTGGGGAACCTGTGTATCAGGCATCTTTGAGCAGCAAGGCAGGATACACCCTGTATGGAATGCCAACCCATCGCAGGCACACACACACACACACTTACATTAACACTCACATTCACACACTAGGGACAATTTTCCAAGGTACCTACCATGCATTTTTGGACCGGGTGAAACCAGCAAAAGGAAAATCAAAACCATTAAACCATTAAATTACCAGTCATTAACCATGAAGTATATTAGATTTAAACAGGTAGCATTTGGTGTGGACTTGCTTGGTTGGAATAAAATCCTGCCCCCAAATTGGACATCCCTGCTGTGAGCATATGGTGCTTCTTTGGTAATTTGCTGATCTCTAGTGGTCGAAATTATATGTGCAAATCTTATTAAAGGTTAGTGACAGCAACTGTCTTTTTGGTCTTTGAAAAACTTTGAGGAAAAACAAACTTTGAGAATAATAAGAAATATTTCCCCATTATTATAAATTACTAAACTGAAACAAACAAAGTCCATTTTTTTGTCATCCTGGGGTATCACTTGGTGGCACAGGGAAATAGCAGGGTCCAGATGGGTGAGATTTTGAACAAAGGATGTGGAACTGTACATGTGGATACTTTATTTACATTAACACAACCATAGTCATCAATATTTGCTATCATGACATTAATATGTAACAAGTACAGTTTTTTTTTGGGGGGGGGGGGGGGGGGGGGGGGGGGGGGGTGGGGGGGGGGGGGGGGGGGGGGGGGGGGGTGGGGGGGGGAGGGGGGGGGGGGGGGGGGGGGGGGGGGGGGGGGGGGGGGGGGGGGGGGGTCGGAGAAGAGACATATTTGTCTACACTCTTCTATCCTTCTCCTGAAGGGGGAAGTGTCATCTAGAGTTTGGATGATACCATGCAGCACCACTGGGAGTGATGGGTATCTAAAAATGCAAAGGAGTGTGGATGGGAACTAGAAACGGTGCACATTATAAGTGGGACAGTGAGAGTTTAACGTTTATTTTGCTTTTATATGGAAGGTGTGTGTGTGTGTGTAACTTGTTCATAAATACTTGTATCGTTTAGCCTACATATGAATTATTATACACAAATCCAACTTTTGTGATTTTATAACAAGGAACTGAAATGAATTTGAATTATTTATGAAAAAAACGGAACTTTTATTTATAATGTACACCATATAACATTTCTAAGGAGAAATTTCTAATCATTAGTATATTGTGTTATTTCTGTGCCCTCATTTGCCCCTATATTTCCTAACAATTACAGTCCACATAACCATGTTGATATTTTTTTTACGGATTTTACACCCCTGGTCTACTTTTACTAATCATTTTTCTACTTTCTTGAGGCATGGGAAAATGCCTCAAGCCAATGCTGTCCTGAAAACCTGAAAAACTCTCCAGAGTACAATGACGGCCTGAATAATAATTTCTCCAGTCATACTTCGATCACAATCATAAACGCGTTCACCACAAAGATAGCCTGTACAGCTGCGGGTGTGTAAGACACACTCGCTTTTGTTTTCCTTAAATGGGTTTCCATAGAGCCACTTATAATATATACACTAAGCTGCAACTGGCTGAACATGAAGCCAATATTTATTTTGCATTGAACTCGGAGTGCAATAACACTTGTACTCAACTGCATTTGGTTTGTAGCCAACTACTCCCCCTTCATGTGCATAAGAAGCTAACTGAAATAGGACTTAATAGAAGACATGCTAATTAAATCAGAACCCAACTCCTCAGCAGCGGGAGAATTTCATCAGAATCGTCAGAAATCAAGTATTTAATTAAAAACTGAAAGGGATTTTTGCTAAAGTCTGAGCCATGGCTCGCATTAGTTCCTCTCTGCTTGAGAAACACAAAGGTTTATTGACCTGATTGCCAAAAGTGGACACCACTGATAGAGAAAATACGTCTCGCCTTAAGGTCCAGCTGCCCAAAATGTGTGGTCTTTTTTTTTTTTTTTTTTTTTTTTTTTTTTTTTTTAATCAGCCGGCCATGTCACCCTCTGTGACCTTTCCCAGGTGAGCCAGATTGCCCTCTGACCACCAAAGATATTGGCTGATATCTATACAACTTGACACAAACAGATCATTTTAATTAGGTGGTTTATTTATGAGCTTTGTGTGATGGAGGATGGATATTAAGATTTTAAAGTTTGTGGCTCCACGCGAGTGTTTATAAGTAACACAATCGATCAATCGATGGCTTGATGATTCACGATTGGTGACTGCTGCAGGATGATGAGTAATTAAAGATTCTATTTAACATGATGTATGTTCATTGTCCGGAAGGAGAAGACAAAAAAGTATGTAGTTGTGAATACTTCTATTGCTATAGACAGAATTACACATAATGTTGAAGTCTGTAGTGGCAGAATATAAGTAGAATCAAAAGTCACAAAGAGTTATACTTTTTAAAAAATTCCGACTTCTTTGGCTGATTGGAATAACTTGCTTACGGGATCAGCTTTGTAAACGTTATTAGCAGTTTAGAGATGAAATCTAGGTTGCATGTTAGATTATGTTTTAACACGTCCTCATTTGGTCAAGGAATAAAGCATTAATGATGTTTCTTGTTTTTCAACTAGGTCTAAGTTGGTCACAGAGGGAGCGGTTGGGATGTAAGTTGATGTGCGTGTCCTTAGGGGAAGTGTCATTTTCTAGATGTGAACAATGGAGGTATAGCGTTGCATTGTAACATTAGTGAGAGGATGTGCCTGCGGCCTAAACTGTAAACATATACACCCCAAACTCTCCCAAAGAATAAATCATAGGAGGCTGATTTCAGGCCAACTGGCTAGGCATAAAAAAGTCCTTAGTGTGTGGGTGTATTAAAATGAATACTGATAAGCATGGGAGAAAGCAACACTGAAGCCAGCAGTTGTATATCGTCCTGCTTTTTTTTTTTAATGCGTTAATGGTAAAGATGTGCACTGTGTAATGAATTAGTGTTGCATCTTGTTCATTCGTATTAGTATTATCAATAATTGCTATTGTATGAGTGTTTATGTGATTGCAAGAAAAATATTGCATGATTTATTCTCAGCCCCCACAGAGCTTGTCTGGGTCTGGGGCATTGGGTTTCAGGATGGGTGGAGGAGGGGCAACAAAAACAGCCTAGCATGTGTCACAGACCGAAGAAGAAAAAAAATCATTGAACAGCCCACAGTTTATATACAGACAGCAAACTAATACATGAGCTTATAGTCAACATCTGCCAACACCAAATGTTTATTGGATAATGTAGAAAGTCACAAGTCGCTGTAATGTAATGGTGCAGGTTTTATATGTTATTACATAGTGAATTCTAATTCAGTTCAAATGTAACTCTTTAAACTATTACATAGTTCCCCTGGCAAAGCATATAATACTAATCATAATAATCATAATATTCATAATAATAATTTATAGCACGTATGTTTTTTTTTTCTTCACATTAATCACTTGAAAAGTTTTAGTCTTTACTTACATATCTTCACACGCTTCCCCCACCTCTCAGATTTGGTTACAGTATAAAAATAAGTATAAAATGCAGCCTGATCGGTTCATTTAAAGCTATATTACACCCTCCTCTCAAGTAATTACAGTTAATCACATTCCTGTAGATCAGATTTCAGAGGTGACACCACCAAATTTCCACGGAAAGCAAACCTCCAAACTTTTACGCCGGTTACGTAGCTTACAAAAGGACATTTGTTTCAAGTACAAGCCTTCACAGGGTAAAAACATTTGCACTGTACATATAATATGCTCATCATGCTTTGTCAAATTAGGGCCCTGAAATCCTGCTGCATTCTGATGCTTATAACACAGAGCCTGAGTGATACGGGAAACCAGAGCCTCCATTAACACCTTCTCATTAGCACACTTTTAGACGTATCAACACCGGTGTGACAAACTCGTTTCAACATGGGCACCTCTGTACACACGGCAATCCTCTTCGAACATAAATAACACGCAAGCGAGAACCTTGCGCAAGTAAGTCCGCGCTTTACATTTTCAGACTCGATGTGACGAAGCTTGATGGTGCTGGCAAATGGTTTATGTAAGCGTTCATTGTGCTTCCGAACATGGCCGGAATTTGAATTGGCAATGAAAGTGACACAGTGAAAAGGTCAGAAGGCATATAGTGTATCATATGCTGCATCCCCCAAGTGCCTTGAAAACTTTGCTCTTACTTATTTCTCAAATTGCTCCCTCACTTTAGGGTTAAACATGTTGACCTGCATTAGGCATATGGATAGAAGGAGGGGTGCTGGAGGCACATCTGACCTGGACTATGGCCTTGAATTAAAAGTCAGTCAACTGGGTGCTACATTAAATATATGGATTCGTGTCAGCAAGTAATTGAAAAGTTTAAAGACTCTGATGAAGGAAAGAAGGAAACACAGCAGAGCATTTAGTTTTGATTAATAAGTTAGCATGTGTTGGATCTGTAAGATTCCTAGCATCAGCAATGTGCAAGCTGTGAGCATATGGGTATATTTTTCCCATACATAACAGACAAGAGTGACTTGGCCAGTGTGTCCATCTGCTGAAAAGCAGCTTTGCCTTCTCAATAAAAACTCATTGGAATGCAAAAGATCAGCTTCTCTTAAGAGCTGTGAAAATGTTTGATTTATCTACAACAGGTGCCACTCATCACAACATATGCACTGACCAACGTGTTAAACAGGGACCTACTTCATTACCATAAGATGAACTTGCTTGTAGAGAGAAAAGGAATAATATTCTTCTGGTTTTTTTTTGTTGGAAAAATACAATCTATTTATTTCACCGAGAAATGTGCATTATTCAGTTATATGAAAGTGTCTGAGGGTTTAAACGATAAAGAGGCAGAGTTGGGAACTTTCAAAAAGTGCGTCGGTATGAATGGGGGAGCTACAGAGTGAGAAAGAAAGAGCAAGAGAATGAAAGATACTGCTTTGATTACAGTCTGAGAAGCATGTTCCTGCCCAGACACTGGCGGTGTCACTTCCCTATGCATGCACATTTAATCCCTTTGCCTGCCAGGAGGATGGAGAGGAGAAACACGATCTCCCCAGGGGCCAACAGACAGGAGGACAAGAGAAGGAGAATGAGACACAGTCAGAGAGAGAGAGAGAGAGAGAGAGATAGATAGAGAGAGAGAGAGAGAGGGTGCGAGAGAGAACAAGTACTGACAAGATTTAGAAGTTAGCTAATGGGCACAGTGGTATCATCACCTATGTATTAAGCAAAAGCAATATGGAAAGTAGTTGGGGAAAACTGAATACATTTATGTCAAAAATGTGTGATGTGATTGATAAAAGAAAGTTATTGTTTTATAATAAGCAAATCACTGTTAAAAAAAACTCACCTAAAACAAATGAATCCAGCTTGTATTAAGTTAGTAAGTAAACTTATGAACTTAGAGGCCCTCATGGTCCCCAATCATTCCCTCAGACATATACACACACACACACACACAGAGCTTAGCGGCAGCCTCTCCCGGTGCTATCAGGTATCGCGTCCCTCCCGAGAGGGAAGGTGAGCCAGCTTCATGAATCATTTAGAGTGTGCGCTGTGAGTGGAGGTCAGTGTGATTGCTGAGTGTAGGGTGTCTCTGCCCAGGCCCCCACACAACTGCCTTGATTTGAATAGAGAAAAGGCTGAGGCCACAGCACAGTCAGCACCAGGCTTCTTCTGAAACACAGCACAGCAGAGCGGTCTGGATTAACAGAGTTTCTCTCCGCTCACAGCCCACTGAAACAGGAGACAGGTGCAGATGGAGGCAGAGCACATGCTGACCTACTCGCTCTTACCTCAGGCCCAGGTAGTGATGTCGTTCTTACAGGAAGCCCAGCCCCATAGTGCCAAAAGCTACAGTGGAGAACAGCTTCCTCTAGTTGGCTGACTCTTATAGGAAGCTGGTGTGCATAACTGGGAAAAATAGTAGTTAAAACCTGAAGAAGAAGTAACCGATTTTAAGAGTATAATATGATCATATATACACAATTGAGCACAATAGTTTGTTTATCCTTAAAACAAAATGAAATGGAGAGATTTATTATAGCAAAATCATTTTTGGGCCTGAGTTAGCTTTAGATTTTAGATTGCCGGGCAATTTTATTTTGGTGTTAAATTATAAAATAAAGTATCTTTTTCATTTTCAACCCCAGGAATGCAATGTTTTTTTAATTTCTTTTGCTCATTTATTTCCAATGAGTAGTAAATAAACGTACATTCACATACATTTTGCTGAAAGATGTAAAGCAACTGTGATAAACAGTTGATAAGGATTTGTTTTAATATTTATAAGCTTTCTTGACAGCTGTCAGACCTAGTTTATAGTCTCTGCCATTGGGTTTAGAATGACACAGCATGCTTCGAGTTAGATCAGGCCTCTGAATAATAAACAACAGTGTATATAATGTACCAAATTATACATACTCTAAACTACATGGGAAATTCCGGTGCAAACTGCATTTTTATGAGGGCTGCTCGTGCGTGCCATTTAAACCCCGCCTCATTCATTTAGAAAACTGATACTAGCAATGTACAATCAATCAGAACCTCAGAAACAAATTCAGTTTTGTGTTTAGACAGTGAGTTGGTGTGTGCCTATATTTTTAACATGCAAACATACCTAAATCAAAGTTCCACGTGATCCAAGAATATTTAAAATTTCAGAAAACAATAAATCATCAGTTGACAATCATTTATTTATCCATTGCATTATGCAAGGATTGTTAGGATGCATTCTAAAACAATAAACAGGGGAAGAATATGATGGCATTTTGGTCTGTAAAACACTATTAAAAATAACCAAATAATGATTTGCCTTTAGGTAGAGTTTTGTAAGGAAATCAGTTAGTAGGTTGTGTACTTGGGAAATCTTGTTCGAATTCATCTGAAATAGATAAAATTCAAAACAACCTGAATGTGTATTTAAAACAAAAAAAAAATCATTTAGCATTGTCAAATTACAACCTCATGCTCATTTCTCATCTTACTCGAGGTGAATAATTATAAAACTGATTAGACTATTAATTAAAACTTGGCCCAACAGTAATAGTTGAGACTTTATCCTGAGAAGAAGCTGAGTGGAGTAATCTTCTGGGTCTGCTGTGATGCTTAATGCACCTGCATGGTACAGTATGATGGCTCACTGAATGCTATGAACAGGACAACATTGACATTGGTTATATGTTGGAATTTTCACAGATCTTTATTCAATTTGGCACGTTTTTGTTATACAAAGCTCTAGAGCAGGCCTGGCCAACCCGTGGCTCCCGAGCCTCATGCGGCTCTTTAACTAATTTCATGCGGCTCTTTAGGAGCTTTCACATAACATGCGTCAATGGGAATGGGATGATGTTCATGTGTACCCATGTGTATGATGTGGCTCTTTGCAGTAACACAGAAAGTGGCTCTTAGCCTCCTACTAGTTGGTCACCCCTGCTCTAGAGCACCATCTTTAAAAATATTATTGGTAATTTTCATATTGTTAACAGTATTGTTAAAATTAAATCATTATTATTAGACCTGACCAACATACTTGGTGAAACTTGTCACTTAATAGCTCTTGGTTGGGGAAAAGAGAATCTGTATGAGCACTTTATAAAGGCAGCCACACAACGTAAGACTTAAAAGATTTACATGTTCTTCTTGGATATATTTTCACCATTTAAAAACTATTCAAATAAATGAATTTTTTTGAATGTTTGAGTAATTTATGAGACTTCAAATCAATAAAGCTAAATTAGTAAACATCTCACTGTACCCTTGGAAGCAAATGCTTCAGTCCATATGAAAAAGTAAGCAGGCCTAATGTTACATTCCAAAATAACTCAACAGATACATGATACGGGTGACTTCTCGTCACATCTATCAGTCTAACACACTTCTGGTGGCTGACTTGTTCAGAGTGGCTAACTCAAGAGCACTTATGACAGCATTTTTGTTTGCTTTTTTAAGGATCTCACTTTACACCAACAACCTAATCATTGCAAATGTATTGACCATTTATTGATTGTATTGATTTGTGTATTCTTGACATTATCAAGAAGGATTCATTGGCTGTCGAATTCATATATATGGCTAAATCAAGTTCAAGTGAACATAATATGGTTAGATTTCTTCCATGTTTCATGTATTTATTGGTTGTAAGCATATATTTGTACATATATGTAGTAAATTCACTTGTTCTCCTGTGCTGGATGGACTATAAGGCAACAATATAACTTATAATTTGCAAGATGGATAATATGCTGAACTTTGTTAATCATTATAACAATTTTAGCATTTTATTATTAGAATTACATAAGCTTCAAAGAAATGAAAAGGGACGTCGATATAACCGAACACAGTCAGTTATGGGCGCCCAGAATATAAAAAGATTTTGCATATGTTTTAATGCATTGAAAAGGTTTTGCTGTACAGAAAAATATTCATCGATTTGTCCATAACGTAGAAATATGGGCAAAATCGTAACGCAAACTTGACCGATTGGCCCTTTATGAGGACGCGCTCCTGTAAGGAGATTCGGTTACCGGAGGGCGGGCTAACAGCTCAACACCATCGAGGAAATAATGTAGACTACTGCGCACAACGTGAAGACGCACGGCAAGAAAATCATCTTCACTCGTTATTAGCCTAGTTCTTGTAATTATCCGATGGGGAAAATGATCCACTTTTACGCATAGCAATTATAGTGACAATCAGCCAATTTTGACCGGTGCCGCTGGTCATGCATTTTTTAGACACTTGTAGAGAATCGAGTTTCGCCCGTGGGAACACCTCGAACACCTGAGTCACCTGCGTGAACGTGTGAATGCGCGTGAAACCGTAGAAAGCCAGAGGAGCTGACTGAGCAACGGACGGGACACGCGAAGCGCGCACGACTATGGCCGCAGTGCCGCCGACCTTTGGCTTTACGCAGGAGCAAGTAGCGTGTGTTTGCGAGGTGCTGCAGCAGGGAGGGAGCATCGAGCGCCTCGGTCGTTTTTTATGGTCTCTGCCAGCCTGTGAGCACCTGCACAAGAACGAGTCCGTGCTCAAGGCCAAGGCCGTGGTGGCTTTCCACAGGGGGAACTTTCGCGAACTCTACAAAGTGCTGGAGAGCCACCAGTTCTCGCCGCACAACCACGCCAAGCTGCAGCAGCTGTGGCTCAAAGCGCATTACATCGAGGCAGAGAAGCTGCGCGGAAGACCGCTCGGTGCCGTGGGCAAGTACCGGGTGCGCAGGAAGTTCCCGCTGCCGCGCACCATCTGGGACGGCGAGGAGACGAGCTACTGCTTCAAGGAGAAAAGCCGCTGCGTACTTAAAGAATGGTACTCCCATAATCCTTATCCATCACCAAGGGAGAAACGCGAGCTGGCCGAGGCCACGGGGCTGACTACCACGCAGGTCAGCAACTGGTTCAAGAACCGCCGGCAGAGAGACCGCGCAGCGGAGGCCAAGGAGAGGTAACAGTCTATTTTAACTTGCAACGTCTCGGTGTTTGTTTTAAGATTTTTGTTGAACCTCATAGGGAACGTGTTTGTCACATTTCACACCCCCCCCCACCAAGATCGTACCGACAACGTACTTTTGCGCCGTTCCATACCGAATCTCACAGATGCGCACGTGCTGGTTTTTCTCATTGCTTTAGTGGTTGCCAAAAATTATATTGAACTTAATTTTGATCAACAAAATATAACGTAATTGTCTTATGTTCAGTAGAAAACCATACAGAACGGAAATATTTAAATTCATCCTTTTAAATGCTGGAATACTAATTTTATTCGGAATTCGGAGTATTTTATGAAATACTTAAACTCATATTTTATTTCATTGCCGATTTTATTTTAGTGTTTCGTTTTTAATACGTTAAGGTGTTTGCATTTATTAAGATCGTGTATATCACAATTCCTCGTGTTGATTTATTATTTGTAATGAGGCGTAAATATATCTGAGCACATCTAAACGCGCGAGGAGTTGATTTACTGGAGTTCTGGTGTTTATGCAGTACTAATTATATGACATGTACATGAGGACTAACAAAACTTTCACTAAGTGCACTGTACAACTTTCATTTGTCGTTAGTCGGACCCGGGAAACCAGGTGTGATGCACTGATCCCCGTCTTATAGAGAAGTAAAGCAAGTAAAAGCTTTGGACAGACAGTTTTACACTGACAGGATACAGTGACGCAACCAGTCCCAGCTCAGACATATATGCGATCTCTACTAGCAACACCCACGTTTACTGATCGCTTGATTGTAGAATGATGCCATGTTAAGAGGTTTATGAGCGTTGTTAACATCATCATCATCATCATCATCATCATCATCATCATCATCGTCGTCGTCGTCGTCATCACCACACAACCGTCAGCAGTAAGCAATAAGAATTGTATAATATAAATGAAAATTGAATGAAAATATTTAAAACGATAAAAAATATATTTATTCTAAAACCGATTATTATTATTATTATTATTATTATTATTATTATTATTATAGTAATAGTATACTTAATTATAGATATTAATTATTATAAGTATAAAAAAAGTAATAATAATTACTAATATCTTATTACTAAGACTATTGCTTAATATACCCCTTAATATGCTTTGATTTCTTTCTTTCTTTTTTTACATAACGCTTAAGATATGAAATATATGATAAGATATGAAAACACCACAATCTGTTTTAGTTTGACCTGACCTAATGAATCAATTATCTGCTCCTCAGGGAAAACGAGGGCACGAATCAGAACGGACACAACCCTCTGCCTTCTCAAATGACCGAGAGCAAATCTCAGTGTGAGAGCTCGGACGACGATAAATCTCCGCCAGGGACCCCAGATCACCCCTCCATGAGCCCTGCCCTGCTCCTGCCCTCTAGCTCAGGCCTGCCACCACTGCACAGTTTCGCTCCCCCGGCTGGACCCAGCATCTCTGAAGCACATCATCCTCATGCTCATCCTCATCCCCATATTCATCATCCTCACCCTCACCAGCAGCACAGTCACCATGAGCAGCATCTATCCATGCACGACGGCCTCCTTAATCCTATGGCGGCCAGCCTGGTAGATCTCGGCTCCTAACAATTTACGTGGTGTTAGAGCACACGAGCAATGCATAAAAAGACCATTAATCGCCTGAAACCAAAGAAGTCAGAGACATTTTTGAATCAGTTTCTCAAATGTTACAGAAAATATGATTTGTTGCAGGACTATCTTCAGTGAAATGCTATGTGATGGGACACCATGTAGTCTTATAAAACCAGTAAACCAGTTTCCAAAAAAGAAAAAGAAGAAGAACAACAAAAAAGACCAAAGAACGAAGGGTGACGTCCGTCTTGTCTGTGCCTTACATGCAAGAAGAGGAGGTACACCTTCAACATTAAGCCTACGTATAAAGTCATAATAAATCACCTGATAGTTTTTGATATATCTTGCTATACATGAAATAATAAAATATACAGCTATTGACTAAAGAAAATATTGACTAGAGTTGTCTTTTTGCCCGACTGATATAATATAATATCGAATATAATATTTCACCATGTTGTGCAAGAGAAGGGTCACTTTTTACAATGTAAAAGAAACATGTACTTGATTCCCAATGTTATACATAGATGAACATTGTTCTCTGATAATTAAATTCCATTTATGGATGATACTTTAAATTACACAATTCTTCTAACCATATAAAAAATTCTAAATCAAAAAATCATAAACATGTGTCAAGGCTATTTATTATAATCCTACCAAGGCAACAGATCAAACTATACTTTTATATGAGATATTTTCCAGTCCTTTAGTAATATATGTTATGAGTTGCACCTGCATACTCAGAAATATCTGAAATGCACAAATGGTGATAAATAAACACTGTAGAAAGGAATTCTTTAAAACGTATACAAATTGCAATTTACAATGTGCAAAAACTACAACACAGCCTGGTGGCTTAATGGAGACTGTAGTGATAAAAAGAGCAAAAGCAGTATAATTCAGTCAAAACAAGTTGTACGGACATTTCGAAATAACTGGGACCTTTATTTTTTAATTACATTTTATTTAGCCGTTTTATTTTAGGTGAAGCGGACAAAAGCCCTGATAGCAACTTTTTTATTAGGTTTATTTTCATGGTGTGTGGTGAGGAAGTGAGTTGTGTAAAATAAAATGATAGTATATGAAGAAAACGCGTATTAGAATTACAGAAAATAGGAAATAAAACTTTGCGCTGCGTGTTTACCCCGTAAAATACTTTCATCGTTAATTCTCGACAAAACTGTACTCATGAGATCGTCATCGTAGTGCCACCTAGTGTTCAAAATGCAATATTACAGACTGATTTTTTTGTAGATTCCAGAGTTAAAAGTTTAATAGATTATGTACATATACAATCATGGGCAGATACACAAACAGATGCAAAATGATATTTCCATTCCTTTTGTCTTAATGTCAGTTGATGAAGCATCTTTTTTGCTGATGCATCTGGCCATTTAAAGCAATGTGTTCATTATCTACTTGTTTCTGGAGCTTTTTTCTTTTGTGCATGGTTGGCGTCAACTGTTTAGTGAAGTTTGCTTAATTAGGTGGGGGGTTGCATTAGTGCAGCAGGTAGAATTACTGCCTCACAGTTCCAGGTTCCCTGTTTGTCCGTGTTACTGATAATGACACCGACTGTGTGGGGTTTCACAGTTTCTCCACGTGTCCATGCGGGGTTTCCCCTGGATCTTTTACTTCGTAGATAAGTGTGGGATTGTATAATGCATGTTCTACAACAGGGTGTCTCATCCGGAGTGTATATTTCCCCACTTGAGCTCAAAAGCAAGTAGACCACCCATGGTTTATTTGAAGTCCATTGTTTGCATCTTCATTTTAGAAATACAGCTATGTGATTAAAAAGCAATGGGGATAATTAATTGTCAGCAAATTTACTAGTGTTTACTGTATCTTATTGTAGTCCATTAGTCAAGATATCCATCTTTAGATTTGCACTGGGGATATACAAAAATGTAGGCAATGTAGACATTTAGAGCTAAAAGATATGTTTTTTTATCTTTTTCTGTAAATATCAGTTTTTCAGATACAGTAAGACTTCATGTTAAAATTGTAAAGATGAGCAACACTGCGTCAGGGTATTTTGGACAACAAGAACCTCTTAGACATTTTGCTTTGCATTGTTGTGATCATTTTTGCCATCATTGAATACTATTCAAAATACTATTAGAAAGTAAATTGTGGAATTCCACTTAGTATGAATATTAACATGGAAAATAAATATAACCAAATAAATCAGATTATTCTAAGATTTTAATTCATATAAAAATACATTGTCCGTGTGCGCTGTTTGAACTGAACATATATGCACACATTTAGAACTATCTTAAGATTTTGTGGTTAATTATTCATAAGCAAGCATTCAATAATTTAATTAATAATAAAATAAATGTCTAAAAATGTCTTTGTATTTAAATATTGAGTTTTGAATAAATCTGTAATTATTAAGAAGTCATGACCGTGTTTAAGAATACTTTTTTTAAGAAAAAAAAAATATTTTCAGATCAGCACCCCTTAACACTAGTTATTGCAACAGTGCCTCCTGAATTTATGTAATGTGTAATATGCTTTCGTATGATGTTTGTCCAGTAAAATAACTTTTTAAGAATAAAGCCATACAAGAATTAATACTTTTTTAAATTTTTTTTTTTTTAGCAAAATGTGTGTTAAACTTTAGGATAAATAGCTTTTTTGTTGTTCAGTAAATAGCAAAATCTTCTTCAGTGAACCACTCACAATTATCAGTAAGAGGAAGGAAAGTATTCAATTTGATTTGAAAGCTTTACCGTAACTGAAGTACATGCAAATTTATATAAATATGTGTAAACTGAGTGACAAAAAGGTTCGAATTTCATTGTGACAGAATTTTTACTGTAAACAGTCTTTTTTCAATATAAAATACAATATTATTTATTGTATTCAATATAAATTATAAAATATTAAGTGTAGCTACAGTTATACCTTTAATTGTTATTCTTGTAAGTCTATTAAAAGCAAAGTCAAAGCAAATGGAAAAAATATATATACTAGCAGGTATATAGTTTACAAGTATTCACATATCTGTGCTACATGAAGTACCACTTCAGACCAGCAGATGTCAGCAGAACATGTTGAAAATCCAGAGCACTACTGTAAGTTGTCCAACATGCACTGTTTCTGTGCTAGACTATAATCGCAGTGTTATCATGATAGAAATGTTGTATGGAATGCATTTAGGTGCATTACTTGGCTACAGTTTTGTGAACATTGACATTATACTTATACCCCTAGACAAGGGCCCATTGCATGAAACCTTAACTCAAGAATAAGGGAAAAATCTTCTACACAATTATGTGCCTTCATCTTCCGAAAGAAGCAGACATAGATGACAGCAAGATGCACAGCTACACCCATTTGAACATCAGATACATTTTGACCGTATAACTAAGTATCATTTATTTTCGAATGAAAACATGACCATGTTGTGACTAAAAATATTTATTTTAAATAAAAGGATGTGGTCAGCATCAAACCAAGCGAAGAATGACCGCAAACATGCTTTTGCATATGCTTTATTAAATTATCATTACTAATATATTGCATATATTTCATGATATGTGATATTACAACAAGCATAACTCTTGTTATACTTTTGTATTCATGATTTGGGACGCTAATTAAAATAACTGCCATGAGAAAATGAGAAGGGATTAATGCTCTTAAGGTTCTAGTGCAAAGCATTACTTAATACTACTTAGTAGTATGTGTAGTATACTTTTTACTGTTGAATAAAGTAAAAAAAAAAACCTCTGTGCTATGTACAGTGTATTTTAAGTTGATATGATATTTACTAATATAATAATGATATTTCCAAGTAGATCGCCCTGGATAAGGTACGTCGCCCTGGATAAGGACGTCTGCTAAATGTTGTAAATGTAAATGTAGATGGATAAACCTTTAACATTTCAGAAAAATGTACCATGTGTTCGGTAATAATTAAAAAAATGCTTTAATCTACTCCAATATAATGGCTAGTTTGGTCACAGATTGTCACCTTATCCGCCGACAACATACCCGAAAAACCTTCTTGTCATTCTCCCTGGCTGTCAGAAGTGTTGCGCAGCAATCGACGTGAGCTCAGGTCAGCGGAAAAGAGGTGGAAAAAATCACAACGTAACACAGACCTGACATCCTACCGTGCTCTCCTAACAAAATTCTCTTCTGAAGTGACCTCTGCCAAGACTGCCTTCTACAAGGATAAGTTCGAGGCCTCTATCCATAATCCTCATAAACTTCATAAAATATTTTCTTCACTATTCACCCCCTCTACCCCACCAGCTTCTTCCTCCCTGACAGCAGAAGACTTCGCCTCCTTCTATGAAAAGAAGATTGAGGAAATCTGCTTGACCTTCACTCCTCCCCAGACGCCACTGTCACCCGCCACTGAGGAATGCCATGCCATCTTAGCAGACTTCTCAATCGTCACTGATGATGAGTTGATGAAAACCATCCAGTCTTGCAACCCCACCACCTGTCCACTAGATCCAATACCCTTCATCCATGCTCCAGACCATCTCACATGATCTCCTGCCCTTCATCTCCACAATAATCCACGGGTCCCTAACTTCTGGATGTGTACCGGCTTCCTTCAAGCAAGCAAGGGTCACCCCCATCTTAAAGAAACCTGCTCTGGACCCATCAGATATCAACAACTACAGACCGGTATCTCTTCTCTCCTTCCTCTCAAAAACTCTAGAACGTACTGTCTTTAACCAATTGTCTGCCTATCTCTCTCAGAACAACCTTCCAGATCCCAACCAATCTGGCTTCAAAGCAGGACATTCCACAGAGACTGCTCTCCTGGCAGTCAGGGAAAAGCTTCATGCTGCCAGATCCGACAAGATTGTCCTCCGTCCTCATCCTGCTCGATCTCTCAGCAGCTTTTGATACAGTGAACCACAAGACCCTGTTAGCTACCCTCAGGAGTCTCGGTATCTCTGGAGCTGCATGGAATTGGTTTTCCTCATACCTGGAAGGTCGATCATTTCAGGTATCATGGAGAGGATCGACATCTGCTCCACGCAGACTCACCACTGGTGTACCACAAGGCTCAGTACTTGGTCCTCTTCTTTTCTCACTCTATACTCTTTCTCTCGGTAAAGTCATCTCCTCTCATGGATTTGACTATCACTGCTATGCTGATGACACTCAAACTAATCTTCTCCTTCCCTCCATCAGATAAAACAGCGTCTGCTAGAATATCAGCCTGTCTATCTGACATCGCTTCGTGGATGAGCGTTCATCAGCTGAAACTCAACCCGAAGAAAACGGAAATGCTGGTGATCCCATGTGATTCATCTCCTGGTCAGGATCTCAGCATAACTCTCCATAACTCCCTACTTTCTCCCTCCACCACTGCTCGTAATCTCGGGGTAACTATAGACAATCAATTATCTTTCTCTTCCCATATTTCTAACGTTTCTCGCTCTTGTCGTTACCTTCTCTACAACATCAGAAGGATTCGACCGTTTTTATCCACACAGGCTGCTCAGGTCCTGGTTCAGTCTCTTGTCATCTCGAGACTGGACTACTGTAACTCTCTGCTGGCAGGTTCTACCTCAGAACGCTATTCGTCCACTGCAAATGATTCAAAATGCAGCTGCGCGACTCGTGTTCAACCTGCCTAAATTCTCTCGCACCACCCCACTGCTGCGCTCGCTCCACTGGCTTCCTGTAGCTGCACGCATCAGATTCAAAACACTGACGCTCGCCTACAAAGCCAAAAATGGATCTGCACCATCTTACCTCCGCAACCTCATCACCTCCCGTACTGCACCTCGCTGCCTGAGAGCGTCCAGCACTGCTCGCCTGGTTCCACCGTCTCTCAGGGTAAAAGGTAAGACCAGCTCAAGGCTCTTCTCTGTTCTGGCACCGATGTGGTGGAACGAACTTCCACTGGAGGATTCGAACAACGGAGACACTGTCTACATTCAAACGCCGACTGAAGACCTACCTCTTCCAACAACACCTATCCTAACATTCCTTTTATTCTCTTTTACCTCACTGTCCAGAAATCCATAAAAAAAAAAAAAAAAAAAGGCAACTGTCTATTCTTGTGTACTTGAGTTTGTATTAACCTTTCTTGCATAAATCTTATCATCTTATCCTTAGATCGAGACTTAAAGCACTTTCTGTACGTCGCCCTGGATAAGGGCGTCTGCTAAATACCGCAAATGTAAATGTAAATGGAATAAACCTCTACTGAACAGAACAGCCACATACATGCTGAAAGGCTACTACAAGGATGCATTTTGAAATGTTCACCACACGATGGCGACAAAACCACATGATTTAAACTCCCATGCATTGCGTGACCATTGTGTATTGTTGGTTGAGACGCTCATCCCGTAGCCAGAAACACTTAAACTTTGAATTGAACCGATTATATAAAAACACACACACGCACACACTACATAAATAATCAGTGGTCACCAGGGAGGGATAATGTCTGGAAATGTTTCCTCTTGATCTTTGTGTGGGGGAAAATACCTTCAGACTGATGATAGAGATAAAACTAATTAGAAAAAAGACTCTATACAAATACTATGCATCGTTATGGTACTATTTGCACAATACTGCACAATAAGAGAAGCACATAGATATATGCCTTCTCAACCTGAAAACAAGGTAAAAAAAAATACAGATATTGCCAGCGGTCAACACGCTACAATAAATTCTCCAGGTAAGTAAACCTATAAAAATGTAACCTTGATTAATCACCTCTACACCAATGAGAGAATATGCATATATAAATATAAATCTATCTATCTATCTCTGTATATATATATATATATATATATATATATATATATATATATATATATATATATATATATATATATATCACAATAATCCCATTACCAGTTTCAATATTTCAGTGTCTTTTGACATACAGTATATGTAACTACATTTCATTAAAGATCAATCTGCCCAAGGACTGCAGATAAAAAGCTGTCCTTACTGACACTTTAAAAACATTAAAACTAATGCTGATTGGTATGCATCTTACCAGCAATTCATTCAGTATTACTATAATTATTGTTTTATTTAGTGACGGACTTCCATGTACGTTTGTCATGTAATATTTTAAATTTTTTATGCTTTCACATATGGAGCGGAAAAAAACATTTTTGAGCATGCTTATGCACGTGAACCCATGTCATCATATGACCAACCTGTAGTTATAATTCACACGTGAGCGGAAAAAAAGTGAATTGTGAAATTAAAATTCTTTACGCGTGAAAAATTCGTGTCAATCACAAAATACAATGTGTCTAAAAATCCTACGCGACAATCGCAATCATTCAAAGGTGCTGTTTGTGTGGCTTTTATTTATTATTTATTTATTATTATTTAAGTTTTATTATTAATTATTTAGTGGATATTCGCATAAATACACTAAACGGGTTTATTAGACTAAGGCCAGATGTGTTAGATCAGGGATCACCACCTTTTTTGTAACTGAGAGCTACTACATGGACACCGAGTCATATAAAGGGCTACCAGTTTGTTTGAAATACTCCTCTGAAATAACAAATTTACCTTTAGTTATTATTATTATTATTATTAATGATACTCATTTATCTATGTGAATACACTTGTGATTTTTGACAGTGACTATCAACAACGAATTAACTACATTTTACATTATAGACGCATCTCACTGATGAGTTGTGCACTTTTTATAGCAAGCCTGAGAGCTACTCATGTGCTCCTTGGGGGCTACCTGGTGCCCACGGGCACCACGTTGGTGACCCCTGTGTTAGACTAATCGATTGCAAATGCTGGATTCTCAGAGCAACCTATATTGTCGCAGGACATTTCTTTAAAATGAAATAAACAAATAAACACGGATTAACAACCTGCTCAAGCTCTAGACCATGAAAAGTAATATAATGTGATGAAGTGTTAGTTTTGAGTCAAAAACCCTACTTGAATTTACTCAGAGGTGAGACCCGTTTTGTGCTGCTGCATGCAGAGCAGTGAATGCAGGTCAAGGGGAACTGCCGCGTGAATAAACACCAATGGGAAGTTGTGTTCAAAAGGGGAAACGACAGGAAAAAAACACATGCACGGAATAATAGACACAGCTCTCCTACGAAAGGCAACGAGAAATGTTTGAGACTTTTCACGCTTTTTCACCAAGCCTTTTGGTGATATACTGTAGGAGAATTTATAGCTTGTGGAATGCACTGCTACTTTTTTTTTTGTCTTCTAACTAACACGTTAACTCGCCCTTAGATTAAAGTAAAACTGTAAAAGTATGATATATTTATGTATATATATATATAAATATATACGCTGTAAATAATTAAAATTATATTACATTTTGAGTAAAATAATTTCAAATTAAAATTTCAGTTTAATAGAAACGATGACAGACATTATGTCTATGAAGAACATAGAAAATAGGTTTGACTGATTCTACCATATATTATTTTTTTTATAATTTTGAATTAATAAATCTATGTAACAACAACAACAATAATAATATTAATAATAATAATAATAATAATTATTATTATTATTATCGTTAATATTATTGTTGTTATTAGGAGTAATAGTAGAAGCAGTAGTAGTAAAAGACAGACCTATTGTTATGATATAATAATGCATCTGTTAACAGATTGAACTGCATTTTGTTTCTTAATTTTGCACATAAGCGATTCTCGTACTGTATAAACTCCAGGGATGTTTTCTTTTTGTGAAATTCGTCCGTTTGATAGAACCACAAACAAAATAGGCTATAGTTATAATATTAAATTATATTTATTTGCATAAAAGTGACCCATAACACTGCGTTTTCAGAGCCATTAACCCATTTACAGTATAAAAACGAACAAATGAGCAGATATTAAAAATCTCAAAGCACTTTACAGACACTTTGACATCTTAAGGACACAAAATAAGGAAAGATGCTTTAGGATGGCGTAATTGCATTATTATACAAGCATATCAAGCACAGCCTAGACCAAAGAGAGGGGAAAACGCATCATACACTGATAATTCAATATAAAATCTCGAGATAAACTCAAACTTTGAACATCTGCTGTCAAGCCAAAGAAGACGGCTTAAAGGTGCTTTTGACTTCCACGATTGTCTGATAAATACAAAACTCAAACAGTCCGCTTTGCGGGGGGTACAGGAGCAGAAAAGAGGTAAATGGCGCCTCTATACAATTCATCCTCCTAGTGCCTTTCCATAACCGTCCAGAAATATTCACAAATGACCATGCAAAAGGGAGATGGGAGAAAGAGCGTGTCTGTCCACTGAAGCGCTTGGAAAAACTGCATGCTTTTCTCCATTTGACGAACAACGGCAAAGGCCAAAATGGCCGCTAGCCACACTGTCAGGTTTCAGTTTATTATTATTATTCTTTTAATTATTTCTTTTAGGTCCCAGTTCCTCCATTTTCAAATGCCGTTCTGTCATACGTCGAAGTCCGAGTCGCTGTCGGTGACGGAGAGCACAGTGCCGGGGTCGGGCCGCTCGCCGCTGCACACGCTTGCACTGCTGGGAGAGGCGGAGGCGCGCTGCGCGCACCCGGGACCCGAGACCGAGCGGAGAGCGCTCTGAGCCAAAGCATGCTGCTGAAGCCTGTATGAGACGTACAGGAATATATATTTATTTTTATGCACACGCATGTTTATAAACAGGTTAGTAATACAACAGGTTAAGTACAAATGAGTTCAATTTAGTGTGCAAATTCGATTAGTCTCAATATTATTCGTTTATAAAACTCCATAAAATTATTCGTTTATAAAACTCCATAAAATTATTCGTTTATAAAACTCCATAATTACAAGCACATGTTCTGTGAGCGATATAAAACACTTTATCTACTATTCTGATTGTACTATGAATTTGTATTACAGGTTTGTTTTTTTTAATGTACCTAATTGGATCTCTAAACACTACAAATTAATTTCTGACAATGATATACTCAAGTATAGGAAATTGTTAGACTATTTTCACTATTATTATTATTATTATTATTATTATTATTATTATTATTATTATTATATATAAAATATATAACAATAAATATGACACACCAACACACACACATATATATATATATAGATATATACATACATACATACATACACACTATATATATATATATATATATACATAAATATTATATATATATATATATATATATATATACAACACATGTGTGGGGGGTATATATAATAATAATAATAATAATAATAATAATAATAATAATAATAATAATAATAATAATAATAACAACAATAATGAAAAGGCCTCAGTTTACGACTGCAACATAAATTATTTACTGCCGTTTTATTTTCAGTGCTTTCAAACGACCAAACGACATTTTTCAAACTTTAAACAGTTTTACTAAATAAATTATAAACACACTCTTCTCTGTGATCAAATTAAATAAAGTTTCCAAACAACTTACATTTCTAGATAATCAGAAAAAAAGTGAAAATTTGTAACAAAATGGTCTTCATCTCTTTTAGTAACAAGCTTTTTTAAATTGAAGTGTGTGTTTTTTGTGTGTTGTTGTTTGTGTGGTGTGTGTGTGTGTGTGTGTGTGTGTGTGTGTGTGTGTGTGTGTGTGTGTTTTTTCAGCAGTACAGCACTAACCTGTTCTTGGCGGCGGCGGCTCTGTCTCGTTGCCGTCGGTTTTTAAACCAGTTGCCCACCTGAGTGGGGGTGAGTCCGGTGGCCTGCGCCAGCTCGCGTTTCTTGCTTGGGTTTGGGTACGGGTCCTGCAGGTACCACTCCCGCAGAAGGCCGCGCGTCCGCTCTTTAAAGCAGTGCGTCTTTTGCTCGCCATCCCAAATGGTGCGCGGCAGTGGAAACTTCTTGCGCACACGGTACTTATCGACGGGTCCGAGTGGGCGTCCGCGCAACTTCTCAGCCTCCTGGTAGTGGGCTTCGAGCCACATGGCTTGCAACTTGCCGTGCGATTCCTTGGTGAACTTATGATTCTCCAAGATATGGTAGAGCTCGCGGAAGCTGCCCGTGTGGTAGGCGACCACGGCGCGCGCTCGCTGAATGGCCTCGTGCTTGTTGATGGCGTCGCATGCGCCTGGTGCCACCGGCAGGGACCACAGGAAACGGCCGAGGCGCTCGATGTCACCCGTCTCCTCCAGGGTTTCACACACACTGGCCACCTGCTCAGTCGTGAAGCTCAGTGTGGGCAGCTGGAACATGGCTGGATCGTCCGGGGACCTCGGGCGAGGGAGGCTGGCCGCTAGGAGCAAAGGGCGATCCACGAAGTTCGGAAGGAAAAGGTGAGAGGGGTAAAGCTCTAACGGAGATCGGAAAACCATGGAGCGACCGGCCGAAGTCGAACAAACAAGAAAGAGAAAACGACGAGAGGTTAACCCCTTTCCTTTTCCACAGTTTCCTACCTTCTACCGCTTGGACCGGGTGAATGTCTGTAACGTCTCCCCTTAATCACACTCAAGTGTAATGTTGAAACATTTTGTTTCGCTTTTCTATTGGTCTTCCCGATGTCGTGCTGTGGTTGTCATGCCAGCCCCTGCCAATCACTGTCAAGCAGTGCCAGTCATAGCCTCCACAGCTTTTGGCTCCGCGCGATGAGCCAATCAGGGACCAGTG
Organism: Kryptopterus vitreolus; assembly: GCA_030449085.1. Taxonomy (NCBI): domain Eukaryota; kingdom Metazoa; phylum Chordata; class Actinopteri; order Siluriformes; family Siluridae; genus Kryptopterus; species Kryptopterus vitreolus. Next base: position 25,163,652 of record JACRUU010000015.1, on the reverse strand, counting down.
CTGGTCCGTTTACGCACCGCGCAGAGCCAACAGCGCAGAACGAGCGGCTGTGTATTATTTTACTATCACACTAGCGAAGAAAGCGACGACGTGGAAGACGACGTGAAGAGTCAAATGTCGTTTGAGGCAACAGTAGAATAAATTGCGGTGTTAGCTAAGATACTGTGGGACATAATCAAGGAATATTATCTTGGCCAATATGACAAACGAGCTTAATGCAAGTGGCAAAACCTGACCAGTCTGTGACAAAAATATTTATGTACACAATTTACTTATTTCTATTATTATTTTCCAGTTTAAACATCCAATCCTACTACATGCATTCTACGCACATCCAAACAGTAAAAAACAAACAAACAAACATCCAATCCGCAAAAGAACCGACAGCTATCTAAACATAAATTTAAATAAGTTACCAAGTATGGAGACAAGATCGGATTGCCAAGCTTGAGTCAAATAGCATTCTTTTACATGGCCTTTTTGTTTGCACAAAGCGTGTAATTAATGCTACAAACAAGTGAATTCACTTGGCCTAATTGTCTGTTTATCCTGAGGCTTAGCGCCTAATGGCCTATTCCCCAATCGGAGACGCCTCTCTTGGCCAAACAGCGTCAATATTACACATTCAGCATTCATATTTACTCTTTTGGATACAGAAACGTTTCAGGGACTGTTAACAACGATTTCCCATAAAAAATCCCAATGAAACGCGTCGAAAAGTCGCACGGCTGATGTGAGACTCACAGCATTTGAATATGCACAGGTGTTGACATGATAATCGCTGTAAACAGAAGCACTAATCTTGCGCCCCGTAGGTAAGTAATGAGGCTGCTTTTGTCTATCAGGATTAGTTAACTGGGAGAATGTCCTGTTTATTGCGAACACAGCCCTCTGTTTACCTACCGAAAAAGGGTTTAGTGGGGGACACAAATACACAAATATTTGAGTAAGACCCTCCTGACAACAGGCTACATAAGCAACGGAAAATAAAACGATATAAATAAACACCGACACTAATTATATGAATATAGTAAAACAATCTTCCGAAGTATAATGTATCAAATTATCTGTGGTGTAAATAAATAAATAAATAAATAAATAAATAAATAAAACCCGCGAGAATATGACGTGCAACAGTTTCATTTGCGGTAAGAAAAAAACAAAATGTATATGGAACTGTAAGTGGGGTATAAAATCTATCAAACATTTCCACATTTAAGTTACAGACACAAAAAAACAATGTTAATATTCGGAAATATATGAAATCAATTAAACTTCCATAATGAACATATGATGATGATGATGACGAAGACAACATCAATAATAATAATAATAATAATAATAATTATTATTATTATTATTACTAATAATAACAATAATAATAATAGTATTATTGTTATTATTGTAATAACAGTAACAATAATAATACTGACTATTATTATTATTATTACTAACAGAATAAACATTCCTTTTTTTTGTTTTAATGCCTTGTTGAAATCCGGGTTTAGAAACGCATCCCGTACGAAAAGAGTTCATCCTTTATTAGGTAAGAGAAGCACATCGGACGTGAATCGAGGGAACGGACCTTTACACACACGAATGAGTTGCAAATGCCGGAGAGGATCTTTGTTTGGGGCGCAGTTTGCTTTTCTAGCTCAATGAAAGGGACAAGAAAGAAAATGCGACACGCACGCGCACGCACGCACACACACACGCACACGCACACGACCTATCGCACGCGCGCTCACGCACCTCCAGCAGTGTGCAGCAACAGGTCGCACTCGCATCCGATTTGTCAGGCTGAGGTTTCAGCTCTGCGCTTTTCCCACAGGTAAGCAACCATTCCAAAATCATCTGGAACACAAAACAGCAATGTACGAACTAATGCAAAGATATACAAAACAATGTTTGCGCTAATATTGTTCAATGTTATACCATTCTACATGCTCTAAACAGCGTAAAAAATTACAGATCAATTGTCACTCTGTTTAGATCATGTAGCATGTTATTAAAATAATCAATGTACAATTATTATTATTATTATTATTATTATTATTATTATTATTATTATTATTATTATTATTATGCATATATCAAGTCTATACAAAAAACAACAAAGGCAACAGCAAACATTTGTTATGTATATCATATTTGAAAGCTGTATAGTGCATTAGTAATCAATACAGGAGCAGATGTGCAAATGCCTGTTATCACTGATGTGTCAGAATAAAATATTTCTGTGTGATTAGTTTTGATGGATACAAAGACATCACCTGGCCACTGAATGGATGAAAAATTTATTATGTATCCCTAATTGTCATAAGCCCTCCCCCCCACCCTCACCCAAACACACAGTTCATTTCTAAAATATTTATAATGTGTATTTGTAATAACCTCATGAGATTATCATACACATTTTCTCTCATAGTTTGACATGTATTTTAATATCTATGTGCACACCACTAAATGCTTTTACAAAGAATAAAGTATTTTCACATTTTACCATTTGTCTGTTGTATATTTTAATTGTAATAACACAGTAAAACAAATGTCAAGGTAATGGTTGGGCATGCAAAATTACATAGTCCTCATATTATCAAACATATTTTCCTAATTGGACAGATTATGAATCCTGCCATACATTTGCCAAACCAATAGCCTCTAGGCGAATGCAATTTAGACAGAAATCAAACCCTAGTTTGAGCACTTCCTCAAGGAGCCAGATCTATAAGCACACTTGCTGTAAAAAAAAAAAAAAAAAAAAGATAAATAAGTCTATACATATGTCATGAGCAGTGAAAGTGTAAATAAAAAAACATCACATACTTGTGTATAAACCTGTACAGCGAGGTTGGTACAAAATTAACGTGTCAATCTGAGGTGACATTTTTCTCCAACACTGACTTCTAAAGCAGATACTGTTAAGGAGATAGTATCTTGCAGTTATTTCGTGTAAAGCAGTCGGTGCTTCTTTTTTTCCCCGTGGAAGTTTCAGGTGTCTGTATTGCACATTTAAGCGTTGCAACTATTCCTTTCTAGTTTCTCAGTCAGTGCTCAGAAATTTGTAATTCCTCCTCTTTTCATCACTCCTCATTCCTTTCTTTTCCTTCATAACTGAATGTAATGCAATCTATAACTCCACTGACATTCTGCGATTTGTAAATACCACTGCTAACAAACTCTGCAGTCTTTTCAGGTATTATTTTAGTTTCTGGGTTGTTTAAAAAGGTGATTTTTTTTTCATGTGCTTTTGCTGCTGTATAGAATTACACAGAGCTAACATTGATTTTTGACCTACTGTTATTTTGATGACTTTAAATTAGCACTATAGGTTTTTTTCTTTAGGTTTTGGCTTTGAAAAAGTCAGACGAGAACATCCCGACCCCCCAACCATTGTGTGTGTTTCCTCAAGGTTATCTAAAGTGATACCCGAGATCTAATTCTGAACAAAAATCTTCACTGTAATTTGCATTGCCTGTGAAATTGTCAATCATTCCCTGAATTTCTGGGAGTGATGAACTGCGATTGTCAACCTTTCATCCTTTTATAATGCAGATGGGACCAAGCGTTTCTGCAAGAGAAAAGACAGAAAAACACTGGCCTCAGCCACAGAATGAGGAACGGAGTGAATTGGAACAGACTTTCAATACTGAACCGCAGAACAATCGGGCTACGCATGTGGAATGTTAGCGGAAGGGCTAATTGAGAATTTTGAAAGACCTCAGACCATAGGCATACAGCAAAAAGCAAGAGATCGAGGTGACTAATTAGAACAGCTTTACTTTCTAAAAGATGCTGCAAATCATTACACGCAAAATGCGCTTGTATATAAATCGTAGTAGTGCACTGAATGCCTAAAGAAATCCGACCAAAGAAATGAGCGTAGAAATCGTTTAAGCACAGAGCTAGTTAGTGCCGATGCTTAAATCGTTCGTGCAAGGGAAGTTTTGTGCACTAAGTCCAGAAATGCAGCGATAATAATGAGATTGACAGAAGCAAAAGAAATTGCTCCTCAACAGAGCAAAAGAGACCCATGATCTTTTTCTACATGATTTTATGATCACATTTCCTCACAAACAAATTGCATGCAACTGATTGATTTGGTTCTTTTATCCCAGAGTGCAGATGAGGGTGATGCATGATGAATGCTATTAGACATCAGGTCAAACACAATGTTTTGCCCTTCAACATGCTTTCAACATTTGGTATAAGTGTTTCATTCAGCAAAGGCTTCACTGACCACGAGGGTGCTAGAATGTAGGCTATGAAAACGAGCATGCTTTGGCTGAAGGTCACATACCCCTTTTCACTCACTATTCTATTCTTCTGTTATTCCACGCCCGATGGCAATAGGAAAGGCTTTAGGTCAGACAAAAAAAAAAACAATGGAGGCATGTAATTAATTAAAATTTCAATTGAGAAAAGCATCAAGCACTCAATGGACAGGGTTGAGGTCATTAAGTGAAAAAAAAATTCTAAAATGTTCCGTTCTGAATCAACAGGAAAACATAAAAGTGTTAGTTGGCAGAGTTTCTTTAAATATACCACCCTGACAACTGCTAAAGTTTATTTAGCACTTTATGTTCACATTCTGTGTGGTGGTGCAAATAAGTACACCATTATTACAAATCATTACTAAATATATGATTATATATGATATATATATATATATATATATATATATATATATATATATATATATATATAGTAGATCATATATAAGTAGATCATTTTTAAGAAGTCATACCCAATTGAGTTGCTGCATTAAAATACCAACCTAGATATCTGATTCCCCCATGGTATGATATCTGTGTAGCTGTGAGATTTTCTGAGGGTGGTTGGGGAGGGTTCGAAATAGAGAAATGTTTGGAGGCACATGACAGACAGAAAAGCAGAGTGCCGGGAAAATCCAGACTGAACCAACATGGAAATGCACTCATCAAACAAGCTGATTCTGGAAAGTTGTAGACAGGCTCACCCTGATACTGCACTCCTGGTCTTATTAAATAGTGATGGACCACAACTGTATGCTCATTCTCGAGCAGTCGGTCTCGTTTTCTGAGAATGAGAAGACGGACAGGATAAATCATACCCACTAGGATCTTTAGGGGTTTGGATTAAGAAAACAACACGAAGTGGCAAAATCTAAAGGTCTGTTGAGCTCACAGATTAGCAAAATATTCAACTCCATCTCTAAACAATAAAGACCTCCTGTCCTGAATTCATTTAGTGTGATTATAATTTTGATGTGAAAAATTTTGCAACGCCTTTGCTTACAAAAAAAAAAAACAGTGATTAATAAAGTTGACTTGTAATAGGTGAGGCTTTATTTTGTATTTCTTTTCCAAAGTTAGTATATTAGTATCGTTAGTATATATTTTTTCTGTAAAATTGTATAGATGTCACATAAATTTTCTTTTATATTTTCTTCAAAATCATTTGATTTTGCCTTATGCAATGTATTACAACTACACATCATTATTTGGAATCCTATTATATAAAAACTAATTTTAAGTTACATTCACATTGTAAACCTCTGCACTTGCTTATCTACTGTTCTTAAACAGACAAAACTACAAGCCCTGGGAAAACGATATATACTGGGTTGTATTGCCAAATGTAAGTGCAGCAAATTATAGGGAATCTAATTTGTTAACAAATGAAATGTGGAACGCACACGATGATTTATGCAAAGGCCTATCAATCAGCGTCTCATTGCATTTCCAGTCTTACTTTGTGTTCGATACCTGTCAGATTTGTCAGCTCCATTGTCCTTCGAAAAACTGTGGATTCAACTCACTTCAAGTCACAGCTGCAGAAGGTCAAATCAACACAAACAGTCTGTATGTCAAGACAAACAAGTACTGACATTCTTGGGATGCAAACAATGCGGCTAGATACAGCGAGTGTTGTAACAGCATTAATAGACTATTATGATATTATAATGGGGGGCCTAACAGCTCTGCAGGCAGAACTCCTGATAAAAGCGCCTGATTGAAGCGGGGCTGGAATGTGACTTGTGGTAGTTTGATACATATTCAGGGCCACAGAGATCCTGTCATCTTCCCCCACTGGGGTGGGGGGGGATTAACCCTACACAATACACCACCACATGTCACTTTCCATAAGATGCACTGGTCTGCTCCTATTGTGCACCGAGTCAAAGGGAGGTATGATTGTATGGCCATGAGATGAGGTGAGGGTTTACCAAGGGCCCAACGAGCACAAAAACACGTAGCTTGGACATTTAGATTACATCCATGTTGAGAGTCTCGAAATGAATCAGATTCTTAAGTCTTGCGAAGCCACTGATCAAGAGCAGGATCTTTTCTTGATTTACTTAAGTGTCTGTGAAACTTTTTTCCCCTGATAAACGGTCAAAAGCTCGAAGAGAGCATGGAAAAGGTGCCAACAGTACTGCCTCCAGCCACAGCGGCAGGCCTGGGAAGGAGAGAGGCCAACGCATGAAAAATTCATCAGTGGTGATGCAGCAAGGTTGGTTGCGCAAGGGGCTTTAATTTACCTGGATGGGAGAGTGGGTGCGCCCTGTGCTCTAGCGCTGCAGTAATTAAAGGGACAAGGCCTGCGGAAATTGGCTTGGACCCCGCTGCAGCGCGCCATCACCCCCGCCTGTCCGCTCTCATCTCTGGTCTATTCCAAAATCAATTATCTCCAGAAAACAGCTGTAAGGCCCTCACTCCAGCCTCTCACTCCTGAAGTGAGAAACACATTTGAAAATCATTACCACACGAAGCGAAAGGCCCTTTGCATCTTTAACAGTGTGATTTTGAATAAACCATGTTTTTTTTTTTTAAGCCTGATGACAATTTTACCCCCTTTCAGCCTCCTGGTATGAAAGCCAAGCAGAGTGGCTTGATTGAGTTATTTATGAGGCAACAAGAAAACAAGGCAGGAGGTGAAGGAAGGAAGGTGATTGTAAATTGTCAGTCCTGATGTTTACAACGAACATGGTGGTTCTTGTCACTTTGTCAGTTTGTTCACAGTTGGGTTTTTTTTTTTTCAGTTCTGTAATCGCGGCGGAAAAAGTTTAAGAGTGACCTTGTCATGGCTTTTAACCTTATTTTGTACAGCACATTTTTTTTGATTTGTACTAAATTATCTAAACCATGACGTGTAAAAAAAAAAAAGAAGATATGACACATTAAAAGACCTTGTCGAAGATCTGAAATGCACACACGCTAATAGTAAAAGTGATATTAGGTTAGCATTTACTCCTTTCCTAAATCCTTTCTACGATTTGCCATACTGGCTCATTAGGCTGGAGGAAAAGTCCACAGGCCTAGCAGTAAATGAAATGTTCGCCATCGGACAGGGTAAGGGGTATGCGGTGTCAGAGGTTGACTCATCATGTCTGACTATTCCAGGACAAAGAGACGATAACAGGCGACTCACCGGGGAGCTGTCTTGTCTTGCTATTCACAGTCCATTGCACCCTCTGTACTCTGGAGCTGACCAGAGAGGGAGATAAAACGAGAAGCACTGAATCATAGGAGGAACCACAAACTGATGATGGGGGGAAATCTGTCCAAGATGAGTTCATATGAAGAGATTAGGTGGAAGACTGCTTCACTTTAGGTAAATGCGCCCTGGGTGTGGGCAGCGTGTGGCTCAGTACAATAACTGATTGGATAACAGGTGACTTATATTAATCTGGAAAACTGGGAGGTGTTTTAGTGCCACACACCATTGCTAATATAGACGATTCAGCCTTATGCGGAATATGAGTGCAAAATGAAAGCAGGGTTAAAAATAGATGAGTCATTCCATGGTAATGCTTCTTTAAACAATGTAAAACATTAAAAAAAAAAACATGTACAGTATTCAGGCCCACATCTTCCTACAGGACTGAGGAGTAATTCACGGCTGCTTGAATCCCGTTCTTATCCAGCCAGCGTAAACATATCGGCACTTAACGCCTCACAGCTGAAGCAAATAAGCCCTGAATCAATTAGTCCTGAATGAAACTGCTTTAGTAATGCTAATGGTGCGCTCACTGACCACTGTGTTATCTGTGATGCTGGAGGAGAAAGCCGAAGCCGTAGCCAGCAGGTGTCTAAGAGCTGAAGGTGGTAAGAGAACACACACACACACACTGATTATCCAGACAAGACACTTGGGATGTTATGATAAGTTTACCTGAGTCAAAAACCTTAGGCCACCACCAGACTTCCTCAGCAGCCGAGCTGCCGGATGGGAAGCAGGCCTTTGTTTGGTGTGTATCTGTGTGTTTGTTTGCCCTCTTGTCTCAGCTAAGGACTCTTAAGGAAATCCCTTCCAAATGGAGTCACTAACTTACCAGACGTTGTCCCATTATACCTCCCCTTAGTCAGTGGTGTTGGGCTACAGGGCTCAAGTGAACACAAAAAACCCCAGAATGCACTTCAGCGTTCACCTGCCCAGGAAATGAATCCACATAACTTTGTCTCTCACACAATGAAATGTGCAAAGTGAAGCTTCATATAAACGGTCAGTTCTTTATCCCATATATACCGTATTGATTTTTTCCCCACTGACCTACATTGTCAAATTATGCGTATATGATATATATATATATATATATATATATATATATATATATATATATATATATATTATATATATTTTTTTTTTTTTTTTTATATTTTTTTTTATATATATATATATATATATATGTGTGTGTGTGTGTGTGTGTGTGTGTGTGTGCGTATGTGCAGTAGTTGGTATATTTTTGTTGTGTAAAGATATAATACATCCCAAGGCCACAGCTTTGCTGTACACACATAGTTACTACTACAGGTTGGTCAACAAGCATACTTGTCCCTGCAACAAAAGGCATGAATGAGATTATATATTTGTCAGAAATGAAATAATGGAATGTGTCATGTGGGGGGGTGACACTGCTTATATTGCATTTCATTTGATACTGGATACAGAGAGGGAAAAGGTGTAATATTAATCTAGATGCATTAACAATGTCTGGCATTTTTCGTGTTAGCGCACCGCGGAGTAGAATTATGTGCATTTTCTGTACCAGAAAAATCAAACAAATGGCATTTAGGTGTTTTATGAATTTATTTTAGTAGCAGTTTGATGAGGCCTTTGGGAGATTCCAACCAGGGATATACTTTCTTAACACAATCAAAATGGGCCGAATTCTAAAATGCAAAACGTCACCAAGTTAAACGTTTTCCCAGTTACTCCACTCTCAACCCAATCTCTTCCCTCGGACTTCCTGCCCTTTCCAGTACAATCTAGGTCATGAAGATTTCTGAAAGCTGTATAACAAGAAATACAGCAACATCCTGCTAAAACTAGCAAAAGAAGCTGCCAGGGTTGTACATTTCATCACACTGGGAAAAAAAAAAAGTTTAAATACTATCTACAAAGGCCATCTTTAACATTAAAAAGCCTCAAATACGGAATAGCATTATATACTGTATATAACATTTTATTTTTCTCAGAAATGTCTAGGTTAAATACATAAGGAAACAGTTATAAACATACCAAAGGACTATGTCAGTTAAAGTACAGAAGGATTCAATTAAGGCCCTATACAGATAGCAGAGACAGAAATAATAGGCTTTTTATTTTTTCCTTTCTTTGCTGGAATATATTTAAAGATTTCTGCATTTGGCAGGATGAGTCAGATTGTAAATCTAGCCACAGACGTGCATCCCAAATGAGAGCTAACGAACAATATGGCAGTAACAACGTTAACAATTAGCTACACGTGTTAGCCCTGTGTTTCTTTTCTTTCGGTTTTATTTGCGTCGTGCTAATGATGGGAAAGTGTGCCTGAACGCTGGTCTTTATCTCTTGCCCACAGCAGATTGAGTCAGCCCACCCAGCCTACTCACACTGTCTCCGTCCTATTGACGCCCCTAAAACCTCCAACAATAGTATTTGCATGCTGGTTTATTCTGTAATAATACAGATATGCCCAGCTGGATTAAAGCAGGCCAAACAAACGTGCTTAGCTCTGGCTAATTGTGCTCAGAGACTGTGCGTGTGCCAAAAGGAAAAAAAAAAAAAACAAAACAAAAAAACAAATGAGAGGTTCAATTTGATATAACCCACAGCTTTTCCTTCAGGCATCTTGCTAAATACTTTCAAGTCTTTGTGAGGAAATAATTGATTTGTGTATGTGTCTTGGGTGTGCGGAAAAGCGTATTATGATATTTGGGGAATAATGGTAGTGGTTAGGAGGGGGCTGGTTAATGGATAAAAATGGTTATTGGAAAGAGAAGTCTGAACAGGAACACACTGCGAATGATTGACAGTTCATAGATTGCATATGTCTGTCTGCTTATTCCGCTGCCGTGGAATAAAGTTTCACGGTAGGCAGGGATACACAGTGATGCCAGAGATCCATACGGTTGTTCTAATTCACATAGAAATGAGAGCGTCTAATTTCTCCCGTTCTTTTTCTAGAAATGATGCTCAGTCTAATCTGAGCTGAGAGGCAGCAACGAGGATACTGGCCAGCGGACAGGTTAATCACTGCTGTTAGCCTGCGATGAGGAGCTAATTCCTCCGAAAGGCAAATGGCACATGGCTCTATCTGAGTGCAGATAAGCAGTGTTAATATACATTGCAGAATGAAGGCTCAAGGGCTGAAGCAGTATTATCAGCAAGTCCTGAGACAAGGCAACCTGAATACAGCCAGCCTCCTTACACAATACATCCTTAGACATTCTCTCAAGCAGAACTATCACTTGAAGCCTGAACCCTAAAACCTGGCCTCATCAGTCTAACCACCTAATGCTACTGCTTACCCTCAGCGTGCCCAACACCACCATAAACACCCGCACCTCCCAAAACCAGGCTATTAGGTGGCATGGCTAATTGGAAGATCAGCTGAAGGCATTAAAAGATAAGATACCCTAGAAGCTTGCCGGATCAGCACAGCAATGGAAGACTATCAGGCTTTCACACACACACACACAAACACACACACACACACACACACACACACACACACACACACAACATACACACACAGTGAGACACCTCTAAGAGAAATCCAGCCAGACAAATTACCCCAATAATAATGTCGTCTGCCTTGTTGACATTAGCATGGATGTAAGCAGATTGTCAGGCTGCAGGATGTAGTGTATAACCCTTTTTTCCATCCCACGCTGGAAGCTCATCAGCCATTGTATCTTTATGTGGTGTGAAATCACATTTTCTGGTACATGGACATTCCCAACCCCCTCATACAATAAGCACAGGCTTATACGCAGCACAAATTTCACCCTCCTGAAGTGAATGCAGACTTCCTCATCTCTGGTCCAAAGGTCCGTCCTGAAAACATATTTCTCAATAAATAAATAAATAATAAAATGTCCCAAAATATTTGTCTGCGAACACAGAAATTGAAAATAGCTAGTGAGAATGAAATGCTGAATTCCTGGCATATGCAATGGTTCCTTTCTTCCTTTCTAAAGAAGTTTTTCAGAGCAAAGCAATTTTGAGAAGGTCAGACAGACACCTGAAAGGGCTTTAATTTCAGACAGACTTCACTGGCATAATAAATGCTAAATTACAATGTATAGAATTTAGTTTGACTATAATAGTAACGGGGCATTAGGATTCTAAATGCAGAAATGCCAGTGGTGTTTTGGTCCAAGGTTAGATTACTTTATCTTTTCCTGATTGAATAATCAGAGCAAAAGATAGCAGTTAGGAAGGCTTTCATGGGATGCCCTTGACTAAGACGGGGGGCATATCTCTGATTCACATGCATCCAAATGATCATTTAAAAAAAAAAAAAAAAAAAAGGTGAATGAGGGTTCTGGCAAAATGGCGAGGTTATCAAAACACGAACAGGACACTCCAATAGAGAATCACGAATAAACAAAGATTTCCCGGAATGCAGACTTTTGTTAAAACAGTATAACCTGCATGAAAAAAAAAATTCCATTCTTAGAACCATTCATAACTGCACACGCACCAGGTTTTGGTGGCTGCTCTATTTCTCTTCTTAATTGGTGAACTAACCGGGGTATGTCAACAGAAGAACAGTGATGGGCTACCACGGGGAGGACAGCGTGGGACATTTTCTAGAACTGGCCGGGTCAATGAAGTTGTACTTGTATCCTTAGAGAGCTGCTAATTTACTGGAGGAAGTGCCGACAAGACCTTTCTGAGCCACGTTTTCCTTTCACAACTCCCAGCCATTCTTTTCTAAGGCAGCCCTCCTGTTACAGATCTGGAGTGCTGGGAATCCAGCAGGGCCAGAACCTGGAGAGAGGAGGCTGTCAGTAATGAACCACTTCACATTTGCGCTTACAAGCATGCCAGGGGAGGATGTGGACTGTGCATTGGGTGGTGATGGTAATGGAGGGGGTCTGATTCTGGGGCCCTGAGAAAGGCAGGTCTGACAAAGCCTGATGCTGAAGAGCAGAATTTAGGCATTCTTCAGCAGCGTGCGGGCCCCTCACTGCAATGGCCCACTTAACACAAGAGCACCTCTCTCACCTGCCAGGCAAACATGGCAGCCCCCAAAACAGTCACTGTTTACCAGCAACGCTGCTCCGCACCCATCTGCCCCAATTTAGCCCCAATTGAGTCCCAATTCAGACCATGCTGAGGTGCTGCTAAATATTTGCCCCACTCAGACAAAAGGTGATGGCACCAAAAGCACAATCTAAAACAGCTTGTGAATGGCTATGTAAAAAAAGAAATTGTGTATATATTCCCATGGATGAAATTTATATCAACAAGCACAACAAGAAAAACAATATAACAATAACAATATAATAATAACAATATAATTGCTGTAATAACTAATATAATATAAGATACATTTCTAACATGTTAAATAACCGACCACCCCTTTTTATTTAGTTTAGAGCTACAGAATTACCACGCAGTTTGTCTCATCCTTGTGTGGTCAGAGGAACTATCTAATCAAACCGGGGTGGTTCAACATACCTCACATCCTCAAACACAGAGACAGAGGTCTGATACAAACAGAATACAAACAACCTCAAAAAGGAGCCATCCCATTCAGAAATGAAGAAATGTCCTACCCAACTGTTTTGCCTCTTAGGACAATGACTTCCTGCTTTTAAATTAACCACCATCCTGACCCAAGAGGCCCCTGTCTTTATAGAGTGGCCCACTAAGCCCTCCCCTAAGTTACCCCAATTTCCGTTGTGCTTTTGTGCCAAGCATGGCCGTAGTGAAAGGCTCAGTCAGGGTATTGTTGTAGAGAGGAGCCGGGGGAGACCGGGACATTGTACAACATGATCTCCTTTAAGATGCCACCGATTGTTGGAGCCAGCATGAGTCACAATCCCGAGTCCAGTACATGATCCGAGAGGCTGCAAATTAAGGAGTGCTTTTTTTTTTTGGTACAAACCGCTCATAAATCCACGGTTCACGGCCAGACCTTAAGTCTTATATTCCTTGCGTCTGTTTAAGGAATTTAAAAGCAAGTGCCTTTGTGTAAATCATAACACAATCAGTGACAATTCGATTGTGTTGGGTGTCACAGCTACAATAATAAAGCTGGACTGATTGACTGATGGGGAATTTTACAGTTCATTATCCAATCAGACAGAGGCATCGTAACGGGTGCTTGTCACCGAGGGAACTCTCCCGGCGGGGGCAGATGTCACTCCAATGCTGTTAAGATGACAAGCGCTGGAGGACAGCACTAAGAGAGTGACATTTTCCCTTCCTCCCTCCGATGAATGGAAACATGAAAGAAAGGAAGCGCGAGCGTAACGAGAGAATGTGGAAGCCGAAGGACTGGGAGGACACAATGTGACAGGCTCCATTTTGACATCTGAATTAAAGCCAAGACGGGGGAAAATTAGCCAGAAAGAATAACAACGTCTGACAGCATTATCATTCTGTTTATCCTCACCCAGTTACTGCATGCTGGGAAGAGCTACAACACAAGCAGCAGCGTTACGGTACTTAGATATGCCTTATCCTGGTGCTGAAATGACCTCAACTGAAATTGATTGGAACACCATGATGCAGTTGATGACATTTCGAGGATACATGCAAAACAGATCGGCCTGTATGGCAGCATTGACAGATGTACAGGAAGTTCAAGATGCAAAGTTTTAAGCCATGGGAGCTAGAACAGTGGATGACTAGAGATGAGTAGATCATTCATCTATAGATGATCTACTGAGCATGACCTTAAACCTGAGAAAATGCCATTCAATAAGCACAAACCGCTGACAGATTGGTTGATGATAGACTACAAGTGGTTTCTGTCCATGAGTGTACAGGGTTCGAAGAAGCATCAATACCTACGCAACATTTACAGTCATACATTTGACAATTATTCAAATTATATTCAGTTATTATGTATATTTAATATTGAGACCAGTGAATCCAGCAACTTGATATGATCCAGTCACTCTTTCAGCTTTTGTACATTTAATTCTGGCATTAACGACAGCTGTACAATCCCATTAAATTGATATTTAGGCACTAAACACTGAAAGTAACTAAACTGTGATGGAGTGAAAATTTTTCAATTTTGTAAAAATGACCAGCATTTAAAACTATAATTGCTCCCATAATTGCAATAACGTACTCTGACATTTCAAGATATTGACATTAAAATAGCCTAACAACATTTTTACTAATCAATTTGGTGCACGTCAAGACTGGTGAGTTCACTGTGGTTCCATTTCCTCCAAATCTTTTTATAGAATGGATTTACTGCATAGAACAAAATAAAATGAAGACCGGTGAGTAGAACCACAGATATACAGATAGATAGACGGAGAGCAAGAGAGAGAGGGAGAGAGGGAGAGAGAGATCTCGATCTCCTCAGAGTGAGGGCCCCATTAACTTGACCACTTGCCCTTTGCACACAAAGGCTTCAGCAGCCCTTTACTCCTCCCATCCAATTATGTGTGATTAGGCTGAGTGTGCTGTGTCAAGATGGAGGAGAGCAGAAAAGACACGCCACTCTTTCTCTCTTTCCTTCTGTCCCACACACACAAACTCACACACACACACACACACACAGACACACACACACACCAACCACATCAATCATTACTAAATATTATTTATCTTAAAAAAAAATTAGTAACAAAGCTTCTCTATTCAGCGACTACATACACAACTTACTTACAAGTAACTATCGACTTTCTATAGTCATTAATGCGTCTTCACAGTCATTCACAGTTTTTTCCATCAGTGACTCAAACAGCAGAACTAAATGATGTTTTCAGGATTTTTTGGAAATAACTAAATAAATAAATAAACAGGGCAGAGCTTGTTCAATTAGCTGCCTTCTTACAAGCTGTGATTACCGAGGCCTAGGCTCTCACAGAGGCTTCGTGAGGCATAAGCAGGGTCACCCCTGATTCACAGGGACCCCTGATGTGTCCTTCAAACGACAAATGATAACAGATGACTGTGTCTTGGCTAATTATTCAGACGAGGGAGTGCAATGATATAATGGCATTATCAAGGCAGGAAAATGCATCAGTTTGCAGTTATAATAGGATACCTGAAAATGTTTTAAAAACACGGAAATTTGTGAGTAGGAGTGAAACACACAGGGGGAAAAAAAACTGGCATAGAAATATATTGGAAGGACGAATGAGGAGGCGGTTGAGGGAGGGGGGGGGGGGTAAGCGGTTAATATTAAAATTCATGGCTCTCTTTGAAAGCATTTGTATAAGAAAAAGATTACGATGGGCTGGGAAGGGGGTGCTGGCATTATCAGTCCTCTTCGTGCTCCATGCTGCCTGCTCTCTCCACTGAGACTAGAGGGATAAGAGGATAACTGGGTCTTGGTCAGAGTGAATAGAGGAAGCTTGTGGAGTGCAGGTCACCCCGGCTGCTTTTCCACTCATAGCCAATCCTTCATATCCCTCAGACGGCACGGCACTCAGTGCCCAGGAGAAACCCAATCGCTAACTGGCTCCCAGCTTACAGCTAATGAAATACACTCGAGGATTTAAATAAATGGTATTTAAACAGCAATGCATATGATGTTGGGGCAGAATCAGGTGCTGAATATATATATCATATATATATATATATATATATATATATATATATATATATATATATATATATATATATAGGATATATAACTATATAACTATTTGAAGAAGGGGAAATACATTTACCTTTGAATATAGGCCATTTACAAATAATAATAATAATAATAATAATAATAATAATAATAATAATAATAATAATAATAGTAATAAACTGTAAATAATTGTGATATGTAAATAACTAATAGGATTATTAAGAGATTAAGAAAGTTAGGTTACAGGGAATGTTAGGGCATAACAGAAATGCATTAACAAACATTAGGAATGAAATTGGCATAAGAGAAGATTTTCTTTTCACCTTCAGCCATCATATCTGATGCTAGTAGTGCAGCACATGCAAATTTTCTTACAGATGCTGAAAGATTAAATTTTACTCTGTTGTCATGTAAAATGACAATGTTTTTTTTAATATAGTCCAATTTTCTTAGTATTTCCAATCTAAGGGCATCATAAAAACAAATGTAAGATTATAAAACCTCTTTCTATTACACTAAACTGAGTTTGAAAATGTCCTTAATATATTGGTTTGCAGAGATTTTTGTGCTTAAAATTAGATTTTTTTTTCAAGCATACAAATAGCTCGAATAATCTTATAATGTTCAAATAGTATTTTTTGTATTTATTGTAAATACTAGTTATATTTTAATTAAGGTAAATATTCATTTTTTTTTTTTTTTTTACTGAAAGTGAGTTTTGCAGTGGTTTCAGGGCAAACAGAATCAGCTTCATCTTAACAGGCTCAACATTGCACTAACAACGTCTAAAGAAAGATAAGGGGAACGATTCAATCAGAGACTAATCCTCACCTGCCCATTCCAGTCCATCCATATACATATGCATACCTCAGACCTACATGCTCTACTTCCTGCTGCTAGGTATTTAGTTTCTTTCTTCTTTTTTTTTTAAAGAAATGAATGGATGGAATGAGTGAAGTGATGAATATGTTGGCAAGTATGTGAAAAGAGATGGACAGAGAGATGTGACAGCTTGACTAAGGCCACTAGCTGACCGATGCGTGACCTGAGCGCAGCTTCTCAAATCTGGAGTGGAGAGAGCAGGTAACTCAACCTGGGCACTTAATCCTACACTTTAATTTTGGCCGAAATTCGACCTGCTTGCCTGATCCTAGCCCTTAATTGGAGGGTAACTCCACCTGACTTACTGATCCTGTATTCTAATTGGAGGGTAACCCTAGCTGGCCAGTTAAGCTGGAGTTTTTTGATGCAACCTAAGTGCCACAAATTGTGCCAAGTGTCACAAAAATATCCATCAGGTACTGGGCTTGATGGTATTCAGTTTCAGCCTATTCAGAACTGATGGTTTGAACACGGACTCTCTCACACTCTTGCATGCCCCTGCCTGCACTTTCTCCTCCCTCTATTGTATTACTAAATCTTGTACTGCCGCTTTCTTTGAAAAGAGAGAAGTGATCAGGAATGAGAAGCAGTTGAGTATCAGCTCACTCAAAAGATGGCATTTTGTGAGGTGTGGAAAAACATTCGATTTTCCATCAAAACAATTACACTGCAATTATCAGCAAAAACAAAGCATTATTAAACTGTTGGCTGAAGTAATCACACACAAACACACACACACTTACACTATGTCTCTCTCTCCCTCTAATCTTTGTCAAACCCCAATAAAATTATAATAATGTAAGTACATATGCAAGTAAGAAGACATAAAATGTTCATAAATGCATATGTAATTTTTAGGTAATAGTAATACTTGCAAATACTGGCCAATACAAGCTACAGAAACAATATATATATATATATATATATATATATATATATATATATATATATATATATAGTATAAAGATGCACAGAGCGAAAAAAAAAGGTCAAGGAAAAAAAAAAAAAACAAAGACCTATGTCAACTTATTATCATCATTATTATTATTACTATTATTATTAGTAGTAGTAGTAGTAGCAGTAGTATTTTTAACATCAACAATAACAACAACAATAATAATAATACAAACTCAATAAAACTGTTTAAGAAAGATAATTTATGATTGCAAAAATCTCACATATTCATAACCAAGGGAATGTGATATACTCTGAATGAATAAAATACTAATTTTCCTTATTATATACAAACATGCTATTTTTTTTGTTTTAAATATAACAAATATAAAAAATATATATAACAATGTTAACAAAGAATGAATTAGAAATCAATAATACAAAGGCAAAAAAACAATAATTACATTAATCACCCAGAAAATTTTTTTTTAGCTTCTTTATACCAGATCAAGTCAATCTCTAGCAATATTATGCACTAATAGATATTACAAAATAATTTGGGCCAATCAAGCTTGGCTATTAAGAGGATTATGCTTAAGTACCACATTTACCATATTTTAATACTGTTATTAATACTGTTTTTCATTAGAAAGTGACAAATACAGAAGGCACAAACATCACAGAAAATATGAAAACATCTGGCTGTGCTACACTACAGCTGTCCCTCATACGTTTGGTATTAGCCGTCAATCATTTTCATGAAACACGGGCCATCGGCCTAGGTCTTTGTTATATCTGTCATATCCTCTGGACTGGAAACAGGTTTCTATCTAATGCTTTCTACATAGATTTCCATAATAAACATGCACACATTGAATCCTGAAACATGTGAAGGACACAGCCTTTTCTCCAGAACACCCTTGCAAATAGATTCAATCTGTGAACCTAATTTTCAAGGTGGAAAAAATGACTAGGTAAATGAGAATGCAGTCACTCGCTCCTCCTATTTGCCATCTTTGTAAATGTGTGTGTGTGTGTGTTCCTTCTTGCAGCCAACCACCTCTGAAAAAGGGGTTACAAATAAGCCACATCCCCCAGAGAGTATTCAATTTGCTCCTTATTTTCGCAGTCAAACGTGTCTCTTTATCAAAGTGAATTGTCCGACCCTGTGCAGATAAACAATAATCTCATTCAGTGGTTAATGTTTTCCCCCTGCTCTGCACTAAGCACAGCCATGCCTTATCTTTCAGCCTGGGAGCTTGGGGTAGGGGGGGGGGGTCTCTGCTTTAGATTAGCCAAAGGAATCAGACAGATAAGGACAATAAATCTAAATTGCATATGAAAAATATTAAAGCATTATGCTCTATTAATGTGGTCATTGCATTATTTACCCTAATCATCAAGGGTTTGGCTTTTTGGGTAGCAGAAAAAGGAAGCAGGCATCATGTTTGAAAAAAATAATTAATAAATAAATCAAACATGTGTGTGAAAAGGACAGCTTTGGAATTTGAAGACAGAAATAAAAAGTTATTACATTCAGCAAACTTCATTTAGCCGTCCGGTCACCTTTCTTATGACTGTGAAAGACGTTTTTTCTAATAATACTGACTAGACTTTATAGTTTATCACCCAAATGAGGATGGGTTCCCCTTTTTGAGGCCGGCTCCTCTCAATGTTTCTTCCTCATTCCATCGAAGGGAGTTTTTGCTCGCCACAGTCGCCCAAGGCTTGCTCATCAGGGGAAAAACACACAAATTTTGTTCAGTACATCTTAAATTCTGTAAGGCTGCTTTGAGACAATGTCCACTGTGAAAAGCACTATAACTTGAATATGATATATACTATATATATATGCGTATATATATATATATATATATATATATATATATATATATATATATATATATATATATATATATATATATTATATATATATATATGATATATAATTATATGTATATTAATATATATGTATATAGGGAATATATATATATATATATATATATATATATATATCTATATATATATATATATATATATATACATAGATATATATAGATATATACCACACCCACACACACACACCCACACACACACACCCACACACATACATATATATATATATATATATATATATATATATATATATATATCTTATGTATGTGTGTATATATATATATATATATATTTACCATATTTTAATACTGTTATTAATACTGTTTTTAATTAGAAAGTGACAGATACAGAAGGCACAAACATCACAGAAAATATGAAAACATCTGGCTGTGCTATACTACAGTCGTCCCTCACATGTTCGGTATTAGCCGTCCATCATTTTCATGAAACACGGATATACATATATCCCTATAAAATCCCTAAAATAAAAAGAAGATGCATATAAATGTCATATTCTCTAAAGCTAGTTGTTTAAGGCTTTTAAATTCAGCACCTTAGTCATAGTGCAGCATGGTGGTGGCAGCATCATAAACTCCTTTTCTGCAGACACAACTGAGGCTTTCATCAAGCTAAGGGGAATCATGAATAGCTACAAATACCAGTCAATTTCAGTGCAAAATCTTCAGGTGTCTGGTAGTAAGCAGACGATGAAAAGAAATTTCACCTTTAAACACGACAACAACCCAAAGTATACATCCAAACTAACAGAGGAATGGCTTAACCAATAGAAGATCAATGTTTTAGATTGACCTAGCCAGATACAAGCACTAAATCCAAGTAAAAAATCTGTGAGGTGACCTAAACACACAGAGATGCCCTTATGAACTGATGGATATAGAATTTTGTTGAAAAACAAGAGTGGAAAAAATATTGCCAAGTCAAGAAGTGCAATAGACTCTTATACAAAAACCGAATGGTGTCTAAAAAAAGGAAAAGGGGGAGAGGGCGGGGGCAGCGGGGGTCAAAAGAAATCAAAGTTTACTGGTGTTTTTGTTTTTTTCTCTTTCTCCCTAACAGCATAAAAAACACAACACTCCTGGGACATTCCTGAGGTGGTGCATGTTGGGGTCCATGTCATCTGTATCCAACCTGTTGTCCTCATGTGTCATAATAATCATCTTTTATCTTGCCCATGCTCACCTCATCTGGAAAATGAAACCAAAGTGATTGTGGGTAAAAATGGGAGAGCGCTACATTTGCTAAATTAATCAGCTAAAATCACATGGCGTCGCCTAGAGATGATTATTCTAATCACTCCTTACTTGGCGATTAAACATTTAGTGATATGTGTGTTCATGCGGAAGAGATTGGTAGGTTGAGTGGGGGGGGGGTCTGAGTACCTATTTAGTTGCTTAGTTTTTAAATTGAATGCTTATCAGCTTTATACTTTTACTATGTGTTTTAGGGTAATGCAAATTAAACACTTATTCTACTGCCCATAATACATGGACAGGCGAGTCAAACAAAATTCCTCCTGGAGATTTCACTCATTAAATGATAAATAAATAATGCGTAATGAGTATACATGTATCGTATGCTAATATTATTGGTGATATAATATTTAATATCATTTATTTCTTTTTAAACAATTCCCCCGATGATGGAAAACTGGTCCAGTAATTGATTTTTAGAGCTCATGTAATATACACAATATTTACAGTCAAAAGAAATATTTTCCATATTACTCAACAGTTTTGCAATGAAATGTCAATGGCGGTGAAAGAAAAAGGAAATATTTCTTCTTTGTATTGCTTCCGAGTTTCTAAGAATTGCGTATAAATATCAGTATACATTGTCCACTGTAGTCAGAATCACATGCATATTTCTTTCATTATTGTCTGTACACTTCAAGATACGCATCAGTGAAAGAGGTTTTTTACATATCAATATCAGGGTTTGTTTGTCAGTGTATAGGAGTGCTTTGTAAGTGGCAACAAGATAAATTGTGCAGCATGAGAGGTTATATATCGTTTGTTAAATCAAATAAAAAGTAAATGAAGAAGCAAGATACTTTGCATTTATGTATGTAGGTATAGGTAAATCTAATTCGACAGTATTAAACATTCAAATATGTTATAGGGATATCAAATAAAAGCAAGTTGCTTTCCATCAACATGTCACTTAGATTAAAGATATTGACGACCCTTGAAATCATGTGCATAAAGAGACATGAAAGTGTTCCCCCTCTTCACAAAAAAAAGATATTTTTTGTAATTATTTCCCTTCTTCCCTGCCTGCTTTATTTCTTTTAAAACCTCTCTGCACAGCGACGTATAAAAAGAGGTTATTGAATGCTGTGCATCAAGCCAAAGTGATGTGATACAATATCCTGTGTGGCAGTGAACATCTGATCCACGTCTTTCCTCAGGGATGGGAGCTAAAGAGGTGGCAGGAAGCACAGATGGCTCGAGATGGCACTTCCGTCCTGGCCTTTAGCACTAGCCGCTTGCCATCCCTGTCAACTGTAATAGCGCAGAGCTCTTCCGAACTGACAGTCAGTCATGCACATTACTCTTCCAAGCAAACATTTGCTCAAAGTGCTTATCTTTAAGTCACTTAATAGCGTTACATTAAATTTTTCAATTCTTTAGATAAACACGGGAGTTTTCGTGTACGCGTGTGTTTTTTTTTTCTCTCTCTCCCCTAACCGCTATCGGAAATCTATCTATCTTTTATCTTCCCAGAATGCTTTACGTGCCGGGAGTTATATAGTCAAGTATGAAATCCCTGATCTCTGAGTGAAGAGGCCGTGTTCACACTGGCAGGCTCTGATTAATAATCACTCATTATTCACACCCACTACACTAAAATTACTCCTGACGGGGAAACAGTATTTGTTCCCCCGGCAGGGTGCCCAATCCAGACTGCCCCCCCACCCACTCACCCCCTATAGCCAATCACGCAGCAGAGCCCAACCCCTTCCAACTACACGCTGGGAAGGTGCTCCTAATCTACAAAGAAAACAATGGAGACTAAATAACACGTTTATGTCTGCAATCTCGTCTCTGAGTGTAAATACACCACAAGGAGGCACGGCAGGAAGGACAAGGGGTGTTCCAACAGTCCAATGTCAAAAGCACTCAAAAGGACACTAATGAGTACACTAATCTTCAAAGACATACCTGGACCTTGAATTAAAATGATAGTTAATAACTATTAAATAATAAATGATGCCGGTGTGCCAGGATCCAGGGCAAAAACGTCAAAGCAGGAACGAGGGGGAGAGAGAGAGAGAGAGAGAGAGAGAGAGAGAGAGAGAGAGAGAGAGAGAGAGAGAGAGAGAGAGAGAGAGAGAGAGACAAAAAAGATGACATTTCAAAATGTGCATATACTTTTTTATAGTCTTTCTGCTTTCTGTTGTTTTCCTCATTCTAATCATTAACTCACATCAGTCAATAGCTTTATTATCTGGTAGCCTGGGAGCCTCTATCTTGCTATCGCCCTGTAGAGTAATTGCATTGTGACAGGGGATGATGGGGCCTGAAGAGCCTTTCATTTGCAGGTTAACGTTTATCAGTCAGAGCCA
Organism: Kryptopterus vitreolus; assembly: GCA_030449085.1. Lineage (NCBI taxonomy): Eukaryota > Metazoa > Chordata > Actinopteri > Siluriformes > Siluridae > Kryptopterus > Kryptopterus vitreolus. The sequence goes on along the minus strand of JACRUU010000015.1, from coordinate 25,140,367 downwards.
TCATGCAGCTCTGTCATTCCGCCATGGGCTCGCTTGTCCTGCCTACCTCATGTCCTTCATATAACTTTGTTCTATGGCATTTTTACATTTTGTAAATCTGTACATTTTTACATTTTACATCTCTTAAACGTCACTGTGAATCTACATTGTCTAATTCATTTTTATGTGTATAGCACTTTTTGAAAAAAGAAAAAAAAAACTTGACCCCGATGGAAGGAAGAACCTTGAGAGGAACCAGACTAGGAGGAAACCACCCTCATCTGGTGACACTGAATGCCAGTTTATTACAGATAAATGTTGTTTAGGTGTGCAGGGAAGGTGATCAAATGAAACCGTAAACTGTAGACTTCGATCCATCCCTCAAAGTTCCTCCTTTGCATCTCAGTGGTTTCTTGCATCCACAGGCCTTAGATGAGGTCATCACGGACTACGAAAAAAAACCAACCTTAGCAACATATTCATTCATTCATCTTCTATAGCTTTATCCGATCTTCCCTCGGGTCACGGGGAGCCTGTGCCTATCTCAGGAGTCTATGGGCATTAAGGCAGGATACACCCTGGATAGAATTCCAGCCCATCGCATGGCACACACACTCACACACGCACACATTCACACACTAGGGACAATTTTCCAAGGTGCCAATCAACCTACCGTGCATGTTTTTGAAAACCGGAGAACCCGGAGAAAAAAACCCTGAGGCACGGAGAGAACATGCAAACTCCACACACACATAGCCGAGATGGAAATCGAACCCGGATCTGGCGGTGTGAGGCGAACGTACTAACCACTAAGCCACCGTGCCCCCCTTAGCAACATATTGAACATTGTTAAAGAAATTTTGATTCAAAAACTTCTTTTTATTATTTTTTTTCGCCTTTATGAAAAATCGTTTGATAACTTTGTGCTTTCAAACTTCTCCGACATCTCAAATAGTCAATGCGCATATTCACGTCACAATGTTAAAAAGCATTCAGTCATTCCTATTCGGTTTGGAACCTAGCTGCTCACAACCCTCGGCGATAGAGGAGCTGTAAAACATGCGCATAACTCTTGTACGGCTTGTGTGTGAATAAGGCACTGTGACTTATACGACATTAACACTGCTAAATAAGTGTCCAAAATCACGTACAATGCTTGAATTGCAAGTATAGAATGCTGAAGTAAATGGACTCTACGTTGGCATCTGGTAGACTCACTTATTGCTTTAAATCCCTGGATTCAATTAAAACTCAATGACATTATATAGACTGGATTCCCCCCTTCTTCTCTGTCCCTGGAAGAAGGACAATATACAGTCACAAGTGGGGAAGGAAAAAAAAAAAGAAGTGCAAGTGAAAAGCTTTGATTTTGTGGGTTTCATTCTTTTGCCAGTAGTTAATTCTAGGGCTTATGAGGAGAAGTAATTGATTTCTGGACTTCCACCTGTGTGCATCTTTCCCGTCTGCGAATCCCTTCCATAGCCTACACTGCTTTTTTTGTATTAGTGCCCTTTAACTGTGCCAGGGTTCAAAAGAATTAACCTTGATTGGGATAATTGAGCCCAGGCCAGAGTGGATTGATTATGTTTTATAAACCTATTCTTGTCCTGTCAGCAGCCACCACCCCCCCCTCGTCCACCTTTTGCCCATCCTCAGCCTTTCTCCATCTCTCCCCTGCCGACAGTTTCACTAACCCCCCCCCCTCCCATTCCACTGTCATCAACGTTCTATACATTTTGGCTCCTTTCTTTCCTTTTTTTTCCTCGCGTACGGTTGGAACAACTGTAAAAGAAGACATCACTGTTAATATGGATCAGGCTCCTTGGTTAGGGTTAGGGTTACAGGTATCCACTTGATTTAACGGTAAGGATAATATCAACACTGTAGAATAACACCTCCGACACAAGCCGAATTACCCGAGTGCTCAGCTGACTGCCAGCTGATAGCATTAATCAATAGTCAATGCAGTTCACTTGACGCCATAAGAGAAGAGAGCAAGCTCTCTCTCAGCCCTCTTAACTTCCAGAGGCACTCTGTCGAAAGGTTGGGTGTGTGTAGGGGGGGGCAGATTGCCTCATGAGGAAGGTTTTAAGGGTGTGTGGTGTGTGGGTGTGTGTGTGTGTGTGTGTGTGTGTGTGTGTGTGAGTGCGTGCACCCATCAGCAGCTGAGCCACACTGAAAAGGAGAGGAGGCAAGCAGTCAATATCATAAGCGGCTTACAAGGAGGCGTCCACTGCTTCTCACAACAGATAGAGACTGACTTGTATAGCAGCCCTCTCTGTCAGCTCAAGATTAGCTGCAGCGAGAGGGATTTCATCACCTTTATTCAGAGCGGAAAAAGGACGGGAAGATTGCCACTCGGGAAATGTGCATGCACAAGCTACTGTAACACCCGAGAAAAACTGCAGGCTTTTCAACACTCTGGCCCTATCCTTCCTCCACAGAAGCTGATGATTGCTCCACACTCCACTGGACGCGGTGTGTGCGTGTGTGCGTGTTAAAGCCGACGGCACAATAACCTCCAGCAGATACATTAAAGGCCCTCTAACATGGCACAGGTGACTGGCGGATGAGTCTCTGATAGCAGAGAGAGGAAATGGGTGAAGACAACTTTACTGCATATATGTGATTACGCCGTTTGCCGCCTGCCTCAGACACACTTACAAAGCTTCGAGAGGTCTGCAGTGATTTGGATTACAGATGGCGTCGAGGCACAGCTATAAACAGTATCCGCGACACACGACATTTAAATCAAGGTCAACAAAAAGAGCGGGTGGTCAGCTTTATAAAATATAAGTAGTGTTAAAATGTAAATGTTATTTTTTTTTTTTTGCCTGGTTGAGGGGGGGAAAAAAAAAAAAAAAAACAACTTAGCCTTTGAAAAACTTCATCCAGTCTGCTTGGCAAAGCACATCCTCAAACACTGGCAGGCTGAAATTATTTCAGCTTTGATAAGCTACACACTTGTGTGCGCACCCACACACACACCACATCTGAGAGAAGCCAAAGGGATTGTTCACATCAGCTTGGGTTAAAGCAGCGAGGTGTGAGTGTGTGAGGCCTGGAGCTCTCTGTGCTAAACACAGACACGTCCCACAGTGTACCAGAGCCGACAGTCACCATATGTACAGCTGCCCCCCCCCCCAAACACACCCCCCCTCTTGTCTCCACAAGCCTACACTTTCACCATCTTCACACAACACCCTCTAATCGACGCTAAAGTTACCCAGCCTCGGGTTCCAATTTCTCTCAACCGCATTGTCCACTCATTTGAAGTGCTTCTTAAAAAGGGCCAAAGGGGAAAAAAATTAGAAATACAAAATTAATAATAATTAAAAAAAAAAAACAAAAAAAAAAAAAAAAAAACACTTATTTTCTCGGACCTCTTCAGTCAGACGTGCCTTGATATTCTGAACGTTTGATGGCAAAGGGCAAAGATCAGCATATTCAAATAGAATACATTCTAATCATAAACCCAGTCATGTCCCCGTTCTCCTCCATTCTCTTCTTTTCCATTCAGGTTAATTTCTTGTTAACCCTCCACTTACTGTAATTACTGTCCCCAATTACCTTTTAACAACAGTGTGGGGTAATTTGGCGAGACCATCTTTTACGTTGATTCTCCACTTTTGACTTTTGTCTGACAAACGTTGCCACACACCTCGTAGCACACTGGCAGGTTCATTTTATTTTTAATGGTAAAATAGGTGCATATTCCAAAAATTTCACAGCTGAACATTCCATGCTTGGACCATTACGTTCTCGTCATGGTTTAAATAAAGAGAAAAATACATATATTACTTGTAATCCAATTTATTTTACGGCTATGCTAGTTATTTACTACAGTTTATAATATGGATTATGTATAGATGTATATTTGTATTTATGTTTATTTTGTGCTAGATTTAATATGCTATTTAAAACAAATAAATAAATAAATACAGGCTATACTGCAGTACGTGCAATACAATAGAGCATTAAACCCTCATGTTCATGTGCGCGCCATCTGCATCACCTGACTTGATTTGTTCTTTACCGCAGTTACACCTCGATGTTGTGGCCTTGATGTCCATCTGCGCTTTTTATAATAAAGCGCAGCTCAAAGAGAAGGCAGGAGGAGTGAAGGGTGGGGGGTGTTAGCTGTGGTATGGAAAATCATGTGAGTTGAAACTAAAGAGGGGAAAGAAAAAATAAATAAATATAAATATAAATAAATAAATAAAAAAACATATATATATATATATATATATATATATATATATATATATATATATATATATATATACCCATACCCATACATGTATACACACACACAAGGACATAGACGTATGGGTTAAAAACTGTTTTTTATTTAATTTATTTTTTTGGTACATCTACAATTTCAATTATTTCTGAAAGTACTTAAAATGGCTCTTTAGGCCCCCAAAGCACTTTACCTTATCCTTGCTGCTATTCCCTACAGACTCCTGCCACTTCTGTCTGACAGCACCAACTATCACAATCTTCCACCCACATTATTTCTAATTATTGCAGAGCAAAAAAAAAACATTAAAAACCCTTAAAGAAATAGTTCGGCAATTGTTTTTAACAATCAAAATCAATTGCATCTTCAGCACACTGCACACGTGACCACTGTAGGTCAAAATATGAACACATTTTGGCGAATACTAAACCTTGCTTTGTTCAAAGTAGTTGTTGAATATTTGTCAGTAAGATGTTTTTCGTAACGTCATGTAACTGTATTAAATTTCCTTTTTGTAACTACGCATTGTATAATTTAATAGTTGTAGTAATTTGGACTTTATTTTTCTATTTTTCTATTTTATAATGCGTATTGATTCATTTAATAGCTGTCCCTAGACTACTATTATAAGTAATTTACCAGGACGGAGACTTTTCAAATTCAGGGCAACAGAAATGATTGTTAGAATGCAAACGCTATAACTGTGGTTTGTGTTTCTGGTCTTTTCATTTGTAAAGGGTTCTATGTTCAGGATGCATTTTATTTAGTTACAGGACAGTCAGCTTATGTTAATACAAACACGAATTACATAAGTCACACAGTGGACTGTGAAGTATAAACTGCGGAAATCTATCAAATAATGTATGTGGGAAAAAGTTTAGATACAGGGCTTTTAACATTGTCACATACACCAAAATGATCAATTCTCAATGAATTCTTATTAGAATATGATTCTGACAACAACTAATGACCCAAAAATAAATACAGTTAAAAACAAATCACCTTCAGACAGGGTCAAACAGTCACTTATTGTGCATAACATTAGAGTACTTTCTCTAATGTTATCGTTTACAGCTTTGTAACACGTCTTATTTACTTTAAATGTACATATAAACTCGCTCATAAGGTTATTTAATTTATAAAATAAAAAAAAAATGGCAAAGAATGTCATTATCCATGCAGAACACTGGTATATACTGTAACAAAAAAATATCTTAATTTAGGGTGTTAACATAAATTTACACCTTTCTATCAATTATTGTGCTATAGTTATATTGAAACACCCCTGACCATGTCTATTAAAGTCCTACAGGGTTTATTTTGAAGTATTTCGCTTCGAAATTCCTTCTTTTTGGATAGTAACACATCACAGAGAACAAGAGTCATAGCTGTAGAATGTAACGTTCATTCAGAATTTCCGAGCTTGTTTTTCTTGACATAAAAAAACAAAAAACACCTGCACTAAATACTAACCACCAGTCACTGTAAGTCATACAGTGTTTAACAGCCACAGGCAAAGATTCTCTATTATTAGAGTTTTTTTTTTTTAACCAAAACATTTCCAAATACCTCACACAAGGTTAATGGAGTTGTACTTAACCGACTCTCTTAACAAGACCCTCGTATTGCCAACAATTTGTCAATTTGACTGCTGATGCAGTCCGGCTTTTACCGGACCAGAGATCTATGTACTCAATAGCCTTCTCATTTTGGCCTTCTGTGACTTTTAGCTGCCTCAAAGTGCTGCCTCTTTATACATATGCATTTTATGCTGGTCAGAATTGAAAGACTGGTGCTCTCCATCATGCATTACGGTGCTCTTCTTTTGCCCTCAGAGATGAATGTGTCCGGTTAGGATGAAGGGGGGGGGGGGGGGGGGGGGGGGGGGATGCGAGAACGAGACACACATTGCTAACAGGTTTCCTTTATTTTGGTAGCTGCTCGGTGCGAGTTCTTCAGACCGAATTCTCAGCACCATAAATACATAGTTCTCTTTGTGTTCGGAAGAAAAGTAATCCTTAAGCTAGTGAATGACCATATGCACTTGTCATCTGTGACACACACGTGTGTCTGTGTGCGTGTGTGTACACACACACACACACACACGGACAATCTGCAATCAACATCCAGCAGCTTTGTGTTCCCTCCCTCCCAGTTCAAAAGCAATTGCTCCTGCAGTGGTGAATATGAAAAACAAACAAACACTCAAATCACTTCCAGCAGTAAATTACCTGTGTCCCGATTGCATCTGACCCTTAACCCCACCTGTCAGCACTTAATTATAAACCCTCTCTCATTGGCGCGTGTGCTCCTCAGAGATTGGCCGGCTAAGCACCAGTCCCCTGGATTCACAAAATGTAACCGTGTTGCTTAAACAACATACGGACCGCTAACGCTGCTATCCGTGCATCCGATCAAGGGACCTGTTCCGACGGAGGCCGAAGCGTACGGCGAGGACTCCTACAGCATACGGTATGTTAATGCACTCAACGCAATCACATGGCAGTGGTCGTGATCTACTATATGACCATGGACTTCATACGACTTATCAGTAAACCAAAACAATTAACCTCCTCAACATCTCCACCTACACCCCCCCCCCAACCCCTTCCCCCTCAAACTCCCAAATACCCCATAGGCACTAAAGTGGTGCATTAATCATCTTAAGTCTCTGGTCAATATGCAGTCGGCAAGGAAAGCAGCTCAGCACTCTGCTTATTTAACGGCTCACTGCTTTCGCACCTCTGTGGATTAGAGAACAACCTGCATTTACGTATTTATTCCCTCCGCCGAGACCTGCTCATCCTCCACTCTCCACTATCAGACAGACCGAGACAGCCAGAGAAAAAGAGCGGGAGAGGGAGGCGAGCGACCTCGCTGCTCTCGCGTCTGTACCTGAAACCATGTCCTCCTGCTTCAATGCACCTGCGCATGTTTGTATATACACTTCAATTGATACCGCTGAAGTCGTCGGTGGATTGAAACCTCGCAGCGTATTAAAGTGCTCGCCTATGAAATTGCCATAAAAAAAAAACCCATAAGATGAGCAGCTAAGCAGCAGACATAATAGCAGATTGATGGACAGCACAGCTCTTAAAACATAAGAGGCACTTAAGAGAAATAACCAAGTAATGTCTTCAAGCTTCGTTGTCTTTTTTTTTTTTTTTTTTTGATGAGCTTCAACTGGCACATCACTTTAACAATGCGGGGAACTTTTTTTTTGCATGACAGCTTCATTTTCTAATTGGACGACACTTTAATACTTTATTGTCCACGTTGCGGCAACCAGGGACAATTTCTAAGTGATGAATTTAGAAGATGCCTTAAAACCCAGCACATAATGATGGCCGCATTATGTTTTGAACAGTAGCACATTATTCCAAATTATTATCTCTCAAATCCAGGACTTAATTTGTGTTGGGGGGGGGGGGGGGGGGACTATACTATGAATATACGTGTGGACTGTTGAATTGATTTCAGTGCTGGATTGTTAGGACTTTATAGAATGTGAAGATAAAAAAAGGTGTCTTTCTGATTGGAGCATAAAAAGAACCGGGGGTCAGCTGTCAGGCTTGTGGGCTGACCCCAAGGAATAGAGTTCAGATCAATCCAGGAAAACGGAGTAAGTTGAGGCAGTGAAGGCCAGGGAAGATAGAGGGAGCTGGGGCAATATTGGGCATTCCTAAGCGCTCTAGTATGAATGGAGGGGTCAGTTACCGGGGCCATTTCTCCAAATAGAGCCGCCATAGAGACTGCCATGAATGGCGAATGGCAGGAGAAAAGCTGGTACACACCAACGAGGTTCTGTCAAGGGCCATTTTAGTGATCACCGTCACAATTCCAAGCTTTTACATTCGGGAGAGAAAAGGTCAAGATTTCAATGCAATGATTTTTTTTTTTTTTTTTTTTTATAATTTTATTTTACATAGTTTGAGTGCCCAGAAAGTGCATGAGCTCAGTCAGAAGCGTTAAACAGTCTGGTGAATAATGAACAATATTGGTGCTCTCCAAATTAAAACCCCATTACTCACATGTAATATTCAGAGGCTCTAATCCAGGCTTTTAGCAAGTGGCTAGATTGCTTTGTACATTCATGGAGCACCCCAGGGCAAGAGCAATCTGTTCAGAAGGAAGACAGGCAAGCCGCACGTTAAATCTATACCAGGTTCCCAGGTCTCTGAACGCATCAGCCAGGTACATCATCATTTGATGTGTTCCCACAGATGCAAGACGAAATATAAATCAAGCTTTATGTATATGCATACATCATACACACACACACACACGTGTGTGTGTGATATATATATATATATATATATATATATATATATATATATATATATATATATATATATATATATATATATATATATATATATATATATATATATATATTTACACTCTATCCATCTATCTATCGTTTCATGGGATGACTTGTATTGAACCTGAACATGTCATTGCCAGTAAAATATGTTGAAGCTTTGCTTAATCCTGCCCCCATTACAATATAAAATTAATCACAAAAAAGGATGTAATTATATCAGTTTAGTCTTTTCCCCCCCCCACTAAAGGGGACACACCTGCTGTAAACCTACTCAGGGTGACCTACAGAAATAGACCAGTCCTTCATCACCAAATTACACTGAAAATAATGGATGGCAGCAACAATAATAGCATAATCTCTAAATCCACAATACTGATTGAGAACACCTTTCAGTCATGATTGCATTATGATGGGCAGGCTGGCCGTAAGCTTACGGAGACAGATAATAAGTTTAAACATATTAGGACATCATTTGCCTGATCAATCTATTCCATTGAGGTTCTACCAACTAAATGCGTCTGTATCCTGACTCTCGCCTGTACAGTATGCTTGATATATGGCCTTGATCTGACACACACACACAGACACACACACACAAAAAAAAATCCAAACAACTCTAGCAAGGCTTAGATACACATTCTACTTCAATTAAATGCTACATTTCCATGGATAATCCTATAAAACCATACCAACCTGGTCAGGCATCTGATTATACAATGAGGTGGCGAGCGAAAGCTTTCCGGAGAACCAGAGGTGTTAGAGTTATGAAAAGGTGATGGAGAAAAGGGAAGAGCGAACGGAGCCTTTTCTTCCATTTCGATTGTCCACACGGCAGTGGTATAAATAAAGTGTATTAAGACTAGGCCTTGTGTGACTGCGACTATTCACCTATGCATTAGTTCCATCTTTTGTGCCACGGCTCATTACAGTCATTAATGTCAGACATGAAGCAGAACTACTGCACTCACGTATACACACAAATTACATTAATCACATCCACTGCTTCCAGCACGCTCACCTTTCACCCGGGCCTTTTGTGTTTGGAGACTCAAGTGCTTCTAAAGCAACTGTTTTTTACTTTTGTTCTTTAAACTGATTGGTCTTAATTCAAAAGGTAAAAGGAGAAATCAAAGGCCGTTCTGTCCATCTAAAATGAGAGTACTGCATAGTTCCACAACTGAACTTTCAGCTTCAAAAGGAGTCAGGGGACAATTAGAAGAAGAATGCCAAGGGAAACATGTGGAGATTGCTGCCACCCACTGGCAAGATCCCACGCCACCAAGTCCTGTCTGATGATCCTACTTGCTTTCCTTCATTACCATGCACAGAACGACTCAGTGGCTCGTGTTCGAGCTGTGGAAAAATGTTTCACAGCCACAGAAAGAAGGAAAGAAAGAAAGAGAGAGAAAGAAAAAAAAAAGGATCTTGCATGACTGTTCAGTAAAGATCAAGGTCAGTGGTTGTTTTTCAGTTATAATCGCAAGGCATACTATTCAATTTAATGTTATTTGTATAATGTTTTGAACAATTGACAGTCGACAAAAAGATTTCAATCCCTAATGAACAACCAAAAATGGTAGGAAAGCAAGAAAAAAAAAACGGATGGAATAAAGGAAAAACCTTGGGAGAAGCCAAATGGTAAGGAAAAAGTCCATTGAGATTAAATGCGGTAGAAATATAATCTTTATAAAGGTTTTCTAAAAATCACAATCTTATAATCTGATAGCAATATGATATCCCCCCCCCCACACACACCATCCTCCACTATTACTTATTAGATTCTGATCTATTTAAGCCAATAGAAGGTTATACCACTTCCCTAAACAGGTAAGGAATGTTCAGCGACCTTGGAATGAACCTGGTGCTGGTATTTGCTTTACTCTGAAGCTGGTAAATTTAGCATATTACATAAAAAATATGCATTCAAATCATGCAACAATTTGGTGCATTTTTATCTAGGGGACGCCACAACTCAGCACCCTTTATTTATTTATTTAAATACGGAGCCATATATTCAAGGTCCATTAGGTGCATGTCGCAAGCGTTCAGCAGAAGGTCAAAGAACACCTTGGAGATCCTATGCCATTCACTCCTAGACTCTCAGCCACCACACACCCAATGACACCCATGTGATGCTCCAATCGCCCCTATAACCCCCCCCCCCCCTTTAAATAAGATAAATGGCCTCGTCTCGACGCTCGACTGTCGGCGTCTAAATCATACAGCTCACAGAAGATAGGCTGCATTGTGCTTTACAACGACTGCCCAAAGGAGCACACATTGAGTCCAGATAATGCACATACACAATTGGGCAATGTGCATTACAACAGTGGATTAAGAGTATTCACAGAAGTGGCCTGAGGGGAGCTCCAGAATTAAATGCTTCACTAGATCTGAATCAAAACTCCTTCTCATACCCCTGACCTTGTGTTTCTCCTCGCTTCAGTTTGGGTGCAATCAAAAGGATTGAAGGCCAAGTCATAGCACGTTTGATAAACAGGAATATCGTCGCCCCAAAAACTAATCCCAGAGATCCGTCACTAAAGGCAAAGTATTCCAGCCCAAATTCTTCAGGAAGCTTGTGTGTTTGTGTGTGGTAGTGTGTTGTCCTAGGCCACATTGATCCAGCAGTAATCTGCTCCACTCAGGGGAGTGAGAGAGAGAGAGAGTGAAACAGGGAGAGGTGGCCCCAAGCTGTGATTACTCCACTTAATTCAACAAGGTTTCTGAGGCATGAAACACGCTCAGTCCGTAAATGACTTCTTCCGCTCCTCTCCTGCACTTTACTTCACTCTGACGCATTGCCTGCAGTCTCAGGATCCTGCACCTGATCCCAGCTCACTCCCTTTCCTAACGTACAAAAGAGAAGCTATAATCTGGGGAGAGATATTAGGATAGCATGAGTCTCTCTGCTCCAGGGAATGTACCTCTGTCAAAGGAAATGTGAATGAGAGAATCCTTACTATCAGGATTCCATACATTATATATATATATATATATATATATATATATATATATATATATATATATATATATATATATATATATATATATATATATATATATATATATATATATATATATATATATATATATATATATATATATAAACACGCAGCAAAAAAACGCTGAAGGATTTCTGATGTGATGTGTATATATACATACATACACACATGCCCTTTAGAGAAAAAGATAAACAAATAAAAATATCTCACTTTTTGCATGCATAGGGTTTCATTTGTTCCACAAAGAATTACAAAAGAACTTATAATTACAACAGAATTGCTGACAAACCAGAAAAGCTAGACATGCTGAGGTACAAAGCCGCATGTTAATAGGCGGGCTTGTAATTGAAGCCTGCTATACATGTAAGGCTTAACCTGAAGTCCTGAACCCCAAAGCCCAGCCATGGCCTCCTAGGGGCTGCGAGGTGTCATGTTCTTAGCCGTTCACACAGACATTCCTGCTCTTTTCACTCGACTTGACAGTGTTTTGTAGTGAATCGCATAATTAACACAAGGATCTCCAGAATTCAGTGACTAAACATAATTACTTCTCCCCTCCTCTCCTCCTCTAATTCCTTCCTGTGGCCAGGCCTTTCGGCCTGGCTGCACAAACACAAAGAGCCATCATGTCAGGACAGCACCGGCTGGTGGCTGAGAGGGAGGGGATGTTCAGGGATGACGTCTCGCACAGGGAAATGTGACTTGTATACACTTCCATAATTAAAACGAAGTGTTAATTTAGAGGGTCTATAATAGGATTGAGGCTGCAGAATGCCAACAGATAATCCTGTTCGAACTGAACTTTCCTCTCCTTGCTCGAAGAAAACAAATACACAAAGATCACAAAATCCGAAACAGCACCGTTCGAGAAAACAACTTTGAGCGCAAATCCCGACCAATAAGAGGAAAAGGTGGGGAGAAAAGAATGCAGGTCAGTTGGTGTTTAATTAGAGATGAATTACCTGACTTTAGGTCCCCTACTCTGTCCTCTCATTTCCTCTATAATCCTGCCACTCGGCCTGTACTTAAGCTCGGGCCCCCAGGACGCACAGCCGTGCCACCCGTGTGCATTCTTTCAGCAGCTCATTTAATTCTGCAGTGTAACCAAGGTTTTGCAAAGGGGAGTAAATCCCTACCCCCTGCTCAGAATACCTGCTAATCAAACTACGACGGCCACTTCCACAGTTACAAAAGGACAGATTTTAAAAAGAGGGGGGGGGGGAATTCTCAAAACCATAGTTACACATTATTCAAGATTTCATTTGTTTTTGCAAAAGAAAAAAAAAATCACCTCATCAATTAAGACACTTTTCCCTACAGACTAAGATTAGCTCTTATTTGTCTTAGATAAACGGCTCATTTCACCGAACATCTGTAGCACATTGGTGAGATGTTTGCTTCTCCATTAAAGGCTTGTCCAAGAGACAGATTAGAGAAAGAATGCATAAAGTGTCACTAAAGCTCAGTCACCAAAAAAAAAAAAACAACAAAAAAAACTGATCATTCTTGGTAGTCATTACAATAGTGCGTCCTTCAGAAAGTGATTAGAAATAAAAGATTAATATAGTGAGTCTATGTGGCAATTTTAGGAATAATAGGCAAGAATTTTCACCCCATTTCATTCATCTGACATCATTTCTTTATGTAGCATTATGTAGTGTTCATAGTTTATCATTATCAAATTTGAGGATATGTGCAATGTGGTCGGTCACCCTCCTACTGTTCCAGCCTGAAAAGTGAGGATTACTTTAATCTACACATTTGTTGTCCTGATTGAAGAAAAAAACAAGACAGAACTGCTAGGAGGTGTGTTGTTTTAAGACAGCTTGGCTTGACCATTAGCAGGATTTGGCCTTTACTGGGGTGGGAAGAGAAGCGGATATCAATATTAATAAATAAATAAATAGATGGATAGATAAACAAACAGTAGTAAATGAACCTGGAAGTACCGGCTCATTAATGTGTCATCACAGAGCAACCTGCTATTTAGATTTATTATATTAAATACCTCCTATCAGATCAGAAACGTGCCAATAGAAACAATAGAATTTCCAATTAAGCTTTCAGAGAACTACCCAAGCGCAACAAATAAATAAATAATAAATTATATATATATATATATATATATATATATTATATATATATATATATATATATAAATATAACACATATATATACTTAACATTTAAGAATCTGGAATGGATCCATGATTTAATTGCATACCTGAAAAAGTGCACTATATAGTTGGGTTCATCACACAGACTTACTGATGAATGCATTTTAAAGCTCAAACAAGTCTCAGTGCAGTTACAGTACCCTCTTGTGTCTCACAACTGATATAACATACTGGAATGTCAATACCCTAATATGTTGTAGACCTTTAAATTTGGTCGGAATACTTTTTTAAATGCCCCCCCAAAAAAAATGCAGTCATAGTATTAACAAACCTTTTACAATCCTTTATTGATAACAGATCATTTTCACTGTATCCTAATGTAACACAACATTGTACTGGGGACTATAATTACACGGACGTTAGCAGGTAGATAGAAGGGGTCAGAAAGATGGAGGGAGGAAGGAAGGAATAGAGAATGTGGGAGCAGGAAAGAGTGCACAAGATTAATAGACTGGAGAGGGAGAGATAAAACATAAAAATCAAATAAAAACAGGCAGCCCACCACCACAATCTCAAAAACAGATTGGGCCAACACCCCCCCCCTCCAATCCAACTCCTCTTGAACCCTCCTCCTTCTCACAAAGCACATCTTATAAAGCCACATCTGAATAAATAACATCTGTTGCGAGAATCATCCTAGTCATCAATCATTGTAGATATACAAAAAAAATACAAATAATAATAATAATAATCAGGCGCGTCTCCATTAGCACCCGCAGCAGAAAATATATATCTCATTTGCCATTTCGATTCAATTCATTTATCATAAAATTAAGCTTTCCAGCATATGGCTGCAATTTATCTGTACCAGTGGGAAGGGGGTTATATATATATATATATATATATATATATATATATATATTATATATATATATATATATATATATATATATATATATATATACACATACACATATACATACATACACACATTACATACACACACACACACACACACACACACACACACACAACACACAACTTAATAATTATCTCAAATCTAAAACCACACATTTAAAGCTGCACACCAGAAAACAGGTGAGGTCAGTAGGGAGGGGAAAGAAAAGTCTCAAATACAAATCAGTTTGAGTGACAAATGTAGCTCAAAAACACGAACTCCCTTTTATATATATTATATATATATATATATATATATATATATATATATATATGTATGTATATATAAATAAATCACACACATACATACACACACACACACACACACACATAAGCCTGACTATCACACAGAATGGTGACAAATTAAAGGGAGAGCATTTTCAGGAGCGTTGAGCCGCCCTGATCTGCCAGAACAGCTGATCGGTCAGCTTCATTTTTGGCCTTGGCACATATTCTCTCAGTCTCTGAAACTGTACTCGAGATCAACATTCTCGCTAAAGATATTACCCGAGTCAGTGCTTTGATGCCGACGATGGTAAAATAGAGTGATGTACTACCACATGACTTCAGTTTCACATGTGTGCAGGTAAGTTCAGATCAGGCCACAGTGAAAGCCAAGAGCATGAGATTTACAACGGTCATGTTCACCGTATGCCCTGAAGCGGAAGCTGAGAGGAAAGTCACACTCGATCTCCAAAGCACAACAGAAAGAGCGATTTCCCTTAAATCTGTCACCTGTGTGTAAATATTTGAAAAATGCATTCAGACTATTTTGATACGAACACATATGCACGGCAGGCATGAAAGATCTTCAACGCTTGACATGCATGTTTGTGTGTATGTGTAAACAAGGGGTAAACGTTCATCCACAACCAAAGTCCAAACGCCAAGGATCTTCCAGTCATTCTCACAGGAACAGATTAACATGTGAAACCAAAAAATACTGTTAAATAAAAGAACTGTCAACCCAATGTCAGACAAAAAGAGAAGTGCAAGACAAAAAAAGAAGGGTGGAGAAGAGGGGAGGGGAAGATTCACCCATGAAACATATCAGTGTGACCTGGAGAGCTACTGGAAATTGTGTTTGCTCACTGTTGTCCTGGCAGACCTCACAATATTATATGAATGCATGCAGTTCAACATTGTTGCTGTAGAAATACTTTCCCAACCTCGATCTTCTCACTTACTTTAAATAAAGTCATGCTATTCCCCTGTAACCAAAACTAGTTGCAAATATCAATTATACCACTGATCATAATGAACAAAAAAAAAGCTTCAATAAAAAAAAGCTTTAAAATGCAGACTTGCTAAAAATTAAGTTAAAATGTCGTGTGTTAAATGGTTCTGTATAGTACACTGTTTTTTGAGGGGGAGGAGAAAAAAAAAATCAGAAGGCAAGCCACAAGTCAGGACCACGAGTAGAGAAATGAGAAAACGAGCAAAAGGAAAAAAGAGATCTGGAGGTTTTTTTATCAGAGACTTTTGAAACCAGTTCTTCTTCAGCCCCAATTGTTCCAATTTATCTACTGCACAAAAATAGATTTCACTTCTTAAAACGGATTTAAATCAAATGCTGCAGAACGCGATGGAGGCTGAATTCAGTTGAGGGTCCTTTAGCGGTTTCATTGCGAGTACCACATAAAGTGGTACGTCAGCTC
The DNA here is from genome assembly GCA_030449085.1 of Kryptopterus vitreolus. Classification (NCBI taxonomy): domain Eukaryota; kingdom Metazoa; phylum Chordata; class Actinopteri; order Siluriformes; family Siluridae; genus Kryptopterus; species Kryptopterus vitreolus. Next base: position 25,124,085 of record JACRUU010000015.1, on the reverse strand, counting down.
TCGAGGCCACCGAAAACCCAAAAGCTGCACCATATTTACACTCCCTACAGTAGTTCCTTTTCCCTCAAGTTGCTGAATGCACGTGTCCTAGTTGACGATTGTTCTAATGAGTGCTACTACTTTTATTTGTTTGACTGCAAGCACCAAAACTAGTATCTGACAAAATATAACTGCTAACAAAATGCAAAAGGATATAGAAGGATCTTTAAGCAGCAGGATGACAAAACGAGAGAAAAAAAAAAATCAGAGAAGAGTGTAAATGCAGGGTTGGAGAAGAGTTGTGGCATTTGGCGGCTGAACGTGGTGAACATTCGGAAAGGAGTAATGGCAATCGTTCTCGTCTCTGGACAGCTGTGCATGCGTAAAAGAGAGGAGGAGAGCCTTGTACGAGACAGTGGAGGAAGTGCAGGGGAAGCTCATCATGCTAGAGCGCCCTGCATCATTGACAGAGGTGGAAACACCTCGCCTCACCCTCTCAGATCACTTGCTGGTGCTGTAGACTGTCTACCAGCTGTCAAGACCAGAGTCTCTCCTAGAGCTCAAAAAAAAAAATTAAAAAGCCACAAATCCTCAGTCTCGTCATTACTCTTAACTTACAGTGGGAAAGGGGAGAGAAAATTATGGAACAAATAGGGAAATTATTTTACTCTTTACCATACAATGGTGTAGTTCTTTTTATAAAAAAAAAAAAAAAAAAAAAAAAAAAGAAAAAAAGGAAAAAAAAAATCTTGCCATATCTGTAGATTCCTCATCGTCGAAATAAGTGTTTTGATGCATTTCTGTTTTCGTTCCAGGCTTTGAATACTTCCTATGAATCTCTCGGAATCAAAACCAAAAAAATGTGAGTAAAGATTTTCTTTTTGTGTGAACTGAGGACATTCTTGTGTGAAGACTGCAGTCATGGGTGTCTCTGGCTACCACGGGTCATCCAGGTCACCTCCACTCTGCGACAAGGAAAAAAAACAAGAGAGGAGAAGAAATAAGATATCCAAAAAGAAGAAAAATAAAATTAAAATAAAATTATGGAGGTAGAGGTGCCTAAGAGGAAGCAAGGAAACAGCAGTAAGGGCAAAGCAGGAAAAGATAGAGAAAGAAAGAAAGAAAAGAAAGAAATGATCATTTTACAAAATGCAAAAAGAAAGTTATGCAACTAAAGAAAGGGGAATTTTTTCAAAGCGCTCGGATCATTCTGGCAGATGACCTCTACGGAGCAACCAAATCAGATCATCATCATATCAGGAACACATAACATTAAGAAACATTGTTTAAATAAAATAGGATAAAAAAAAAGAAAGAAAAAATCCTGAAACTGCCCAGGCATATTGTTAATACAATAAGATACCTCATAGGAAATGTGACAGAACCTGCTTCAGTGGAAACAAGGTGGAAAAAGAAACAGATTTGGTTATACTCGAACAGACGTTGTAAAATTGTAAAATGCATGTGGTGGGGGAAAAACAGCTGTGAATAGCAAAAGTAAAGTAAAATAAAGCGCCGCCATTTCAAGTTCATGTATACTGTTTTCAGAGTGGTAATTTACGAGCGATCTCTGAGGTCAGATGTCCACATGTTCCACGAATGTATATAGTTAACATACATACCTGGCCAATGAAAGCATTGAGAAGAAAACTGCTGATAATGGAGGTTTCACGACCACTTACCATATAGTTTACCAAGAAACAATAAACCAGCATAGAGATTACTTGTTCAATGCAATTTATTTAGAAAATAACTACAGAATCAAACAAACTGAACTAGCACATTGCCTTGCTAAATCCCACCACCAAACCATAAAAATAAGTGTTTTTTTTTTTTTTTTTTTTTAAACCAAGGGCTAATAAGTTCAAAGGGTGGAAAATATAATATACATGCAGTTCTGCTCTCTTTTAGGAGTAATACAGCATTAATTATTAAACTAAATGCATAATCAATCAACTTAAACCTCATTCATGAAAATAATTTGCACGTCCCTTTTACATTGGAGAAAGAGGGAGGGGAAAAAAAGGTAGAAGAATTTGTTTTTTGGTCATTACACTTTGAAAACAGGATCACAAAATACCCAGTTCACATACTGACAGATAAGCAATCATGTGCAAATGATGCAAAGACAAATCTTTTGTGGTTGTAATGCTCTGCCATTTGACCTGAGAATTGTGACATGATGAATCGAGGCCTTTTCATCAGTTTTTAACAGAACAGGGGATTATGTACTTTATTTTAAAAGAGATATAATAGTGTTCCATTATTATTCCATTTACAGCTTTATTAGTTTTACTACATTTACATGTATGTGCTTTAAGTGACAATTCCCTGGTGAGTCCTTCTTCCTCCCCAAACACTCAGACAACAGCAGACAAATGAGACTTTGATCATACACACAAGTAACCAATGAAAGTCACACACACCCTGATAAAACACTGATATGCCGTTCAAAACCAAAGGAATGATGTCAGTGGTTTTTTTTTTTGCCTTTTGCCAAGACAAACATTAAACCTCACATCCACCATAACGCAAAACATGATTTCTAACACACACATCCTACAACCAAAATGCAACATGCACCTGCAGTGCATTGCAAGCTGCATGTGTACAAGATCAAGAAGCGACCAATGTCCTTGGCATGCTCCAGTTTGTATCTTTGCTTATACAGTGTAAACACAGAAATAACATTCAAACCAGTAATTTTACACAGACACCCCCCCACCCCCAAAATTTATATTAACGGGTAAATTCACTGAAATTCTAACTTTTGGCTGAATATAGATTCGACAAGGTTCAACTTTAATTCTAAGTGCTTCACATGAAAAAAGTGCTGACTTATAGATGCTACTGGAATATGCCAAGGATATTATTTACAGTTACTGGGCAGGTTTTCAGTTACAGGAATAATGATCTAACAGTTCTCTTGAGTGACATTCCTGATGAGGAATGAATGAACCTGATTTTCCCCAAATTTTTACCTGCATCCAACCATGTAATTAACTAAAAACCTGCACGGGAACTGTCCTGGAAGGAAGACGTGCCATGGGGTTTTCAGGAAGCTGACTAGTGCTCTGAGTCCGGGAGGAAGGAAGAAAATTTAGGTTCTGAAAATGACTAAATTGGGATCAAGGGTCATGCGACAGGAGGATTGGAAATCTCGTCAAGTGCCGCTGGTATAGCTGCCTCCTCTGCGCCGTCCTCAGAGCTTAGAGACTCGCTGACAGCGGATGGCGGGTGGAGGGGACGCTCCTCCTGAGCACTGGGCCGCCCGTAGGTGGAGAGGGCTTGTTCCAGCACATGGCGATACTCGCCCCGGTGACTGAGGCGGAACTGCCGGAGAGCCTCCAGGAGATGGGCAGCAGCGCTGCTCTTTTCATCGTCTCCGGCCGCACCTCCCTGGTCGTCCTGGTGCAAGACGCCAGCGTCAGTGGACAGAGCAGGTTAAGAGAACTGGACCTGATTAGCACAGGTCACCTGCCCGAGATCTTACACTGCCCTCATCTTGGCTCATATTAAAATGACTCAGAACAGGGTTCAGCAACAAAGTTGGGACAGACCCAATTCTGAGAAAGCCGATAGCTGCGGTGTGTGCGAGAGTGCGTGTGTGTGTGAGAGAGCGAGTGTAGGAGTGCGAGGAAACATACTGAACACAACATGTACAAGCTTCTGATCAATAACCAAAAAAGACAAAAACAAAACCAAAAAAAAACCTCAGGCAATGCAAATTTCCTGGCATTCCTAATTTAAACCAAGTGTCTAACAGAGATGAAATGCACAAACACACAACATTTACAAGCAACACCAGAATACTGAAATAAAATCAATCAACAATCAAAATGACAAGCGATGTCAGGGAGGACATTACGTATTCAAACTATTTTTCAAAATAACGGTGTGTGCGTCACGTCATAAAACATATTCCTGTTTTGAAAAGTCTCAATGTAAGTGTAATTTTATAGGCATGTGCTAATAATTTGACCAATTCCATATACGGATTGACAGACAATTTTAGAAGCACCTACACACAAGAACTACGCGTTTTAATTTTTAACCAAAAAGTTACTCACCCCATCATCATCTCTATGTGGGTTAAGCTTGTTGTATACGGCCTCAATTACACTGCGCCTGATAAGAGTGCAAAACAAATGAGCTTAATAAGCGTCACAGAAAAGTTTCCAGATAATCACCATACAGGAGATGAATTATAAAATGTAAATTAATACAAGGAACATTCAACATTCACCCACTGTAAACTTTGACAAGGTGCATACTAATGGGCAACAATAATATTTTGTTCTCCTACTTGCTCGCAAGACCACCTCCTGGTGGTAGGTTTGGGATGTTCTCAGCAGAGAGACTGCGCATGACACAAGCCAGGTCCGGAATACCTTCCTCTCTCGACTTCTCCATGATCTCTAAAGGGTAAAACAGGTTTAAAAAAAAAAAAAAAAAAAAAACCACCCTGTTACACAGACAGGCACTGTCAGTGACCTATAACAACAGATCCTTTTATACACATGGAATGGAAACACACCCGGATACATAATTTCTGCAGACACAGCACTCGACATGAACAGTGTTATGTTGAGAGCTGAGAATGACTATGCTGCTTCCAGTAGAACAGACTGACAAATGTAATGCATCATGGTTCCTCCGATAATGTCTCCGATGCCTGAGCAACATCTGTGAAATGATGAGGCTCTGATGGCTGGCTCATAAACCTTCACATCCAGGAGACTTTTTAATGACTTCTGTTATAACTCAAAATTTCTTAAACTTGCCAAAGATTAAAGGTGAGATTAATGAGAGCAGGAAAAAAAGGCTCTTTTAAACTAATTTACGTAGAGCGCCAGAGGAAGCTTGTAAATGTTTAAAATACCTGTCAATGAAGAATTTTGCTGGAGCCTACATTTCTGTGTGAACTTTCCATCTTTTTTTTTTACTTCCCCACATCTGAACAGTTTTTACATGTTGCTTCTAAAATCATGAATAGTTCCTCTTACCCTCAACACGAGACTCCAGAAACTTGTCCATCTCTGCCTCCTTCTTCACTGCCTCCTCTGATACCTTGGGTGCATTGGGAAAACACACTAGCACAACACTCATGTTGTCACGACTGCCCTGGATAGGGAAAAAAACAGACGGGGGGAGAAAAGTGAAGGCTAAACTATGCACACACACACAAAAAAAGTTGTAACTACTGTAAATCTCTGCATGGAAATGCAAGACATCTATTTATACTGGGAGACTAACCAGAACATTAAGCAATAACTGAAACGAACAAGGGAAAAATAACAAACCTCCATCTTGCATCACAGACATAACAGAAGGAACATGACAAACGAAAGAGGAACACCTAAACATTAGATAAACTTACACATCTATTAATTGCTCAAGTCTCTCACGCACTCACTCACTCACTCACTCACGCACTCACTCACTCACGCACTCACTCACTACGCACTCACTCACTCACGCACTCACTCACGCACTCACTCACGCACTCACTCACGCACTCACTCACGCACTCACTCACGCACTCACTCACGCACTCACTCACGCACTCATCGCACTCACGCACTCACTCACGCCCTCACTCACTCACGCACTCACTCACTCACTCACTCACTCACTCACTCACGCACTCACTCACGCAACTCACTCACTCACTCACTCACGACCTCCACTCACTCATCACTCACTCACTCACTCACTCACGCAATCACTCACTCACGCACTCACTCACGCACTCACTCACGCACTCACTCACTCACTCACTCACGCACTCACTCACGCACTCACTCACGCACTCACTCACGCACTCACTCACGCACTCACTCACGCACGCACTCACGCACTCACTCACGCACTCACTCACGCACTCACTCACTCACTCACTCACTCACGCACTCACTCACGCACTCACTCGATACCAGGGCAATAATGTCAAACCAAGGCTTTTGGTTTTAAACTCATTCTTGGGAAAGATGACATTGTTTGTTTGAAGAATGCATATTTTTCTCTCCGTGTTGCCCCTTTGTTCACTCCGAGATGGTTTTTTCAGTCAGTGAAAATGTAGCTTTTTGAAAACTACCTTCAAATTGAAGAAATCTGAAAATGCTTGTTTTCACATCGCAGAGTAGACTTGTGAAAACAGAGACTTTCGAAAATAATGACTTATTTGTCATTGCTGCAACGAGCTTGATTAAGGTCTCTGGACGGGCCCACAAAATTTGTATCGCCTATCACTGTAATACTGCTTGTAGAACTACCACATTATTTTCTGTAAATGGCATAGTAAAATACAAAGTCCCAGTTTGATTTGAACACTTCTCATGAAACTATTAAAAGTACTACTTATATAAAACTAAGCTAATTTGTAAAAATGTTAACCACCCCACCCCAACCAAAAAGAAAAACAACTTTGCTCTTACTTTGTGTAGACACGTGTCCACCACAGAGTTGCAGACCTTCTCTAGATCGTCGCACACCTCCAGACGAGAACGCACAAATTCACACAGCTCCTCGTTGCTCATGACATCCCAGATGCCATCACAAGCCAGAACCACGAACTCATCCTCATCCGGAACACGAGGAATCTCAAACACCTCTGGCTCAGGGGACACCAGCTGCTCCGTGGGTCCCTTTCCGTCCACACACTTGTAGTCATAATCGCCAAGGGCACGTGAAACCGCAAGGGAGCCGTTGACGCGCTGGATCATAACGGAGCCGCCAGCGTTCTGGATGCGCTCCTTTTCGCGGGGATTGCACGGCTTGTGGTCCTGAGTAGAGAAACGCACCTGACCGGCGCGGCTCAACACGGCGCGAGAATCGCCGCAGTTGATGAAATAGAGGTGCTCGGGCGAGAGCAGCACACCCACAGCTGTTGAGCCACTACGGTCCATGCCATTACGCAGCTCAGAAAAGTTGCGCATGTAATCGTCTATCTTCAGAAAGCCAGAGCGAATTCCGCTCTTCACGTCTTCCACTGAGTCATGACCAGGTCGGAAATCCTCACTGTTGCTGATAATGTGGTCCAGTAGATGTTTCGAACAGTAGTTGGCCACACGTGAACCTGCATGCCCATCGTAAACAGCAAAGAAGGACCAGTCGTCCAGGCCGTGAGGAAGGCCCACCACTGCCGTGTGAGCGTCCTCCATCTCTACTCGCCAGCCCTGCATGCTGCTAAGACCAAAAAGCAGACCATTACCTGCACCGTGGGCATTATGCTTCTCTGTTTTCGGTTTGTCCAAAAATGCCCCCATGGCTTAGGACACAATCTGCAAACAGATAGGAAAAGAATTGGGATTATTTCTTGTTTAATTGAAATTGCATTCAGTAATTTGCATTTAACATCAAAAGATTTTGCTTAGAATGTTTTTGCTACTTCCTGTTTCTTAAACAACGGAAGTAAATGTCAAGAGATACAGCTTTGCTTGAACGACGACGAGGCTTCGCGTAGACCTTATATAGTGTACATTAAATGAAGTTTGGAAATAGCAACAATGTTTCCATTCAACTTCCCCCTAAGTAAATCTAATTGATTCAGAACTTAGAAGCATTTCGATGGAATGCTACATGATCAATATGTATGAATTAGTTAGTATACTCCTCAGACAACTTATTATACTCCGCAGTAAAAAAGAAGAAAAAAGAATGATAATCTAGGTGAACATTTGCAACACGGACAGCTCTAAAGGTGCGAACAAAAAAAATCTGCAGCACAAAAACTACCACATCAAAGAAGCCCTCCATTTAAAATGTCTTACAAAAATAAACCAAAGACATGGAATGTTATGATCATGATTGTGTTTATTTTTAAAAGGTCTTACCAAATTCTTTTAAATATGACTGACATGTGAATTAAACAAAAATGTGAATGTGACATGTGAATTAAATGTCAATTGACCGGTATAAAAGCCTTCAAGGACATCCTCTGTAAACTGCTGGTAAAACCGTAAACAAAGAAATGTATGAATACTATACATGGCAAACATGCTGTTTGAGATTTATGAAAATGCCTCTCAAGAAGAAGTTTTACAGAACAACAAGCAACTATATATTTCTTTAAACGCAGTCTTTAATCTGGCTCAAGTGCAAGTGCTTAAAATATCAATTATTTGTGCAATGTGTCATTTTTAATATAAAAATAAACCAAATATAAAACACGTGTGCACACACACACACACACACACACACATATATACACACACTATATGGAATAATGCCAGAAATGCACTGCAATTCCATCTTAAACGGTTGCTCAATTTTCTGATTTTTGGATGATGGTTTTGCATTTTTACAGCAGGGTCCATGAAAAAGAAAGCGAATACATAAATTAATGAGCAATTGAACAAATTGCTTAGATATTAACAATAGGACTTGTTCTCTTACTCATTAATAGCAAATAAGTCAACACACATTAAAACCTGGATGAATGCATTTTGAAACATCAATAGAAAAGCCCCCATTTTATTTGCATATAAAATACAAAAAAATGCATTGCTTAATAATCCAGTCTAAAACTATAATTCACTAATAAGTGAGGTTTTTTTCTTCATGAGTTTGAGCCTCCACCTAAACCCGGTATTAAAGATTAGAGTAGCTTTAAGCTGTTTTCAGCATGCATAGCCCCTAAGTCCATTACATGCCTCCACAAATAGCTACTGAAATATATTACTAAGCCATTAGACAAATGGCCCTGAGGCTAGAGTATGAGCTCTGCAATCGCTGCTCTAAGTATTGACACTGCAGCCAAAAAAGTTCTATCATCTGATCTTCCTATGCAATTCATGGAATAGGAATAGCTTTTTTTTGGCAATGGTCCACTTAATATGCTTCTCTGGATAATTTACACAAGCCATGGGTGGCTGCTTATTTCAGCATGGAAAAAAAAGAAAGTAAAAAAAAAAAGTCAGCATGATCTAGCTCTACTGTAAACGTCACTATACAGGAGTTATAAATGATTGGCTTTGACTAATAGGACTAACTGGAGATCCAAGTTTATAGTTAACAGCTACAATTAGTGAGTGCAGTCCCCAAGGGCGGGCTCAAAATTGCACGGCTTGATGATGCTACCACTGCTCTCTGCTATGCAACACCAAGCATGGTATGCATACATCCAAAAAAGGCCATCAAGTGCAGCAGTACATGATCAAGGCTGGCTCTCTGGAGGACGTAGTGATTGTTGTGCATCGTCATGGCTGGAACTGCCAAGGTTGTCTGCATGGCCAACCCCACCTGTTTACAGGAGCACACTATTTATAAGCCCTACAAATGCAGCTTTGGTTACAAACTGCAGCAGTCAGATGGGGGGAAGGATGATGTACTAGGGATGGGCAAGACCTAAAAATAATTACATTTTATAAATAAACAAAGCAAGAAGAACTCTGCAGCAATGATGTCAACAGGGATGCCACCAAACACTTTAGTCATTCTTGTAACAAACCTGTGTGCCTGCGCTTTAAGCACAAAAAGGCAAGTGAAAAATAAAACGCACTGCAAACATGTAAACTTGCTGTGATCTTGACAGAAGAGCATACGGAAGTGTGGATGAACAACCAAACCAAAAATATTAGGCCACCAGAAGTGGCATAACAATAAATAAATACATCACCCTTGAACTGCCCCACATGCATTTACACAACCCCTATGTAACCTGTTGGTAACCCATTAACCAGTTGTAAACATACAACAATGATCCATTTGTCATTGTTAATCCTGGTTGTACATTTAAGACCCTCATTTTCTGTACACGTTTTAAAATACTCTACAGTTCATATGTTCTTTACCACCACCACAACCCTTATATGAAGATGCAATAAACAATCTTTATTATATAAAATCTACAACCATTAGCCAGTTGTAAGCTGTACCAATGAACGTGCAAATAAAGAATTTAAAGTTGTCTGTTCCTTCACCAAGATCGCTCATCTGCATCTAGATTTTCAATTCACCATTTCATTTCTGTATGGGCTGGGCCAGGGAGACTCCATATTATTCAGGGAAACTTGAATTCTCCGACCTATCAACAAATCGTTGAAGAAAATCTCATGCCATCAGTCAGAGCGCTGAAGCTTTGATGAAAATGGGTGATGCAACAAGACAACGACCCGAAGCTTTAACGCAAATCCACCAAGAAGTTCGGATTTCAATCCAACTGAAGCGTTGTGGCTAGACTTGAGAAGGGCGGTCCTTTCAACCTTTCACAACTAGCCGAGTTCAGCGAGGAGAAATGGGCAAAAATCCCCAAAGACAGATGTGAGGGACACGTTAGTGGTTACAGAAAACTTTTGGTTCTGTAACCGTTAACTGAAGACATTTTGGCTGCAAAAGTAGGTGCCACAAGCTACTAAATAAAAGGCCTCGCTTACTTTTACACATACACATATTTATTGGCTACTTGCAAAATGCCCTCTAAACAAAAATATATAACTGATCAACATACATCTGACATACATTTTTTTATTTGATCAACACCTGCTTTTTATAAATTAAATCCAGGTAAACCAGTAAACTCAAGCGACACTATACATCAGGCATGTCCAAAGTCCGGCCCGGGGGCCAAATGCGGCGGCCCGTGTTCAAATTTCCCCCGGCCGCAGTCTCCGTCATAAAATCAATAATATGCGGCCCACCAGCACTGTTAACCAACAGTATCTATTTTAAATTTCATCAGGAGACCTGTAGCTGCACTCTCGCGTAAAGGTCAGAGAAGAAGGATGCAAATCTATAACATCCGACTGTATTCATCAATTAAGGCAAAATAAAATAACTTTTTTTTTTAATATTTTATCTTTTTATCTGCCCTCATTTTGTACTTCAGAATAAGATCAATGTTAGTTTTGTTTTCCTATTCACAGGATTTGGATTTAGAGGTTTACAGTTTGCCATTTAATAGTGAATAATATATAATGTTTCAAATGAAAATAGATATGATTAATCTTCCTGAATGTTTTCTTTAGTTTATATGGCCTTAATATATGAAAGACAAAGTCATTTTAGTAAAAACTTGTTTAGATTTCTTTGTGTTACGTGTAAAGAAATAAAAAGTCTGCTATTTGCAATAAAAAAAAACAAATTAATTTGTTAATTTGCATTTAATTTTAATGTTCAAGGAATGTCAGACTGAATGTCCGGCCTCAACATAGTTTCACCTCACCAAATCCGGCCCTCTTTACAAAAGGTTTGGACACCCCTGCTATACATAGACATACGTATGCGTTAGGGTTGCTTTCAAAACTATGAATTTGATCAAATTAGATTCTTTGGTGTTTTTTTTTTCATTAGTAAACAAAAGATGTTATGAAAGAATGCGTGGTGTTATTTCACCTTGCGTTTTTTTTAAATATACGTGTTTAATTAAAATGGTGAAATAAGAGCTCCACAGAGGCCACTGAAGATATGTACACAATATCTCCTCTGGGAGTTGGTTTTGTGCATGGGGTACCATTTACATTTACATGTATGGCATTTGGCAGACGTCCTTATCCAGGACATCTTACAACTGAGCAATTGAGGGTTAAGGGCCTTGCTCAAGGGCCCACTAGTTGCAGCTTGGTGGTGGTGGTGTTTGAACCCGTGATCTTCCGCTCCAGAGGCCAACACCTTAACCACTGGGATACCACCTCCCAGACCACCTCCCATCAAGCTGATGGAAATTTGGGTGTCCTAAATTAAGTGAAGGAAAACTCGATGCTATTGCATCCACAGACATCCTTAACACCGGTGTGCCCAAATTGATGATGATAATTATCTGTTACATTTCCAGATAATGTTAAGCTTACAACATGGGATAGCATGGGAAGATAATTCCTATGTTATCTTCCCAGATAACAAGGGAAGCGTTACACTAGATTTTAGAGTGTGGAAATTCATCCAGTTAGCCAGAAAAGCATCCATGAGGTCAAATACTGACATCTGGTAAAGAGACCAGGGGTGCAATTGGTGTTGAAGTTAATCCCAAAGGTTTTCAATTTCAGATGAGTTTAGGGCTCCGTTCAATAAACTGGAATTCTTCCACTACAAACTTAAGAAACGTTTTCTTAAGAAAACTTAAGAAAAGGAGCTACTAATGCAATTCAATTCATTTAGATTTTTAAAGATTTGTGGCAACATGCCTTTGAAGATTTAGCTGTAGGAAAACTAAAAAATAAACCACTACATTCAAAAAGATTACTATCAATCATTTCTTTTTAACATAATATTGCATGACTGGGCTACAACATGCAAATGGCATCCCATCAATCTTGTAATTCAACTCTCTAATAAGGGTACAGTAAAGTATGTGCATCTCTAGTGGATGCATGTCTCCAGGCACGTTGAAGGAAATACTAGAAAGAATAGTCAGTGACATTCTCACATCAAGCTACACCTCCAGGTGGCATGCAATGTGTTGAATCACCAAGGTATCAAAACAAAACAAAAAAAAAAGTTAGCAAGGTTCTTTACTTCAAGGCTACAACTGTACTGCTCCTATTGGTCAAGTCAACAACACCTCGTTGCCACAGAGTACATTTTTACACTCCATGCTTCTTACTACACCTTTCGCTAAAATTTCAAGTCCACACTCGTGAACGCACAAGGCTTCTACACAACAAACGCCCACACAACCACCCATCATGCTCGAAACCATTGACCTTCTGCCCCTGAAACTGTTGTCGCTGACCAGTCATTCAATGCAAACCACAGATCGAAACCAGATATGTCTCCTGTGCAAACATGTTCGCAAGATACACAGTATCAGTGGGGGGAAAAAAAGGAAGTGAACATTTTATAAAATATGTTGACGGAACAGAAGGACAACCTAAATTAGAGATTTATATCACGTCAGTTGTCTTCTGAAGATACAACCACAGAATCAATAGAATTTTTTGCCATGCCAGTTATAAATAAACATAGCAGAATAAACTAAACTGGTACATGTGCCAAAAAGGGCCGACAATTAACTGTCTAAAAGTTATGAACAGTCTGCGACCAGATAAACCAGTAGGAAGAGCCAGCAACATTATAGCCTAATTATTTTCTTTCGTTCTTTTTTTCTTGATTACAAAGCACCACCCCCTTTTCTTCTATGAGTTTCTGAAGCTATCATCTAAACCGCTGCTATCAAATAATCTTAGCTTTATGATTAGGCTCTTAAAATTGAGACGTTCACTTTAACTGTATGGAGAAATATATTCTTTTTTTTAATGGTGAAAGAAGCGGGGTGGACTTATGAAATCTTTTTCAAATCGGATCATCTGATGCTCCTTACTGATGGGGTGTAGCTTTACACGTGTTTCCAGAATAAGTTACAATACCAGTATTGGACGCTGGTTAGTTAGCGGAAGCAGTAATCTGCATTAATACAAGTTTAAATTGCTTTTTTACTAAATGCCTGATTACAAGATCAATAAGGTTGCAAAGCTAGTCAGGACTATACAATTTGACAAATTATTAGCTGTAATATGAACATGCTCCCTGGTGAATAGTAATTCACTGAATTCTTGTATAGTGAATCTTGTATAATTCTTGTATATATATATAATTTTTTTTTTTTTTTTTTACATGATTATATTATATAATCTCAGTTCATGGCAGCATGGACAAGGGAGATAAGAATATAATACAGCAAAGAATAAAGATTTGTTGATCTGCCCTCATATCAGAAAGAAGCTTCATTTAGACATGATATTTGTGATTCACAAATCATTCCAAACCTTTTCAGCTACCATGACTCTGTCTCCACCAAGTCCAAGCGCAATATTTTTAGCTCAGTGTCACAGCCCATGTGTGAGTGATTCAGTGCTGTGAAAGAAATTATCCTTTTTCCTCCTTTATACAAATTTTCGCAGGTTTAAAATATTTGAAAAGCTTTGAAATTGAACCAGTAAATGAGAAAAATGTGCATTTTATAAATGTTAATTGCACAGGTAAGGAAAATGTATTAAAGCAGACCTCAGAGGAAAATGGAAGGAGGGTTGGTGTTAATCCCGTATAGGTAATTTTGTCACTCATGTCAGATAATAGTTATCTGTTAAGTGTGTGTGCTAGAATTTAACTTAATGCTGTATGCATCAAGGATGATATATATATATAAGCAATAGAGTATAACTTTTGGTCATGTGTGGTTTTTACCCCCAATTTCTACCAAATCAATACTTTAAACAATTCTAAAACGAAAGATAAAGAACACCTATCCATTAGGCAGCAAACCTTTTCAGACGGCAATACATTTTTCATTTCTGCTAAATTAATAATGGCTCTCAATAAAGGTTAAGTTCTCCATTAGTGATTGTCCATTATTGCTTTATTACAAACAGTTGGACATTCTGCTGCTGTTAAAAAATAAAAAGACTTGGGCAAGCCTATAAACAGCATAGGAGACTCAGTAAGAGACTCCATTCCATAAGAGATTTGATTGCTTGCTTGCTTGCTTGCTATATATATATATATATATATATATATATATATATATATATATAATATATATATATATATATATATATATATACATCCATATACATATACATATACATACATACATATACACACACACACACACACACATATATATAGATATATACACACACACACACACACTTTGTTGAGGCAAGACATTCAAGCCACAATGGCATATCTCCATATATATTTATACATATTACATACATAATTTTTTTTATTACTACATAAATTAACAGAAAATTACAATTAATTTGTGAAAAAGTACCGTAAATTCTGGACTATAAAGCGCACCTGCATATAAGCCGCATCCGCTCTATTTGAAAAAAAAACCCCAAAAAAATCATAAATAAGCCGCACCTGCATACAAGCCGCATCCGCTTTTGAATTGTAAATGTACATGTATGTACCTAAATAGATCCTTTCCTAACCTGTATTTTAACACGGTGTAACGGTGGACGCTGCACAGAGACGCGGAGATCCGGAATTCATACAAAACAGGATTTATTAGAATAAAGAACTCAGGAGACGCCGCTCATACGGAGCGGCCAGACAGGCTAGGGAGCCTTGCGCTCTGCGCGCCGTGGTACCGGGAGTACCGGAGAGCAGGAGCAGTGGCGGACTTGGAAGTCCGTGAATCGGGAACAGACAAAGGTTAGGCATAAACATATATCGAGCGTCCGTGTCCGCGACACTAGGTATGTGCTACGAGCCCGGACGGGGATTGTAGGGTGAACCGGGCTTATATCGGGAGAGGGAAAATCAAGAACAACTTTGGCTGATTTGTGCGTGTGTGTGCGTGCGTGCGTGCGTGCGTGCGTGCGTGTGTGTGGGGAAAAGAGCAGGGAGGAGAGAGAGAGAGAGCACAGAGTAGCAACTTTACTGATTAAAACGGGACAGAACCAAGAGAAAATAAGCGCTATTTACATTATTTATCTTCATTTCTCCTGTGTGTGAAATCACGTCACCGTAACCTTGTAAAGATAGAGTTTGTCCTCCTTCTATCCGCTTCTACCGACTTATATCTGCTAAAGAGGAACTAGCGCATTCTTCTTCTTTGCATTTATTTTGTGTTAGTTTTGATTCTAATTCCGGTTAGAGCCCCTAGCGGTCGGGAAAAAATCTGCAGAATAGCCGCACCTTATTATTAGCCGCATGGTTCAAAACCTAGGAAAAAAGTAGCGGCTTATAGTCCAGAATTTACGGTAGCTCAAGGAGTGAAATTAATACCCCATAATAAACACAATTACCATTTTTTATACTAGTAATATAAAAAGGCTGATTCAACTTCTATCCACCTGAAGTGCACAAGTAGTTTACTAAACCATTTAATTGTTAAAAAAAAAGTTTATTACTATATATTGCCTCATATAACACCACCGGGCTGTCACTAGCAGGCCCTTGACCCCCAAATGTTCAGTTGCAAGGCCTAGAGCTGGGCGAAATGTCACAAATTGAACCTCCAATAATTTTTTTTTTTATTTTGAATACAGTGGGTAAAATGTGTCCGCTATCTTTATGGTGTTTGAGCTTCTGCTGCCATGTTTAGCTCGCAGCATCACACACACACACCTCTCCATTCATCAACAAGTTTGTTCGAGGTGCTGGAATAAACTAGTCATGCTGTAGTTGTACCTTTACTTAATACCTTATTTATTATAACCTTTAGATGTTTTATAACGGAACTTTGGCTTGGTGAGCATCTGAAGTTACAACCCCGAATCAATTCCATACAACTGATGAAATCATGTCCATTTTGGAAAGAAGCTGCTCGGATTAGTCAGAGCTTGCTGCCATATTGTATTTGGTATTTCGCAAGTGCGGAGAACTACGAAAGCTCGGGGTGACGAACCAAGGTAAATCGTCCTTATATTTTCAACCTCAAAACCTCGAATTAATCGATAATGGCGGTTAAACTCCCAGCTCTACCCCAGCTATTACAGTTGCATAAGCCAGTGAATATCTACTGGGGCTCCCAAGATCAGATAAATGGCGAGGGTTGCATTAGAAGGGGCATCCAGAGAAAAACATGTGCCAAACCAAACATGCAGATTACTATAATATGGTGAACTGACGGCGAATCTCAACAAGAGCAGCTGAAAGAGGGGATGGATATTTCTTCATCTCTTTCCAACACCACATCATGTTTCTGAATACAAGTGCAAATTAAATCACAACACATAGGAATGGATTTCAATCTGTATTTATGCCTGAAGTCAAGACAGCTGTGCTAGCAACAGGACTGTACTTTTATATGACGTTTCATGATAACTTCTTTTGAATGATTATGCCATTTCTGCAGCAATGGTTTGAGTCATTCAAGTGTTATTTTTTCAATCTTAGGCAGGTTAAAATGAAAACGCTACATGCTTGACCTTGTGTTTTAACAGTAGATCACATTGGAGATCCAAAGCGTGATAATGTCATTAAAAAGGTTAATTACATAATGACAACCGCAATTTGAAATGTTCCATCTCATCTGTGTGAAATGAACAAGTTTCCCTAACTCCGACTGCTAAACCCTTTTTGGAAGAGGGGTGCTTTGGCCATGAATTAATTATTTTCAAAATAATTTTTAAAATGTATGCCTATAGCAGTGTTTCTAAAACCATTTAGGAGGGTCCATGTTTATTTTCTCTCAAACAACAAACCTGTACCAGTTTTTCAGGTTCTTGACTGGTTGGTGTTGGCATAATGAAAGCTGTGAAAAAGCAGCAGAGCAAATAAAGTTCAGAAGTCAGATTGAGAAGCCCTGGACTGCATGTTGTTTGTTTGTTATTCAATCTGGATATGCTTTATTTAACTAAAAAATATATAATAATCTAGAGTGGCCCTTGAGTCCTAAAAGTTTTGTTGGGAAGCAGGAGTCAAACTAGGGACACCTGTTCCAGCCATGTTGTTTGGGTGAGGGATTAGCAGTGTTAAGATTTTAAATTTCATGGTATGACCATCTATTCTAAATATATCACATATAAAAGGTTGAATCCCTTCATTAGTGTGTGGACGGAAAGAGGGAGAAAAAAAAAAGAATCAACTCTGCTCAGTAGTGTGCAGGACCAAAATGAGTCATTTAGAAGAGTCATGATAAATTATGCTCGATATTCTACAGTGTATGAGATAGCTAACTAGCTATTTCTAGCTAGAAAACAATTTTTTTTAATCGCCAACAGGACTAACTCTGATTTGTGACAATTTGGTATACAGTAACCTTAAGCATGACATATTAATCAGCAATGAGAGGGAATTCCAGAAGCATGCCAAGAAACTTTATTCTCCTTTTCAGGTTTACACAGGCAGAAATAACCTTTAACTTTATTTAATCTACTGCAGAGGCCCAATCATCAAAATACATTTAGATGTTGGTGCAAATTTTCAAGTAACTTTCTTGGAAACATGGGCTATTCCTAAAGCTTGTGCATACTCTTCCTTGCCTCTGATCAAAGATAACCCACTGATACAGATTGCTGACACTTCAGCAACCCCGATCCATTAGCATGCAGCACCGGTCAGCAGTTTGCAAAGAACCACTGCCTCGCTTAGAGGTCAAAAGTTTTGCAGACTGGTCAGTGTTTATCATGATGCAGTGCTTGGTCATAGTCAATCTATACATTTAACGGTTTCCCATATTACCTGCAATTCAACAACTATACCTCAGTCTGATGATAATACATGTTTCACACCTAAACCAAGCAATCTTGTGCTATTCCAAACAAAAGTATCAGGTCCTACCCTTCATCTGCATATAATACAAACAAATATTTAAAATTATTAATAAAGACAAATAAATAAATTAGCCTTTTCTACACTGAACAATTCATACAGTAACATGGATTGTAAACTATTGTGTAGTGTAGAAGCAACATTGTCAGCAGTGTAGTGTCAAAGTCTGTTGCCATAAATATAAAGTCAGGATGGTAAAAGAATCACTCTATATGGTCATTTGTTTAAAAGCTAATCTCCACTATAAGTACATCTGAACATGCAAATAATGTAATCAATCAGGTATCATGCTTTTCAATATATATATATATATATATATATACACATACATATATATACATACATATACATACACACACACACAGACATATATACATATACACACACACACACACACACACACATACATACATATACATATATATAAAACCTGAATTATCCGATCAAAACACAAAAATTATCGGATAGCTGCTGAGTTCAGGACAGATCTGTACAGGAAAAAAAGAGAAACAACTTTTCAAGGAAGAAGCAGATAGACCACCTGTAATACTAAGCTTTTGCAGGATCCCATGCAGTATGGATCAAGAGCTACAGACCACATTTCATCTTAGAATGTCAAAAAACATGCATCCTTCAAGTCAACAATGCTGTGTCACTGCAGCACACCCTCACAGATAAGCGTTATCCGCCTTCTTCCTCATACACAGATACCAATTATTGGATAGTCACTGCAATATACATGGCACAGTAAGCATGCCATTCAGCCCAGTCAATAATCATCAGTAAGATGGAGACTTGTGTCACAGCACTTTATTGGTCACACCAACACAATAACAAAGTATTATTATCAGAATCATTTTTGAATCGATTTCAAAGTTTTCTTTTGTACTTAAGTGCAATAAATGTTTGTTGGAAAAAATTATAATTATGTGAGAGAATCATGATCAATTCCCATGGAGAAAAATCATGATACATATTTTTGAAAGGATCATGTGCAGCCCTATTTACACAGCCAAAAATTAACCTGTTGCAGGCGTCCTTTAAATGTATTCAGTATACTGCATTATTTAATCTATTGTCTATCAGTTTCTGGAATTTAAAAAAAAGAAGGCAGCTTTATTTAGATTTTTCTTCATTATTGGTTCACCAGTATTTAGTGCTACAATTGGACTGGGCACAGAGCAGCATTTTCCCCTCTCTTTCCAGTTGTTTGCATCAATCACGCTTGCAAATACACAATGACACTTTTTTTTGACAGCTCAGCCTCTGAGTCAAAGTGTAAATAAATGGTATCAACCAACCTTGCATTATACAATAATTAGTCGGGCTAAAAATCTAAACCCGCTAGTCATGATGTAAACTGACCATTATCATCACAAATAACGAATATACTTGTCATAGTCAAATTTGTTGATTCAAATGCAGTTACTACCTAAAAATTAGTCTTGAAATCCATACAGTGATCTCATATTTAAGCTTCATAAATAAAGATTTACTTTAACGGAATACAGCATATCATTATGTTTATCTATCCACAATTATTTTTATTCTTTAAAGTGACTAGTGCTGGCTCCAGAATTCAATAGTTACCAAAAAACATTTATGGCTGACAGTTTTGTGTAATGTTAGATAAGTTTTACACTAGCTATCTATGATCACTTGAAAGTCTAGGAGAGGTTGTGCTGGTGTTAAGGAAGAAGGGGGGGGAAAAAAAAAAAAAAAAAAAAAAAAAAAAAAAAAAAAGAGGACTGATTTTAAGCACGCCTAAAACCGAAAGTTATCACAGTACTGTTTTAGTTTCAAATAAGGCGGCAAATACCCATCACAGCCTAAACTTATTTCACATTTATTGGAGTTTTTATTTAGTATAGTTGAATCATACAGGTGGGGGGGGGGGGAGTTTTGCTGATAAAGCAGGATTTTGTGCACTATACTAAACTACACAACAATTGACTATACCATAGTACACTGCTGTACCACACACCACAATATTCTACTACACGTGGTATTAGTGAAGTAAAATTACTTCATGCATTCATGAGAAGAACTGAATGGTCTTTAATTTCGTGTAAATCAGAACAAATTGCGTAAAAGGTATACGTGTATTAATAGAGCTAAAGTAACTTGTGTTAGAAAAGATGTTTGTAAATAACATGACGTGCATGACACAAGGGGGGGGGGGGGGTACGACGACACATTAAATAAACCTACAGAGTCTCCACACCAGGGCATTGCGCGGGCCGGGGAATGAAGGCCTCACAGGCCTGGGACAGAAACACGGATTATTCTTACTTCAAAACATTACAGCGAAACATTTTGTAATACTTTTTAAAGAATGATTAAAGGAACTTTCAAAACAATGTACCATAAATATAGCTAAGGTTAGCTCAGAAGTCAGATATCGCGTACTGTACAATATGCATGAACTAGCTCACTAGCCAAGTGTCTCTACACAGACGTTTAATTATAATGATTTCTAAAGAAATACCAACAAAACAATAAAAACAACGAACGTCGGATTCTTTTTGAAACCCGCACGATTTCTTGCTAAACAGTCTTGACTTTTTCGGAGTTGGATTATGTGACGGATGGTCCGACAACAAACACCGCGATCAGAGTGGAATAACGGGCTTGATTGCGTTAAATAACGTGTAAAACACGGGTAAATAGTTAAGTGTTGCATTTAGACCCACATACACGACAGAAAAAACGAATTAGCCCCCGTCAAGAGTCGCTGTTACACAACACCACCACCACCTCCTCCTCCTCCTCCTCCTCACCACCGGTTAAAAAGAGAGGACACTGTGCGCTTGCGCGTGTGCTAGCGCCTCGGCTAACTGGCTAACCTGTTTAGGTAACGCTGAAAGCCCAGGCCGTGTTAGCGTCGGCGCTAAAGAACCTGACAGAGCCGCGGCTAGCGCTATTGCTAAGCAAACCGAGTCGCGCACGGCTAGCCCGCGTTACTTACCTTTATAAAATACAACAGGTACACACGGACTCCGTTCCGACTTCTGCTCTATAAACGGTGCTTAGTTTATCCTCAAATTCGCTTCTTCTTTTAAAAGAATACAATAAACGGATATATGACTTTACATTAGAGCCGATAATTCCGTTTTCGGTGTTTCACAGCTTGAATTCGTTGGCATTTTAGAGCCAGTTTTTCTTCCCACCCCTAAACAATTCACCGTCCTAAATCTGAAATGACGGAAATTCTGACATGAATAAAGATTCCCGGGGTGAAATAAAGAACTGTGCGGCCACTGAAAATGATCTTTCTCCCATAGAGAGGGCCAAGCTCTTCATCGGGTCAGAGTCTTGCGAAGAGGAGGGCGCTCGCCACGGAGCTCTCAGATTGGATGAGCCTCTTTAAACGAAGTCCCCTGATTGGATAATATTACTGACAAACAGCGCGCATGATGGGGAATCGTAGCACGCTATTGGCCGATTGCTTTTCATTTGTCTGAATTTTCACCAATCAGATTTGGAGCAAGTAATTCAGCGATTCTTAAACTTTCCACAGTCGTTCAGAGTTCAAGCATTTAATAGGCCGGACCTTTTTTTTCCATATATTCAAAATATTTAAAGCAAACTATTTCTTTTCTATTACAAATATTTCTTTATGGCAAGTGCGCTATTTATTATTGATCTTTACAACCACTAACCCAAACACCTTACATAAACTATAGCTCAATGTATACTTTGTTTACTGTATTTTTTGTCACTATCATTTTTCAAGATTCAGTTTTATTTGTATGTTGTAACAGATTGTGTTCTTTACATATGACAATTAACTCTTGAATCTTCAACCTATTTTTGAATTCACATTGAGTTTACAAAGCTTTGAAATATTTAAGTACCTTCAGTATATTTTTTTGTCTTCACTGTAGTTGATAAATGTTTTTTAATATATATGTAACACACTAGGGGCACGGTGGCGTAGTGGTTAGCACGTTCGCCTCACACCTCCAGGATCCGGGTTCGATTCCCGTCTCGGTCATGTGTGTGTGGAGTTTGCATGTTCTCCCCGTGCCTCAGGGGGCTTCTTTCTCCCTTTTTTTTTTTTTCTCCGGGTTCTCCGGTTTCCCCCGGTCCAAAAACATGCATGATAGGTTGATTGGCACCTTGGAAAAATTGTCCCTAGTGTATGAATGTGTGTGTGAATTTTGTGTGTGTGTGTGTGTGCCCTGCGATGGGTTGGCATTCCATCCAGGGTGTATCCTGCCTTAATGCCCATAGACGCCTGAGAGGCACAGGCTCCCCGTGACCCGATGGAAGCGGATAAAGCGGTAGAAGATGAATGAATGAATGAATGAAATGTAACACACTAAGATGGAAGCGGATAAAGCGGTAGAAGATGAATGAATGAATGAATGAAATGTAACACACTAAGTTGTCAGATTCTTACATACATCTGTCTAATAATGTAGACAGTAATGGGACTCTGTAATGGTTAATGTAATGGGTAATGTTGGACTCTGGACCGGAAGATCACAGGTTCAAACCTCACCACCACCAAGCTGCCACTAGTGGGCCCTTGAGCAAGGCCCTTAACCCTCAATTGCTCAATTGTAAGTCGCTCTGGATAAGGGCGTCTGCCAAATGCTGCAAATGTAAATGTATACTGGATATTTTGAGTTTGGATTTCGTAGTATTCGGAAATCAGCAAACACAAAGATACCTAATAGGGTTGACACTGATAGGAATATTGTTCCTTATGTGTGTGAAATCGGTGGCGTAGTGGTTAGCACGTTGGCCTCACACCGCCAGGCTCCGGGTTCAATTACCATCTCAGCCATGTGTGTGTGGAGTTTGCATGTGCCTCAGGGGGGTTTTTCTCTGGGTTCTCCGGTTTCCTCCCGGTCCAAAAACATGCACGGTAGGTTGTTTGGCACCTTGGAAAATTGTCCCTAGTGTATGAATGTGTGTGAATGTGTGTGATGTGTGTGTGTGTGTTCCCTGCGATGGGTTGGCATTCTATCCAGGGTGTATTCTGCCTTAATGCCCATAGACGCCTGAGATAGACACAGACTCCCCGTGACCCGAGGGAAGATCGGATAAAGCGGTAGAAGATGAATGAATGAATGAATGTGTGTGAAATTTCTGGGAACTGTATTCCTACAGGAATTCCCCATGATGTTAATCTGGATGCTGGGAATCAACTATGAATATAAGATTTCTGGATTGGTCTATGCTATATTATGTTCAGGTTTGCACACTTTTGCTCATTTTCTATTTGTTCTTAGTTTTCCTCCCAACTTTCAAAATGGGAGGGGCATCTTACAATTGTGAGTAGTTGAATGTTCAGGCCTAACCGTGGTTAATGGGGGTACTGGGATTTGAACGCACAACCTTCAAGTAAAAAATTTAAGATCTTAACCGTTGTTGTACCGACATAAGTAGGTAGCTTCTGAAAAAGCAGTAAAATGCTAATTGGCTTAATTGTGAACCATTGTGAATATGGAATCCAGTAAATACAGCCTGAAACTAAAATAAGGTTAAATCTCTGTTGAAAAGTCAGAGAGCTGAGTGGATGGTCATCGACTACTTGACAGCACCATCATGTGGTGACCGGTAGTTTAGAGAAGACAGCTCTCCACAAATTCACTGATTATATGCGAAAAAAAAAAGTTATTTACTGTCTAGCATTAGGTTTAGGTTCAATGTGGCATTACAATGCAAAGAACATATTCATATGTTTAAAACTAATAAAGCGACAAAAATAACGATAAAAAAATTCTAGATAAATGTTCTTAAAGAATTATAATTAAAGGAACAAGCACTTTTTAGCGTACCTCATTTCTCTGTGTATTTAATTTAGGGACAGTTCAACGTTTTCTCCAGATACAAAAACATGTTTGCTTGAAATTCATTTATAATGAAAGAGTAATCATAGTCATGGACTGTCAATAACCTGAAACAGTCATTCTTCAGTCAGATGGATTTGTAAATTATCCTTGGTATTTCCAAAATTAGCACGGCAGGTTTAAAGTGTGCTTAGTTAACAAAACATACAATCCTGAAATTCATTTTACCATCTTGAAAATTGCAACATCTATTGACATTTAAAGTACATAATGAACAGACAACAATTGTATTTGTGCATGATTTTTGTCCTATTATTATTATTATTGTCCTATTCCATTTTTTTTTCATTTCGAAACGTATCGAATAAATATGCATTCAATTATAATGCATTTAATAATTTTTTCCATTCAGATATGAGATTAAATGCAGACATATCATGCTGTAACAATAGTCCAAACCTGTAAACATTAGGGATAAAGAATGAACAATTCTTACTCATTCTGAAATGCAATAAAATAATATCTACATCAGTATTTATGCATCAAGTTCATAATTCTGTTTTGGGTATTCAGTGCTAATTGCTTTCTTTAAGATGAACAGGACTAAATGAACGTTGTCCTTGCCAAAGTGATATATATATATATATATATATATATATATATATATATATATATATATTCATTCATTCATTCATTTTCTACCGCTTTATCCGATCTTCCCTCGGGTCACGGGGAGCCTGTGCCTATCTCAGGCTTCTATGGGCATTAAGGCAGGATACACCCTGGATGGAATGCCAACCCATCGCAGGGCACACACACACACACACACACACACACATTCACACACACATTCATACACTAGGGACAATTTTCCAAGGTGCCAATCATCCTACCGTGCATGTTTTTGGACCGGGGGAAACCGGAGAACCCGGAGAAAAAAACCCCCTGAGGCACGGGGAGAAAACATGCAAACTCCACACACACATGACTGACATGGGAATCGAACCCGGATCCTAGCGGTGTGAGGCGAACGTGCTAACCACTACGCCGCCGTGCCCCTATTTTATATATATGTGTATATATATATATATATATATATATATTCTTGTATTCTTGAGCCCCACTGCTCTTCTTTTTCTCTTTTTCTTTCTGCTACAGTTTGTTCTTCTCATGGATAATTCCAAGTTGGCCTTGATTCCTAAGATAAGAGAAAGTGTTAATTAGAGCATCCTCAGCCCGAACAACCCGACATCTGCAGTAGAAAAAAATGTTCTTTTGTTTCTGGGTTTCTCTTATTTGTGAATTATTCAAGACATTTGTCCTCAAAATGATATAGACATGTCTGTGTGTCTCCTGTATATACTTATTTATACTCATATTCAAATGCTGTGTGCAATAATAGTGTGATGTATTTAAGCTGGAGGAGACGACTCAGTAATGATCTGCTGTATATGTAGCTGTCCCTATCTGTAGCAGGTGAAAGCTAGTGTGTCATTTTATGCCCTATCCCTGTTAGGATATAATCACAACTGAGGATTTATGAGCATCCAGATCCCCCTTGGGGCTTAGCAACATAAAAATCTGGGATCAGGAGACAGATTTAAGAACATGCAGCACTTGCACTTGGTAATTTTGGTCAAAGAAGATTAGACATGACAATTTTTAATTTGTCTCTGAAGCCATTCTATAAGACGATAATACCACCACTGTCTTTATATATTATATATATATATATATATATATATATATATATATATATATATATATATATATATATTTTTTTTTTTTTTTTTTTTTTTTTTTTTTTTTTTTATTGAACTGCAAGCAAATCAGGTTTTAAGCAATTGGAAAAAAGAGAATCAGTTTAGGGATAAGGATATTAAAAAAAGAGCACTTTAAAAAATGGAATTTATGAAATCTTGTGTAATTCTCTGTCTGGTATTGAAATGAAATCCTCAGATCTGCAAAGAATCAGGACTACAAGCATACGAAGGTAAATACAAAGGTATTTACAAAGGTAAATACTGCATAAATACAAAGGTCAAAGTTATTCTTCAACCTGCATAGTTTACTGTTTAACCAACATGAACTGTACTTGGAAACATGTACAATAGAGATATTGTAAAATCCTTTTTTTCTAAGTGTGTGCCACACTGACCTGAGACATCTGTAATTGCTCATCTTGTAACTGGAATATCGTATGCATGCAGAGAGCATTATTAAGGGCTTGGATATACTTAAGCAAACCTTCTTACCCATTTGCCCTCAGTCTCATAAACATCTTTTATCCTATAAGAGCTTCAAGCGCATTTGATGAGTTTTTTAAGTCTGGACTTATCGGACAGCAAACTAGAACACAACAACAACAATAGTAATCATATTTCAATGAAGGTGAGTACAGTGATCTAAATACAAGGCAGATTCCTTCATGTAAGGGCACACACAAAGGCATTTGTATGCAAATACATAGGGGTTAATTCACAACCTCTAGTAATACCAGTTCCATCCTCTATCACAACCTTTAGCAAAGGTAGAAATGTTTGTCCAGAAATGCGTTTCGGAGACAAGTGATAAAGGGTGTATGATTAAACGATTCATGAACCCTATAAACCCTATATGAACCTTCTATGTCCGTCTGTTGTTCATTTTTGAACACCACTCCCGAGATTGCTCTCACCAGGGCTGAGCATAAAATCTCTGCTCCTTCAAACTGCACAGCTCCGTAAGTCATAATACTGCCCAGAATCTGGCTAAACTGTAAATGAGGGTGTAAGTATAGTCAATATGAATCAATGTTTTGTTTGATTTTCATGGTCTTGTGTAGGGGCTGCCTAAAAGAAATAGCATGCCATTCTTTCTCCTTTCCCAATCATGAGCTGAGCCTAAAAACAGAGGTATCGATACAATGGGAATAGTGTTGCAGACTTTACCTTATGTTTGGGCTTGTGTTTAAAGGATTTAAATGAAGTAACATGAGTTGTAAATGTCAATGAGCATTAGAGTATTAACATAATCTACATGATCAAGCAATAGCCATAGCTCTATTGAACCTCACCCCGTCTTGCTATTACAAGATACAGTATAGAACAATGACAAAGGGCACAGAGAGGGGGGGGGGGGGGGGGGGGGGCATAAACTGGGCCATTTTCAAGGACTTTTCTCTGTTTAGTTATCCCAGAAGAGTCATTATACAGTAAAGTAGGGCATAGGAAGACCCTGGGGCAATCCGATCTGTGTGCTTTGCATAGATTCATCTGGAGCAAGCAGTAATTAATTGTCATCAACACAGACAGCAGTAAAGAGTATTGCATCACATAGTGTGACCCAAACCTCTTGGCTAATTTGGTCACACTGTGCTATGCTGATAGTGTGACGGTCTGAAATCATAGGGCAGCAATGCGTTTACTTGGAGAAGGAGATGGAATTACATTATTAATCCCCCCACCTGGAAGAATCCACTAACATACCTGTGAAATGCTGATCATACATGTACAACATGGAAAAGAATGTTCAAGAGGAGACATAGTGCTGGTAGGGAGCCAGACTAATGAAAACGTTTCTGTTCAAATGATTTATGGGAGTGAATACAGAGGGAGAGAGAGAGTTAGGATTCTAAGAATTGTGCTAGAAGTGGTTTGCATTTCAGCGACAGAGGTGACAAGGCAATTTGAATACAACGATGAGAAGATTTGGCTCTTTTTCATGAATGTCCGTTGCAAAAGGAATACATAAAAGAAATGAGCATCTAGTATCATCTAGCTTGAAGCATTAACGGCTTTAATGATAATAAGTCATTATTAAAAGTCAATCTCCTATAGATAAGCAGAGAAGGAACAGTGAACAGACCACTAAGGACAGATAAGAAGTGTCAGTACTCTTTGTGCTATCTCAGTGACAGCTTCTATCAGTGTTAGACATCTTGTAACAGAAAACAAGGGATGTCAGAAGTACCAAAAAAAACTTTAATTCAAATAATTTGTGTATTTTGCACTTACTGGTTTCTGTCCCGTATAAAATTCCAGCACTAATTTTTATAGGCAAATAGTTTCTTTAAACGCTCTTCCCACGGGACATGTATATTTGCAAACATGTATATATATGACTCATACTTCTGTTGTTATGGTCATTTAGTCAGGATTGATATGATGCATACTGTTAAATAATACAATTTAGTTATAGGCTTGATGCTTAGGTGTCCACAAACAAAGAAGTGATATATATACCCTAAAATAGAGCATGCCTATTCAGACTCATACATATTCAGTGATTACTTTGACTATACTAAAACCATTTTGCATTATTTTCTTTAATCCCAATCATTAAATTATAACAATTTTTTTTAATCATCATCCATTAGAGGGAAATGAGCATTATGGACATTTTCATAATAGTTGTAAGCATAATGCATGCTAATGATCTTCACTGCAATCGACTCCAAACCTTTACCTCCTCATATTATTAAACACACACACACACACACACACACACACACACACACACAGTGGGTTTAAATCTAAATTGGTCCATCAGTATTCATGCATGAAGCACAGTTATTATATAAGCCTCAGGGTACGCAGAGTAACCTCCCAGGCTAAGATGCGAGCTTGACCATGTCCTCATTAGAACACTGCCACTCTTGTTCACTCCATTAAGTCTTCTTTGGTCAGAGACAGGATTGGTACTACAGCTTAAAAACGCCAATCATCAGCCCAGAACTGGACCAGGACCAGATCTGAATGGACTGAAAACTGGAAACGAATAAGGAGCCGTAATGCATGCTACATTAAATAGCTTTCAGCATGGCCTGCTTACTTAATCCAAACCTCATCAAAATGCATTTTCCGAGTCACCATGCTCTAGCTGCCAACTCCACCTGTGGGGGAAATAATTATTCAGACAAAACAGCTCCACCACTTAATATTTAATGCTGTTTAGGCCAGCCAGCATGATTAATTTGAAGTGAACCCCCTCCAAGCACTCCCATTTACAAGGAATTGCATCACTGCTCATCTATTAAACCAGACTATAGAACAAGAAAGCAATAGATTCAATCTTTTAACGGGTTAAAAATGATGCTATTCATAATACAAAATAAAAACACACACACACATTTTATAACCGGGGTAAATTGACCATATCTAACGCCATCTCCTGAATATACACATTCATTCAAGCATTGTACACTGAATTATTGAATTAAAGATTTCAGAATGTAGTATTTTGTGTAATACTTGCTCTTTACGTTGTATTAAAGTAATAATAATAATAATAATAATAATAATAATAATAATACACATTCTATTTACTTATCACTTACATCAATACATTAAAGTATTATGATTAATAAAATGGTGCTTATTACAAAAAATTCACAGGCCCAGTTTTTCATTTTCCTTTCTTCACTTTGATGAGTGCAAAAAAAATACAGCTTACGCTGGTTTCACTTTTGTTCCCCCTGCACTGAGTTTTTGTTTCTGATTTCAGTGCATACAGTATGCCTACTTGCATATGTGCAGTTACGGTTTGACCTTTTGCTCACATAGATGTTATGCGTTTTCTGTTTCCACAGTCACAGCTTCTTTTTTGTGGTTAAAGTTGTGAGATTCAGCCTCATCTGCTGCTCCACTAGTTATGTTTTGTGCTCTTTTGTGTGATACTTGTGCAGCACATATTTTAGATCAGAAGATGTGTATAATTGTATAATATGTATATTTGTGCTTCATCACTTCATTACTGTTCATCTTTTTGCTGCTCGCTTTGTTATTGTCATTGATAGACATCATATTATGCAGCTGAATAATATACAATAACATACAAATATAGAATCTTCTACTTGTTTTATATATATATGTGTGTGTGTGTGTCTGTGTGTGTGTGTGTGTGTGTGTGTGTGTGTGTGTGTGTGTGTGTGTGTGTGTGTGTGTGTGCGTGTGTGCATGTGTGTGTGTGAATATAACTTTATTATATCACTTTATTCTTTTTTTAATCCTAATTATTAGTATCTTTTTTTAAATGCAAGCACTAGAACCAGTCTGCAAATGTATACATTTTAATTCTGAACCAGTGTGCTTTATGCAAGTCAGACATGAATAATTCACTTGTTATTTCAGATGAATATCTTACCCACTGGGTATGAACAGATATTTGTCTATGTAATGTGTATCACAAGGTCACCCTCTGATTATTATTCTTATTTCTTTTAGATGTATAATAAATGTATTCGGTACAATCGAGACCTATGGATTAATCAAGTCAAATCAAGTCGAGTGTTTTGCTAGAACCCAGTCACGGTCAAGAGGCTCACCTCACTAAAAGACTTTCTTAGGATTGCTGGGAATTATATTGAGTATTAATTCTGACCTCTGTGGCAATCTGTGGACTGACTAGCAGCTGACAATAAAGATGGGAATCTGCTGATATGCTGTTTAGAAGAGAGATTAATCCGATGAGATTGTTTGTAAATGAAAAGAACACAGGAAGTTCTAAAGAGACTTTGAAATTCCAGAAAATGTGTTGTTGTGTTTTGAGATGAGATTTACATTTTTCATCTGCGTATTTTAACAAAAGGACCCTAAAACAAGCTATAGTCATAAAATAATTATGAATTGTATTATTATTATTATATTTTTTGTATATACATATGCAGAACATTCAAGAGATTTTTACGTTTTGTCTGAATCTGAGCAGCCAAAAGTGGTTTATTGTGCACCGGTGGTGGTCCATCAGTGGACTTCTCTGCTGTTCAGAATCACTGACTTACTCTTAATATATTTTTGCCATTGAATATGTATTAAATTATTCTCATTAGTATATTCTATTCATTTCGTAGCTTTTCTCTTAGAGTTTCTATCCAATCTAATATCAAACATCACATTGTGTGTTGTCTGGGTCTGAGGTAATTACCATCTCTTTCAAGCCATCGCTTGCTTTAACCAGCTAGTTTGTGATTTGTCCACTCTGCAGTCCTCTAGAAGGTGTCCAGTCCACTTAGCAATTTCATATCTGCATGCTGCACAAACTCAAATCTATCCGTTTGGATTTAATAGCTGTTCTTTTTTTTCACAATGGCTGACAGAGTAGAAAACATTGATTTGGTTACAGTTATACTTGACCTTTATACTAGACACACCTTTAAAGCCAAGCTGTGCATCATGAGGATAAAGCAGCCAAAACAACACAAAACAGTTGTTATGTATTTACACTTCACAAAAATTTGCACAAAAAATACCAGAATTTGACCATATTTCAAATCCCTAGAAAAACCGTAATGCACAAATAAATGTACAGAAAAAACACATTTTATGAGATTAATACTGGTGCCTTGGAAAAATTGTCCCTTGTGTATGCATGTGAGTGTGTGTGTGCCCTGAGATGGGTTAGCTCCCCATCCAGTGTGTATCCTGCCTTGATGCCCAAAGATGCCTGACATAGGCACAGACTCCCCGCGAGCCGTGGGGAGATCAGATAAAGAAGTAGAAGATGAATGAATGAATAATATTGGTGCTTTCTTTCTTACGTTTACATTTACTTATTTATTTAGCAGACGCCCTTATCCAGGGCGACGTACAAGTAGTGCTTTAGGTCTCCATCTAAGGATAAATTCGTTCAGGTAGCATTGATACAAACTTAAGTACACAATAAGCATAGCTTTTTTTTTTTATTAATATGGATTCCTGGATAGTGAGAGGAAAGAAGTGTTAGGATAGGTGTTGTTGGAAGAGATATGTCTTTAATCGACGTTTGAAGGTAGACAGTGTTTCTGTTGTTCGGACATCCAGGGGAAGTGGAACCAGGCGAGCTTTCTTTCTTTAGTAATAATATTCATTCTACTGTATGAGCTACATGTCTATGTTTAAGTGGTGAATTGTCTACTTATTGTAGATAAGCAAACCTGGTAAATGCACAAAATGTCGTTGTTGTGCACTAACCTTCTTTTACACTTCTTGCCAGGTTAATATGGTTGTTTTAATGAGTCCTCGCTCATATGTGTTACTGTTTGTAAGTTTTGTCCGAATTATTTACCGGTGGCAGATATTAATGGCCTATCCTCAGCTTTCCTCTAGTCCGTTTTCCCCTCACCACCTTGCACCTCTGTCACAGCCAATTTGGCCCGGACAGGGCTCAGAGTTCATGCTGATGTGTAAGCTATTAGTATCTGGTTGCCAAATATGCAAGAGCAACCTTTTCCTTCCTATATGTCAGCACCAAGCCTTTGACTCACCAAGCCCACATGCTAAATGTGGCACATAAATGTTTTGTGAATTTTTCTTTTACCTTATCTTATTACTGATGAAGGTATGAGAGCTCAGCTCAGTAAGGAATGAATGATTGCCCTTTGTGTGACATGTGTCTGATCCAAGTTTTAGACAGTTCAGAATGTTGCAGTACTAAGTCAGACTTCTGCTGCCAATTTGTTTCTGCATTGATTGTAAAGCCCTGATTACACTGTATAGAGCCTGGGCTAGTCTCAGAACTATCTTTCTTATCTCCTGAAACAGTGTAACCCAACCCAAGCACATCACTCAGCTATGTGCCGTGTTCCAGAGAATTTCCGGAAGGTGTGGCTTTAAATGCAGATTGCATTCTTTTTTTTTAAACTCGAGCTATACTCAAAGTAAGTGTGGTGTGTGTGTGTGTGTGGTGTGTGTGTGTGTGTGTGTGTGTGTGTGTGTGTGTGTGTGTGTGTGTATATATATATATATATATATATATATATATATATGTATATATATATATATATATATATATATATATATATATATATATATTGGAAATTAGGTATTTGGAATGTAACCATCAATTTTGTCCCTGAAATCTTCCAAACCAGTATTTTATTCAACCATCTGCAAAACAAAAAAAGGTACAAATACTTCAATATGTACACCATATATACAGATTCTACTGTGTTTTATTATTGTGACTTTAACTTTAACTCTTTTCTATGTAAAACACTTTTTAAAAAAATGATTTTCTTTTACACATGATTCCAATTATATTCTAATACTTGTTATATGTTATATAACGTATATACTTTACTCTGTTATTATTTATTTGTTTGTTTTGATCATTATTCTTTTCTCTGCTATTATTCTCACACGGATCATATTCATAAGACACAGAAAAAGAAAAATGGACATGGGCATGTAGATTAAAAGATAATATACGACAGTGTCGCCCTCTTGTGTTTAAAATTACACAATTTTACCTGCGGGTTAAAAACTTTCAACAGAAGTGCAAAACTACATTCTGTTGCTTTGAGAAATTAATAATATGCATCTATGACTGTTTATTTACTACTAGACTTCATAGCAGTTTCACGCTGCTTTATTTTGCAAAATAATTGTATCTTCTTTTTCATTACTTCTGTATGTATACTGTCATCCAGAACACACATAAAACGTCATGTACAGATGTGGAACCATCTATAGTCCATAAGGCTTATTCTGTGTGAATTGTAATAAGCATGGGCGTACTATTTATTCTTGTGTTTAGACTCTACTCTTGTGTTTCCTTATGAGAACAAAACACTCAAGGGTGATAAATTGAATTTGACCTGCCGTGCAACATAAACTATAATTGAATAAATGTTTTATTTTGTATGCTGACAGTGAAGCTAGTATTGAAAAGGTTTTATGCAATGTTATCGATTTTTTGTTCTTTCTAGACAAAGCATGAATTGTTGGTGAGTTTGATCATCAGGAAGACTCCTTAAGAACAGAATATATATATATATATATATATATATATATATATATATATATATATATATATATATCTATATATATATATATATATATAGATATATATATATATATATATAGTATTAGTATTGTTGGGACGTGGTATCTCGGTGGTTGAGGTTCAGCTCCCAGCGCCACTAGAGGGCCCTTAAGCATGGCCCTTCACCGTTGTATCAGTTGTGCGTCGCTATGAATAACGGCATCTGCAAAACAAAAAAAAAAAACAAAACAAAAAAAAACATTAGGTTTTGCACAAACCAGTGCATTCCTGGTGCTGATCCCAATCCCCAATAAATGGGAAGGTTGCGTTATGAAGGGCATCCAGCGTAAAACACGTGCCAAACCGAATAAACCGAATAATTCTATTTATTAACATCATAATAATAAAATAAAATAAAATAATAATAGCATCGTTTCAAGAGCTGAAAACAGTTTTGACTTTGCAATGTGTAACTTCTCAGACGGTAGAAACGTTTTTCAATGAATATGAGGGTGAAGACACCCGAAATCGCCACCTCAGCAGCAGAGGGCAGTGTGTTTCCATAAGATACCCTTCGGTTTCTACGAGATTACTTTTAATTGGCTACCTTCTGTCTGTGCTTACTGCAAAACAATCCAGATCTTCTATTTTTTAAAATCCATTGCCAAGCTAATGCACTACTTTCAAGTTATATCTTATCTCCCATTAAGATATAATGAGATATAATTACAGCCAGTTTGTATCAATATGTGGACCCCAATATATTTGTACTACACACTGTAGTGTTAAGAGTGCTTTTCAACAGGACATATACTCCGGTCTGAGGCGGTGTCCTCGATGGGGGTGTCCACAGTACCTCCCTCGGCTGTTTTAATGAAAGGTTTCCTGAATGTGGCCAGGCCAGCGAGGCATTTTGCAGCTCAGAATACCCAGCCTGTGACCCGGTGATGCGCCACTGAGGACTGGGAGGAACACCACACTGGCTTGGGATATCAGTCGTTATCCAGAACAGTGTGTGTCAACTTTAAACACAGAGAACAGCTTAAACGTGTACAAGCATGAATTAGAAACAGTGTTTAGCTTATAGCCACAACTGCCAAATTTACCTCGAGCATGACAGTGGCAGTGATGCATTCGTTCATAGATATTAACCCTGATTGTAAACGTCTTAAAGGATTTCTGAAGATTCTGGGGTTTAGACCGAAGAACACCTCACGTGACCCATAGGTCACAATATATATGAGAAAGAAAGAGAAAGCCTAGCTAAAAAAGAAAATCCCCACAGGGGAGACGCCTCTGACAATAATAACCCGGAGTGGCAAGTCGGGTTCTGTAGCAGGCAAGCGGAGCAAACCGACCCAAACCAGTCTGATACACAGGGCAGTGGCCTGGGTGCTGCAGCAGATGGTAGCTGGGGTTAAATTCAGCTCTGGGTGTAACCATACATAAACAAGCAGAGCAGACCTCAAACAGGGCTTCTGGATGCACCACTGCCTGCTGTTTAGGACGATGACTTTGGGAATAAATTTATCGGATTTACAACCTGCTACCCCGCAACAAAAATCCTATATCTGGAAGCGTCTGTACTACAGGTGTGTTTGGATGAACCACCTAAGAAGATATTGTTAATAAGGAAGCTAATAGTAGAAACATGTCTGGCTCTATTGCTGATATGCACAAATTGGGTTGACTGTCCCCATTCCCTAGAAAAGGAGACTGTTTCAAAGAAATGAGCTCAAGGTGGCGTAAGTTCTTTCAAAACCAACATGTTACATTGCATGCACCTGTGCACCTGTTTCACTAGCTCAAGGAAAAGCAAAAAACTAGTATGTTTGAGCATTAGCATGCTTAGAAGAAAGGGGGGGAACCCTTCTTTTGTGGGATGCCCTCTATACTGAGTGGTCGCCTTGGAAACATTCTGTGGTCATCACAAAGAGACCAGTGTGTAGCGGCACACAGTCGTCTTGGCCATAGTAGCAATATTCTCTCTCCAAGCAATGATGTAATGTTTTGGAATGATCAGAACATCTCAGTGAGAAGCACAGTCTTTATAATGGATGAGTGGTTGCTGTGGATGGTTAGACAGTTTTCTTGTTTTGGACGGTGTGGTTTCAATATGGCTGTCTCTGTTCCATGCCAGGCCTATGGCTTTAGACATTAAAAAAAAAAAAAAAAAAAACTCACACTCTCACAGTGTAATTTAAAACACCAAATGGATGGTTTGCACCCAATCTCTGCATTCTCTATGATTTGTGTTCTGTCCCTTTTTTTTTTTTTTTTGCTCTAC
This sequence comes from Kryptopterus vitreolus, assembly GCA_030449085.1. Taxonomy (NCBI): domain Eukaryota; kingdom Metazoa; phylum Chordata; class Actinopteri; order Siluriformes; family Siluridae; genus Kryptopterus; species Kryptopterus vitreolus. Next base: position 25,088,130 of record JACRUU010000015.1, on the reverse strand, counting down.
CATGGAATTATTTATTTCTCTGTCCACTCGTGTCCCTTTACTCAGTCACCTAATGAGGAGCAAATCCTTAGCCTGTACGAGAGGTTGAATCATAAGCTGTGGGACTGTCCCTGTGTCTGATGTAACATATTACATAACCCAAGAATCACAAATAAACATCCATATGGGATGCCAGTGTGGTTACTTGTCGTAAGAGAAACTGCCAATTTATGGCAACGGGAATTTTTACAAAATTGTAACATAGACTAAAGTTTAAATAGCTTCGATGCCTGCCTCCCACAAACAGTCTGTTCTCACTTCTCATATGTTCTTTTCTCTGCAGAACGAAGGACATGGATTTCAGGCAAGGTCAAGTCTTTCTGGGTCAAGTTAGGCTGCAATAAAGCACAGGCCATTTCTAGTAAATCTAGTTTAATATAAGTAAAAATAGTAAAAACAATGTTGATTGTTGATTTAATTTAATTTTAAAAAACTTTAAAAATGTATTTCATATCCCTGCCCACCCCCCCAAAAAAAAGAAAAAATTATAAATTGAATTTAACCTGAAAAGAAAAATTAAGTTGATGAACTGTGACATATGTATGAACTATGATTTTTATGACTTTCGACATATGTAAAAAAATATATATTACAAAATAAATGTTAAAAAGTTAAATCTGTTAAATAGAATCAATTCAACACATTAATCCAATGTCTGGAGTCATGCCCTAATCTATAAGGGTCATCCAGTAATCTCAAAGGTATATATAGCTAGACAATGAACTAGGCATTTTCCACTATGATTTCATAAATGGCAACTAAAATCTAAATCTGTAAAACGAATAAATAATCGTTCACTAAATTGTGAATATCACTCAGTTACTTCTATAGGAAGTCTTTTAATGTTTTTTTTTATCATTATTCACATTATTGGGTTAAAATTTATAACAACCAATGGGTGGCGCTGGTATTCTAGTTAGTGTTGTTCATATGAAATAATGTTTTAGTAAAGCGTGAAGGTGCATGAAGTGATTTTTTTAGAGGAGCTTACACAGTATGGCATGGACGCCTTGGACGTCAGAGTAGTTAATGGCCCAGTACTTTCGGATTGTAGAATTATTGTAGGATTGTAGAGGTATATCCCTTGAAAAATATAGGGCTATTGGTGTGCACAATAGCACAAATGACTCACAAGCTTCGATAAAGAAAGAAAGTTTCCAAGAGTTTCAGATTTGTCATTAAGTAGTTAGATCAGGATGTTCTGTTTTGCAATTCTTTAACATACTATATATACAGTAGTATTAGTAGTAAATTATTTTGTAAGCTCTCTCTGACTCACCAGATGACAGGAAATTTCAAAAGTGCGTCGCATAAAAAAAAAAGCTACAAGCCCCTCCCACAGACGACCAAAACACTCCCTCTTGATCATCAAGCCACGCCCACAGATCACCAAAACACTCCCCTTCGTCCTTCAAAACCCGCCCACAGACCACCAAAACACCCCCCCTCGACCTTCCAGCCCCGCCCACAGACCGCCAAAACACTCCCCCTCGATCATCAAAGCCCCTCCCCTTGAACAACTGTAAGGCATTTATACACATGTGCGAAGCTCGCCAAAGCGCGACACTCCCCACATCCAGGCTCACTGAACGCCGAAGTGAACAGAGCAGTACGGCGATCTGCCTGCCTCTATTCACCTCCAAAAACAACAACAACAAAAACAGACACCAGCCGTGGATAAGTTACTGCACGCAAGGATCCATCCCGGTCCGACACGTCTGTTTTTGAGCTGGAACTAGCTGAAGAAAATGTCGGCTTCAGTGCTGTCTTCTATTTACGACTTGGACCTGTTGTACAGGGTAAGGACACGGCTCAAGAAAGTAAAGTATGTCCGTGTCAAACTTGTTCGCACCGTGCGTAGCTCAAGCCCGGTGCTGACTCTTGTCATGTCAGAGCTGCGTGTCGCTAACTAACTTTGGCAATAGTGTAAAAACTATAAGATATCATTATTTAAAAAAAAAATGACTTCTGGCTAAACGTTTGTGTGACGTTTTTTAAATATTATTTTTATTATTTTTCCCAACAGGAGAAAAGCCAAGGCTCTAATGCAGTGCACCTGAACAATGTGTTGGATAGGAGAACTGTAGGGATCCCGCTCTCTACCTCCAATAAAAACAATAACAGGTTCAACGCGGGAGGTTACTTCCGGGCCAACTCCATCAGCCACATGGACTCCATCAGCGGTGGCAGGGAGAGCCCTACACCGGCGTACATGAATAAAGAGAACAAGTTTCGCGACCGCGCCTTTAGCGAGACAGGAGAACGAGGTCAGCAATTGCAGGAAATGCTCCAGCCCAAACCCGGTTCTCAGATCAACTCGACTCGCTATAAAACCGAGCTGTGCAGGCCGTTTGAGGAAAACGGTTCGTGCAAGTACGGCGAGAAGTGCCAGTTTGCGCACGGCTACCACGAACTGCGCAATCTCTCCCGCCATCCCAAGTACAAGACCGAGCCGTGCCGCACCTTTCACACCATCGGGTTCTGTCCGTACGGCCCGCGGTGCCACTTCATCCACAACGTGGACGAGCGTCGAGCCGCGCCGGGCGCACAGCTGAGACTCCAGCGGGGTGAGAGCGCACTTCCGCCCGAGAAAGACACCGCACCGTTTTTCGCGCACAAGGACCGACCCAGGTTGCAACACAGCCTGAGTTTCTCGGGGTTCTCGAGGTCGCACGGCGCCACGACCGAAAGCCCCACGTCTCGCACGCCGCCGCCGCCCAACTCCTGCGCGCTCTCGTTCTTCGAGGACTCCCTGGCTCCGAGTCCGCACTGCCTGAGCGCGTTCGCGATTCCCGAGCAGGATCTCAAGGCTTTCCTCGCCCCGTTAATCCCGCATGCCCAGAGCGGTTTCAGCGGGCAGGCCTCGTACGGGCCGCAACCTTCTCCTCCTTTCCCAGTCAGCCCGATGGCGCCAGTGCGCCTGATCTCCGACTCCCCTCCGGTGTTTGACTCTCCGCCAAGCCCTCTGGACTCCCTCTCGGACCCGGAGAGCTTCGTCAGCGGCTCCCGCTGCTCGTCCGGCACGATCAGTGGCTCTGAGTCGCCCAGCCTGGATTCAAACAGACGTCTGCCAATTTTCAGCAGGCTTTCTATCTCAGACGACTGATTATTATTATTATTATTATTATTATTATTATTATTATTATTATTATTATTGTTGTTTGTTGTTGTTGTTGTTGTTGTTGTTGTTGTTGTTGTTGTTGTTGATGATGATATAATAATAATAATAATCACAGATGGTGTTTTGTTAAGCAGGTCGCCCCAAGCTTGAGGTTTTTAAAAAGCCAACAAATAAACAAGAAGGTGCCTTTAAAAAAGAAAGGAAGAATTAGCTAAAGGGTCTAATCAAGGGCTCATGTTTTTGTCCGATAAAGTAGCTACGTCGGGAAAAACGTGCTATGTGCCTTGTAATTTTTTGTCGTTCTTGTAGCGCCCCCATACGGCGCGTGTCAGTCAGTGCAGTTTATTGCTGCTGATGGAATGTCGCTGCATTTCTTGATGCATTTTTAAGTGCTATCATTGCGCTTTGCTACATGCTATGAAATCTATTTAACTTATTTATTGTCATGTGAAAAGTGTGGCCGCTGTGGATCAATTGAGTCCATGTAGTATTTATCAAGTCTAAAGCAATACATTTATATTTCTTCTTAAATTATGATTATGATCTCCATTGTTAATCTGGAATCACTTGTGTTTTTTTTTTCTCTCTCTCTCTCTCACAATAATATATTTTTGTTATGTTTGGGGAGGTGTATGTGTTGTAAATAAGTTAATAATTTATAAATTGTACGCTATTTATTTGTTTTGTTTACGATGTGTTTCAAAGAGTGGGAGCATCTAAAGAGGCCTCATTTCTATATTTTCAAATCTTTCTCTTTTTTTGAGGTGCGAACAGAGGATCTCTGGGCATTTGAGTTGTATAGGATGTATAGGATTCTTTAAAAGGTGTAACATGTAACTAGCCTGTCACAATTCAAACCATTATGAAATATAGGACAGTAGAGACAACCAAATAAAAAAAAAAAACACCAACTTTGCACATAGTTGCACTATTTCAGTCAAGTGCCAGAGAATGTAGCAGTCAGTTATCTTGATGTTAACTTTCTACAATGTGCCTATGTACTAAATGATCTCTCATTCAGGTTGGGTCAGCCTAACTATGGATGATGTTTTTAGTGCCTATATCGAGGAAATTCAGTTGAATGTAGCTTTTGTTTATATAGATCAAGATGACATACATTGATTTTGACTATTTAAATGCTTATATTCATCTTTGTTTTTGTTTTGGACCATTTTGAATACACCATTCCTTATAATAAGATTAAAGTAAACACACTTTGTATTATGACTTCATAGAGATGAACTAAACTTGCTGGTCGGGAAAGTATTTTGAAAATATATGTTGTATAATGTAGTTAACTTGTAATGATCAGTTGGACTACTTGGATCGAAAGTTTAAAAAGTTTGAATGTAAGACAGATCAGGTTTGATTCATGAGGGATTGTGTATGCAGAGGCATCAGTTTATACATTGAAATATTTTACACCGATATCCTAATAAAAAGTACCTTTTAAATAAAAGGAGAGTTGAATATTTCTTTAAGAAGCCCAAGTGATGTGTTTTAGTGCTCGTTTGAACTGAAAAGAGCTCTTATTGGCATTGAACTAGAAATGATTGACCATTCTCTCTTCTATTCTCATTTCCCTTCTCTCCCACTTGCCTTTGAGAAGAACAGCTCTCTCAAAGTCATAAAGTTTGGTACACTTTCAAAAGGTTGAGAGAGCCAGACTGGTCTGCTTAGAATAGCAAGCAGTGTGCATGTGCGTCTCTGTGTGTGTGTGTGTGTGTGTGTGTTTCCTCCACATACACTCCAAAGAATGTGATCATTTTTTAAACCACAGAAGCTTACATAATATAATGGACTTCAAAGTTTCTCCTGCTTCCTAAGAGTAATGAATAAAAAGAAATGAGCCCGGCATGTTAAGTGTAAAGTGAAACGAAAAGTTGCCTCGTGTTCATTTAGAAGAGCAATAATAGTGAAAAATAGTGTATCAGAACAGGGGTTTGTTCAAAGATAAGGTGGTCAGCAAATATTAACATCCTCAGAACTTCAGACAAAGCTCTTTAACCTTGTGCAAGCATTACGATGCAGCGTTGGCCAATGTGCATGCCGAATTTGTACAAATGTTTGCTTAAGCTTGTGTGAGACTATGCCCAAATTGTGTGTATGTGTGTGTGTGTGTGTCAGTATGCGAGTGACTAAGTGCAGATGTGTATGTGAGGAAAAGTGGCCGTCAGCCCTTAATGAACAGGGCACTACAATAGCAGGAAACATACTCTGTTCCCTGATTAGGGGCCCTTGGGAACAAAGCTGTTCTTCATTTTTCTTTCCATGCTTTCCACACACAAGTGTTTCATCTAGTGTGGCCTTATTTTAGCTGTGCTTGAAATAGAAGTCAAATTTTCCTCCTTGACGTGGAGAATAAAGAATTCTTGAATCAGTAGGATAACGCATTTCTTAAGACTCATTGTCAGTCCTTGCTATTGTGCTTACAAAGCTCACACTTTTAAGGTTCCCAAATACTGCATTTCTCTTAAAATGGATATCATTAGAAGCTCATTTATAAGCTTTTATGGACATTTATAAATGGTTCTACTGTGATACTGTAATATTTTTACCTGCAGGAAAACATGAAGTATTAACATGAAGGATAGTAAATCTGTCCATCTGAGAATGCTGTGTAAGCAACACGAAAATTCTGACGCAGACTGTTTTCATATTTTCAAGCGTTTTATTAGCATTACTTCAAATCAAACAGCCAAAACAAACTTAGGACGTAAACAAAATGAATTTTGCTTATTCTGTCACTATGCATAAAAATGAGATGATCAGGATGTTACTGCTGCTGTCTTTTGCCATTTACAAGCTTATCACAACAGTTTCATTAGGAAATTAGGTTATTAGTACATTATTCAAGGTACAACACCACAACCACAGCCATTGCCTGATTAAAAATAAAAATCAGGATAATATAACAATTGAATTCCCGCCCTGCTTCGTTCAGGAGGATTGCGAAATGCATGTGTTCAGCTCGTCTCTACATTTACTGCACGAATAGTTCACTATGTTCCCTACAGTCACGTGTGAATATTTACTCAAAAATGTACCTAATGTGTTTTATGAGTGCATAATTGCACATGGTTGAGAAACAGTAATGGATATGCTATTTGAACATATAGTGCTCATGTCTTTGCAATTAGCATTCGAAATAACGCATACACAAAAAGGCTCTGGATAAAACTATATGGTTTCAGGAGAAGATCATTATTTATATGGGTTAAACATGTTGAGTAAAGTATAACAGTGCATGAAAATGAATATCTGGGGTGAGGAATGAGGCATCTGCGGCTTCTAGTTTTTTTGTTTTTGTTTTTTATAAGTTTTTTTTTATGTGGCCATAAAGTGTATGACAATTGTACTGTATGTTATAATGCTTGAGGCAGTAATATGAGACATTACCAAAAGTCATTAGTTAGGCTTGTTGGTCTTAAGGTGAAGTCCAGAGGTCCATAAAACATTGCCAGAGGCATGCCAAAATCCCAAATTGACACTAATGAGAAATGTACTAGAGTGGAGAAAAACAGCTAAATATTATTAGTGTTCTTAAATGAATAGCATAAATTATGTTTTATTTTTTCAACATGTGATTTCTGGGTCATAAAATTCTGCAACCATAAAATCATAACAGTAAAAAACATGCTTTGAATTGTTGGTTGTAAAAATATTGATATATTTTCCATTTCAAGCCAGCTTTCAATGATGCTTATGCACTTGTATATTATATTGCAGCGTTAAACCTGTTTAATGTATTTATTTCCAAATTGCAAAGCTTCTTAGCCACCTCCTAAAGCCCCAGATATTTACTGCAGATAGCAAATCACGGACTTGGATAGCTTTAGGAAGGCAGGGGAGTACACGGGAGAGTTTATGAGAAATAGGGAGTAGCTGTGCTTTTAATAAAAGGCCACATTTTCAGGAACAGGATGGCTGTACTAAAGGCTAGCCGACCATGCTTCTGTCTGGCTCAAGCTTATCTACAGTTGTGGTGCACCTGTGACAAACGAACTAGCTAACTGTGAGTTTCCTGTTTTGTTGACAGAAATATGTGCACGGTGTGATCCGTAATGCCTCCTTGCACAAGGCAAGGAAGTTCCACCCTCCTCGTCCTCTTCCTCTAGTGCTGGAGTCAAAGAGCCCTGAGTGAATATTTCCTTCCTTTAAAGAAAGCAACATGGTCATATCAAATTCAATGCAAACTGCTTCTGTGGCACCCATATTGTTTACTTACTGTCTAATCTGAAAGCAATCAGTACAGAACACAATAAGGCACAATGTGTAACGTAAGAGTCGAAGACTGCCTACTGTGTCATTATAGGCGTAAGGATAAAAGGTGAAATCATAAAGATAAACGTGTGAGAGGTGTATGATAACGCATGGTACTCCCCGAATTTGCTCCATAAAAAGGAATTAATGTTAATGTTTACAGCGTAATAAAGTCTAACCCGTGGAAGGGAATTTTCATTATGTACTGTAGTTATAAACTCACCGGCCATGCTTTATAAGTACACCTGCTCGATTACACAATTACATTATCAAGAGCATCATTTAGAGCATGATTTTTGTGATCCCAGCCTGGTTGTTATTCTCTTTCTGGCTGGTTTCCATATTTCTGAAACTGAAAATCATCTGGGATTTCACTCTCAAAGGTTTCAAAATGGCAGACAGAAAGGTGTAAAATAAAAACATCCAATGAGCAGCATTTCTTAAATGGAATCACACGATTGATGAGAAAGGTCAGAGGAGAATGCCTTGACAGAAACACTTTAACTCTAGTAACTGTTTGTTAGAAACCATTGGAAAAACATCTCATAATACACAACATGTGACATCTTAATGCAATGGATAAGAAGAACACATCAGGTTCCACTCCTGTCAGCCAAGAACAGATATACCAGGACTACAGTAGGCACCCACTCATGTTTGGAAAAAGTTTGGTTTCAGTGTGAGTATGCCCGCTGCAGTTACAATGTATGCTTTGTCTTCTGTCACATGATTGGATGATTAGACCCAATTTTTGAAGAATGAATAAACTCTAACCAATGGAAAGCAACTGCCCTACATAGATACGCACAGTGGATACTGTCGCACACATTAATAGTTACATGCAGTGGATCTGCCATGTCATGAGGCACAAACCAACAATGAATACAATGGCCACTCCAAGGGTAACATGCTTAGCTTGGATCGAAACAAAAGGAAATGAGGGGTCCCATCTGGGATTTGATTTGACTACTATAGCACCGAACAATGGAGCAACCTGTTTACTTTCTAAGTCCACGTTTTCAGCATGCAGATGTGATTCCGTTAATCTGCTTGGGCCGAGTGAAAAATAGCACGCTGACTGAATAAAGGAAAGAAACGTTCCCAGGGTTGTTAGCTGATTAGTTTAATTAATATGCAGCTGCTCTGCTCTTTGGCTGCAGAGACTTTCTTTTGAGTTTCTCTTCTTTTTTTCCATGTGACGCCTGCCCCTTGAATGCTAAACAGGTCAAAAGGCATAATATGTAGCACACACACACACACACCACTAGGAGCTTTTCATTGACGTCAGTGTGAAGCCTGCACGAAACTGACCTTGAGCTTGAGGCTGATGAGAGAGAATGGCTGCTCTGTTTCACCTGACTGGAAATGAGATGTTCACGACCAATCATTAACTTCCCTCTCATATAGGTCACAGAAATAACTGCTTGAGACCAAAGTTTGCAGACAAACATAGGAGTTTGGTGCCAATTTTACATCGGATCATCTAGTAAATGGTTTTATACATTAGTATTATATTGCTTCTTGATTGTTATTGTACTGCTAAAGTGTGTGCAAACTAAAATAATGCCTAACGCTTAATGATTGACTATTAATTCCCTGGTTCAAATTTTGGTGTATACTCGGGTGTGTATGTGTAAGAAAGTGAGAATCTGCAGGAATGTGCCTAATCTATGATCATGTTGTCAAATTTAACATTGTACAAGCTTTAGGCACCAAAAACGTTTAAAAAAAAAAACTGTCTACCTGCTTCACTTGAATAAGTCTGCTGACACTCATTTAATCCTGCTGGGCTTTCAAAGCATAGTTACCTTGTCAGGTAATTGTCAGGTAATAATCTCACAAATCATATATACACACTTTATGTTTGCTGTTACCTTTAGGCTAGGGAACAGCTGGTTCTCCGCAGTGGCACCTGCACTGACTGATCCCTTGTCATTGTTATAAGCCTATATTCACTCAATGAATGGTGCCATATTTAACCTAAAGATATCCTGTGAGATACATGTGGTGTACTGAGTCTGTGTTTAGAAGACTGCCAGACATAATATACCAGACAGCGCATATGTAAGTATAGTTTAATTAGCAGAAATAGGATCAAAAAAAGTAGAAATATGATTTCACTAGCATCAAATCCAATCATTATTCATTTTGCTACAAATCCTGGGCATATACACCTTAAATTCCTATATTTATATTTACAGCATTTGGCAGACACTCTTATCCAAAATGACTTACAACTGAGCAATTAAGGGTTAAGGGCCTTGCTCAGGGGCCCACTAGTGGCAGGATTTGAGAATGGTCCAGAGATCCTTGCCTTAACCAGTGAGCTACCCATATATATATATATATATATATATATATATATATATATATATTTTTTTTTTTTTTTTTTTTTTTTAATATATATATATATTTTATTTATATTTTATTTTATATATATATTTTTTTTTTTTTGTTCGTTTGTTCGTTTTTTTGTTTTGTCCTGAAACACTCAGTAATATTAACTCTGAGAGACCAGTAAACAAACATAAGTGAGAGAGAGAAGAACTGTACTCACAGGCACACCAAAGCATATAAAACAATATCCTTCCTTATAGTATAGGACTTTGTCCTTCGTGAATAGCAAGCTCAAGCACATCCACAGAACAATATCCTAGACACATTACATATTAGTTATAACCCTGTTTGGGCTTCAGGTTATTTTGGAATTGTAAAAATCTGTCATAACCTATAAACATTTATGCATGTAATAATTCTGAGGGGAAAATCTTGTACTAGCTTACACAGTTTATGGCGGATGTATATTTCTTTCACTTGTACTTTTTTTGCTTTGGAAAAGGTGTGTGTGCAAGTCTTTCTGCCTCAGGGCCTGGCTTTCCATCTCCAGGTGTGTGCGGGAGGTGAAAGGTTCATGATAATTTGGGTGTGTGAGTGAAGTGGCCTAAAGTGACACTCTGATGAGGGGATCATATACTGCAGTGGTGATGGCAGTGGTGTGGCTGTAAACACTTACAATAATGGTGACAATGGAGGAGCTTTATTTGGTTTGCAGTAACCCAAAGCTGCCGACTAAATTGATCACTTCGGGGTTTCTATTGTGCTGCATAAGACTAAAGAAACATGTTGTTCTTTTCAGAAAAAAAACAAACAACAGCAGACAGTCCGCCCATTGTTCTATATGTGATCATTCAGCCGGTTTAGTTCATCCCAACCAATGCAAAAATGATCCTTTTGGTTTGTTTTGCTTTCCCTTGTTTCACATCTTTAGAGGTGTGTATGGCTGTAAATAATAAATATACAGTAACAGAAGAAGGTGAAGAAACCTTTGGCAAGTGGGAGTAAAAAATCTCCTTATTCATTCATTCATTCATTCATTCATCTTCTACCGCTTTATCCGATCTTCCCTCGGGTCACGGGGATCCTGTGCCTATCTCAGGTGTCTATGTGCATTAAGGCAGGATACACCCTGGATGGAATGCCAACCCATCGCAGGGCACACACACGCACACGCACACACACACACACACACACACACTCACACACTAGGTACAATTTTAAGGTGCCAATCAACCTACCGTGCATGTTTTTGGACCAGGAGGAAACCGGAGAACCCGGAGAAAAAACCCCTGAGGCACGGGGAGAACATGCACAAACTCCACACACATGGCCGAGACGGGAATTGAACCTGGCGGTGTGAGGCGAACGTGCTACCCACTAAGCCACTGTGCCCCCCAATCTCCTTATTATATAAAGCTAAATAAGTGTTTAGAAAGAAAATTAATCATTTATTCATTTATAGTTCCCAATATCTTCTGTTTTTTCAAAGTTGCGGTAGACCTGAAGTCTATCCTGGGATGACTGGGTATAATGTTAGGATACCCCTGTCAGGAGAGTATGCAAGTCCATCGCCTAGCAGCATTCCGGCATATATTTATACACAAAGCAATTTAGTCAAACTAATACATCTACTAGCAAGTTCTTAGGTGGCAGCAAAACGTGGCAAAATGTGGTGTCACAATTCTATATAGAGTAAAGTGCTAAATGCAGAGGAATAAGAACAAATGTGGAGAGGAGATAAAACGGCAACACCATTGTACATACACACATTAGTCATTAGCGCAGTGGAACTGCATTGAAGTAGAACTTTTGCAAGAGAAGGTTTGCAAGGTTACAGGCCACTCACTTCATTTTTGCTGAGAGTCAACTCAGGATAATGTTCAACAACAAATAATAACAGGATCTCCAAGATCTACAAATCATTAACGAGACGTCAGACTGTTTGTAGAGACTGAAGACTCCACTTTTTTTCTGTTGTGTGATGATTCAGGAAAAAGAACAGACATCTTATGGGCCTTCTGGGCTTTATCAGATCATCAAAAAACCACACAGTTTCTGCATGAAGGCATGTGCTCATATAATATCATGATAGGTTTGTGTGTGTGTGTGTGTGTGAGAAAGAGAGAGAGAGAGAGAGAGAGACGTGGTGTTGGGAGGAGAATGTATTAATCGTTTAGTGGTGTCCCCATGTGTACAACATATATGTCTTAAAATAGTAATGCTTTCAAAAATATATATTTAAATTGTTTATTTCTATTTTTGATCAAAATTTATTCTATATTTATAAAATGCTAATTGAGCAAACAAGGGGGGCACGGTGGCTTAGTGGTTAGCACGTTCTCCTCACACCCCCAGGGTACGGGTTCGATTCCCGTTTCCTCCCCGTTCCAAAAAACATGCACGGTAGGTTGATTGGCACCTTGGAAAATTGTCCCTAGTGTATGAGTGTGTGTGTGTGTGTGTGTGTGTGTGTGTGTGTGTGTGTGTGTGTGTGTGTGAATGTGTGTGTGTGTGTGTGTGTGAATGTGTGTGTGTGTGTGTGCCCTGCGATGGGTTGGCATTCCATCCAGGGTGTATCCTGCCTTAATGCCCATAGACGTGTGAAATAGGCACAGGCTCCCCGTGACCCGAGGGAAGATCGGATATAGCGGTAGAAGATGAATGAATGAATGAATGAAATTGAGCAAACAAACAAAACCACCAGCAATTCTTACTTTTGCACATTTTATACACTTGCACAGCCATGGATTGTGTTGATCAAAAATCAGGTGTATGATTAGACAATTATACCAAGCAAGTGCTATTGATCAACTTCAAATGTAGCTTGAAATAAAGCCATTAACTGAAACATAAACAGCTGGGTAGGCGCAGAAAAATGGCAGCGGGTCCTCTGAGTTAAAATGCAAAATATTTTGCTGCAGCAGGCAAGTTCTTCACTGAAGGGCTGGAGAGCAGGACAATAACGAGTGCCTACAGACAACCGCGAAGCATAGTGGAGGTTTCATTCAAGTTCGGGGCTGGATTTCTACAAATGAAGTTTGGTGAGGATTATCGGTGTCCTAAATACTGATAAATACATTCAAATATTTGTCCATTGTTCAGGAAGTATTGGACTTACATTTATCTTCATCAGTACAATAAAAGTCATTTAGAATTTTCTTCAGAATAGAGAACAACAAAGAATCCTGGAAGTAATGGTTCGGCTCCCACTAAGCATCGAATGAGAGTGTGTGTGATTAAATGGCAGGATTTGTGGCATCGTACATCCACAAACGATCTGTGGTTAATTCTCCAAGATGATTGGAACAAGCTACCTGAATAGTACCTTCAAAAACTGGTGGTGACCCATTCTGGTTACTTACTTTCCATTTTAAAAAGCATTATAAAACATTATAGCAGTTATTGGATATTGCCCTAAATATTTTCCTTGTACTGCATTTGTGTGTGTGTGTGTGTGTGTGTGTGTGTGTGTGTGTGTGTGTGTGTGTGTGTGCATTGTTCTATACATAGGTTTCCTACTGGCTACAGAAGTTACATTGAGGTAAAGGCTCAGGGTTTTGGTGGTTCAGAATCCAATCTTGTTACTAGGCACAAGGTGGAAGAATTGACCCTGAATAGGATCCCAGGCTAAAACAAAAAAAACTTGCACACAGACCAGTAACCCGAGCTCAAAATTGAAGCTAAAGGTGAATGTCAACAATACTATTCACATTAGCTATATTAATAACTATGTCCATCAAAGGTCGTTGCAAGGGTTAAACAAATGTATGCATGTGTGTATGTGTGCGTGTGTTGGGGTTACATATCATGGGTCCCAAACCACATGTCATTCTTAGGAACAGATGTCGCACTTTCACATGATCACATTGTACACCATATACTCTTGTTTTCATTTGAACTATTTCGGAGGGTAGCTGTACTCTGTGTTATGAGTAAAAAAACAACAACTTATAATTGTATGTTTTGTGTCAGTTTTTACCAGATAATGTCCAGTAGAACCCAGTACACCCTTGTGTTCCCCTTTATGATCAGGTCAGGCTTTGACTCAACTGTTAGGCGAGTGAATGCAAGATTACACAGCTATGCTGTGGTGCTCCAGAACTGAGACTGGAAAAGTACTGACATGCATATGCTGAAGGAGGCACGGCGAGCAGGCATGTTTATTCTTCAGCAACGTATTCCATTCATCTGCTAGATAGTCATGCTAGGGAGAGAATGTTTTTTTTACATGCTTGACTCACAATGGAAAGGAAATACAGTGCGTAAAACCTGCATACTTTCCTATTTCATTATTCTCCAAGACAGACATCCTAAAGACAAGTGCATATTTACGTCCATAAAAAAAAGAAAAAAAAGAAAAAATACATGGTTGCTTTGACGTGTATCTTCCCACTCCCCTTGCTTGTTTTTTACTTGTTCTGACAGCCTCTCCCAATCCCCCACAGCAGATAACAGTGTAGGCTCCGACTGACATGCTTCTGCAGGAGCATCATCATAGAGCCATAAAAAATTCAACTGCCATGGAAAAATTGCCCCTTTCACACGCACACTCAGGCTGAAGCTGAGAGGGATTAGTGTAAATTGCCCAGGCTTTCTCTGTGGAAATATCCTCATGCAGTAGTTGTGAAATATAAGTTCAGACAAATGACTTTCTAAGATGAAAACTATTACTGTATGTATCACTGCTACCGTTACCATTCGATTAATGATTGACTGAATGATACTGTGAACCTTTGAAGTTTAACAGCTAAATTACATATTTGCCATGTTTTTAGACCGCTCTGACACAATAACTTAAACGTCGTGGTTAGCAAATGTATAAATATTTGGTTAATTACTGCTAGTTACTATATATATATATATAGGCATATATGTATAAGGCATGGATCTCTGGACCAGAAGATCACAGGTTAATTCTCAACTACCTAAATGAATTTATCCTTAGATGGAGACCTAAAGCACTATTTGTACGTCGTCCTGGATAAGGGCGTCTGCTAAATACTGTAAATGTAAATGTAATTGCTCAGTTGTAAGTTGTTCTGGATAAGAGTGTCTGTAAATGTAAATATAGGAATTTAAGCTGTATATACCCACGATTTATAGCAAATTAATAATGATTGGATTTAAACAAACCATATGATCCTAGTGAAAATGCTTTAATAAGAAATATTCAAGGACTTTTTATTAATTAAACTAAACTATACTGGTTACTACATATATATATATATATATATATATATACATATATACATATATATATATATATATATATATATATATATGTGTGTGTGTGTGTGTGTGTGTGTGTGTGTGTGTGTGTGTGTGTGTGTGTGTTCACAAGATTATTTATTTTCAACTGGCAGAGATCCATGTCCATGTTTGTTTTCAGCTTAGAACAAACAGAGAACCAGAAGAAAAAAAAACGAAGACTTACTTAGCATGCATTTGTCAATATATACACTATGTGCAGAATTATTAGGCAAATAAGTATTTTGACCACATCATCCTTTTTATGTATGTTGGCGTACTCCAAGCTGTATAGGCTTGAAAGCCTGCTACCAATGAAGTATATCAGCTGATGTGCATCTGTGTAATGAGAAGGGGTGTAGTCTAATGACATCAACACCCTATATCAGGTGTGCATAATTATTAGGCAACTTCCTTTCCTTTCCTTTGGCAAAATGGGTCAGAAGAGAGATTTGACAGACTCTGAAAAGTTTAAAATTGTGAGATGTTTTGCAGAGGGAAACAGCAGCCTTGAAATTGCCAAGCTTTTGAAGCAGGATAACATAACAATCAAGCGTTTCATGGCAACAGGGTCGCAAGAATGCGAGAATTCCCCAGAACTGACGGAAATCAAGATGCCATTTGCCACCAGTTCTGCCATATTTCAGAGCTCCAACATTACTTGAGTGTCAAAAAGCACAAGGTGGGCAATACTCAGGTGCATGGCCAAGGTAAGGAAGGCTGAAAAACGACCAATACTGAACAAGTTACTCAAGATAAAACGTCAAGACTGGGCCAAGAAATATCAAAATTTTTCTACGGTTTTATGGTCTGATAAAATGAGAGTGAGTCTTGATGGATGGGCCCGTGGGTGGATCAGTAAAGAGCAGAAAGCTCCACTCCTACTCAGACGCCAGCAAGGTGGAGGAGGGGTACTGGTATGGGATGGTATCATCAAAAATGAGCTTGTGCGACCTTTTCAGGATGAGGATGGAGTCAAACTTAACTCCCAATTCTTCCAGCAGTGGTACAAGAAGAAGTCGGCATCTTTCAAGAAAAATATGATTTTCATGCTGGACAATGCTCCATCACATGTCTCCAAATACTCCACAGCGTGGCTCGCCAGCAAAGGTCTAAAAGATGAAAAAATAATGACATGTCCCCCTTGTTCACCTGATCTGAACCCCAAAGAGAACCTGTGGTCCCTCGTGAAATGTGAGATCTACAAGGAGGGAAACCAGTACACCTCTCTGAACAGCGTCTGGGAGGCTGTGGTTGCTGCTGCACACAATGTTGATGGTGAACAGAGGAAGAAGCTGACAGAATCCATGGATGGAAGGCTTTTGAGTGTCCTTGTAAAGAAAGGTGTCTATATTGGTCACTGATTTGTTTTTGTTTTTGTCAAAAATGTTTATTTGTGAGTTTTAAGTTGTTATATTGGTTTGCCTAGCAATAATAAATAAGTGAGATGGGTATATATTTGGTTTTTATTCATTTGCCTAATCGTTCTGCACAGCAATAGTTACCTGCACACACAGATATCCCCCTAAGATAGCCAAAACTAAAAAAGCCCCAATCCAAATTCCACAAATATTCAGCTTCCATATTTGTGAGTCTTTTGGGTTGATTGAGAATATAGTAGTTGTTCAATAATAAAAATAATCCTCAAAAATACAATTTGCCTAATAATTCTGCAAAATAAGGGTTTTGCAGTGTTAAAATTGGGTTTTGCTTGGAAGTTTTTCTAAAAGCTAAAGCTTTTATTGTAACCCAGAGCCCCAAATGATGGAAGCTTACAGAAGAACAATCACAAAAAAATCATAAAAATAAGCTGTCTCATCAAAAAGCTATCAAAAAGTATCCCAGTGGCCTGTTTATTAATATTGCATGCTGCTGGAAGTAATCTAATAATTTAATAATTTAACTTAAACATCTGTAACAAAAAGAACAGTTGTGCAACATTGTGCAGTAAAAGGCTTGTTGATTTGTTGTTATGTAAAATCAGGTGTAATGGAGCATGGGAAAACATTGCTTGTACACTTGTCAACAATTCTCTCTATGTAGACTTGTGCAGAACTTATTGCATTTGCGTTCTTTTAAAACTGATGTAAATACAAACTTTGCAAAACTTTTTTTTAACCAACTATTTATCATGGACATGTACAGGCACTTATTCACTGTGTCCACTTACCTGACCATTGAAAAGAATCTGTCCAGACCTAATAAGGACGAGATTATAGATAAATATAGCCACTGATTGGTGTGGGACTCATTAAAATGGTGTACATAACTATACCTCGAATAATCGAGTGAACTGGCTACTGCATTAGCATTGCAAAATGAAAGGATATTTAAACCCCAAGAGGATCCATGCGGTGGTTTTATGAAAATATTTGTATTTCTCAAACCTCTAGGCAAGTCGGTGGATGCTGTGGCTGGCTCCAGGCTGATGGAGTGGAAAAGTAACGGCCTTCTCCCATGAGAGTTTTGCTCATCTGGGTATGCTCTGTAGAGCTCTCACACTGAGCTGCCATTACTCAGCGGGCAGGCGCTATTTCAGCTAGTAGAGCCACAAGGGATTGCAGTGCAAGCACAGCATACCTGCACATCTCACCAAAAACCCCCCCCCCCCCCCCCCCTCCCCCCCCCCCATCCCCCCATCCCACCGGCACCCCCAAGCCAAAGAACAACCCAACCACTCCAAAACACAACACAGATCCCACCTTAACCAACACCCCTAACAACGCAGCCCCACCCCCCCCCCCACCCCCCGACAAACCCACAACCCAACCCAAGGCCACCCAAAACCCGCCAGGCGTAAAATATATAAGCCCACCCAGATAAGAACACCCCCCCCCCAAACCCCCTAAAGCCACGCCAACCCCCCAAAAACACCCCCCCAACCAAAAGCCCCAACCCAAACCCGCCACCCCCCCTCCCAACCCCAAAAACAAAGCACCCCCGAAAAACCACCCCAAGCTAAAACTCCCCGAAGCCACCCCACACCCCCCAATCCCCAACCCCCGCAACCCGCCTAACCACCCCCCCCCCCCCCCCCCGAAACCGAAACCCCCCCCCCCCAAAACCCCAAACCCACCAGACAGCCACCCACATGAACCCAAAGCACCCAGATAAAACCCCAAAGAAAAAAAAACAGAAAAAAACAAATAAAAAAGAAAAAACAAAAGAGAACCAGAATAAAACAAATAAAAAAAAAGGGCAAAAATAAAGCCACAGAAAAAAAGCAGTGCCAAAGCAACCCCCCCCTGGCACCCCACAACCTCCCCCAAACATCCCAAAACCCCCAAAACAAAACAAAAACAAAAAAAAAAAAACCAAAAAAAAAGAACACACCAAAAACCCCAAAAAAAAAAAAAACCCAAAAAGAAAAAAGCACCCAAAACCCCCCCCTCCCCCCATAAAACAACCCCCCCCCCCCCCCCCCCCCCCCCCCCACCCCCCCCCCCCCCCCCCCCCCCCACCCCCCACCCCTCCCCCCCCCCCCCCCCCCCCCCCCCCCCCCCCCCCCCCCCCCCCCCCCCCCCCCCCCCCCGACTACACACAGAGACTTTAGAGAAATTCCAGCGCAAGTAAATATCAGAGTCAGTATCATCACTCTATTAATCAACATAGATTCTTGCAGCAAAGACATAAAAGCTTACACAGCAGGATATTTAACTTTCCTTCAGAGTGCAAGGATCGGTCCTTGGTACATATTCAGCAATGTAGGTCAGTTTATTTACACCTGTGCGCATTCCCAGGAATAGTTTAACTAAGATATGTTCTGGCCCTGATATTAACTCCCAGAATCTGGAGTGACGTAAGACCATTTGTCAAAATGTTTCGAGGACCTGGGGATCGTTTTACATTACGTGTGATTGGAAACCCAGCATGAATTTAGAATGATTTAGAATGATTTCAGAAATCCATCTGCTGTGTTTTATCTGTGGAACATTGAACATGTGTGACAATCTGAGAAGGGATGCCTAGGAACCTTGTCACACTTCGGTGTAAGTTATATTTGAATTAACAGAGCCAATATCTGCTTGAAAACAAGCGGCTTGCATTATGATAGAAGTTATTTTTCACCACACCGTATGTATTTGATACATTTTAAAAACTCTGTATTAAACTGTATTCAATATAAAAATGTTCCCTTCAGGAAATCTGCTTTTCCTGTACTCACACTGACGAAAGTCTACTGTATGGAGCATTTTTTTTTTAAATACAGGGGAAGTAATGGACGAGAGTGCCACTCTCACAAAGTCTAATAGAGACATCTGCAATCTGTCGCCTCTAACAAACTTGCCCCATTGACCTTCTTTTCAAACCTATGCCTCTGCCAATGAGGGAAGAAAAAAAAAAAATAACCATGAATTCCCACTGCTTGGCAGTCATCACATTCACAGTCTCCCTGTGTCTTTTGTACTTCGTCTCCAAAAGATTTCTTTTTTTTTTCCCCTTTTCTCCCTAAGGCATAGAGTATTTTTTTCCCCCGTCTCTTTTTCTTGCACTTTATGCAAGGCCCTGGAGGAGTCACGGGCGCTGTAATGAACAGCATGACACAAAAAATGCCATTTACATTTCCAGTGAATGTGGCCCCATCACAATCATGTTCCTTATAATTCTTGTACGTGACCTCCATATGCAGTATAAAAGACTAGAGGAATTTATTTTTTCCCCCGTCATTCCATAGCATATAGCGGACGTTCGACATTATATTGCTCTGTAATGAAACTGTATAACTTTAGTGCAATTTTTAATTGAATATTCAGAGTGATAGTAGTAGAATTTAAATGTCAATAGCAAAAAAAAAAAAAAAAAAAACAGATTAGGAGGCCCCTGGTCTACATCAGCATAAGAACACAGCCCCATCTTAAGCAGTCACTCAGAAGGAAGACCTCTCTTGTGCCTCTGACCAGACCAGGCACACCAACGGTCAGATGCAACAGCAATGTGTCATTTGGCTGCTCCAGCCCTTGGCACTAAATCCTCAAGGGATTGCCTAAATTTGCCCTCCCTGGCTGTCATGGTGACAGACATGTGAGTATTTACAGCTCTGTTTTCTCTTGCCTCTTGTTGCTCCTCCTGCTGCTCCTCACAACACACAAGGCTGCAGGGGAGGGGTGCTTAAACTTTTTTGTGGTTAGTATTCTGGGTTTATTTTCCCCTCGTTGGGCCTGTCTGCGTTGTGAATCCTATTCAGAGGTTTATGGAGACTGACCAGGCAGGAGGTTTTTGTGTTGTTTTGTTTATAAGGCCTTTATAAGGTCCATCTGGACAGGTCTGCTGGCCAGTGACGCATCAAAGACACCCTGATATAGAAATGTCCTTGAAATACCTCGACAATCTTTATCATATTTCATAACTGTAAGCCGCGTATCTTGTGAATTGTCACATTAAAAACCCTGATTCTCCAGAATCAGCATGCGTCTACGCATAATGTGTGTGTCGGTGTGTGGTTTTTAGCGCTTAGCTTTAAAACGTCAAACTTCACACCTTTCAGCGTGCATGCACGGGGTACACACTGTACACTTAACCTATCTTTGTGTGCTGTTTTTTTTTGTCTAGCGCGACAAAGATTTGACATCTTGCAAATGTTAGATGTTGCAAGGTGTTTCTTAGTGACAATGATACCTGTAGCGGTTTGCATCACTAGCGCTCATCGGCGGTAACAAATGTATTGCAAATGTATTGCAGCATCAGATTGCCGGAGGTTTCTGCTGAGAACAGGTGTTCTGAAAGCCTAGTCATACAATATGTTTGTCAGCAAAATGCAGCCAATGAAATGATTTACATCATGAAATTCTCTGTGATCAATGTTCAAAGGCTTTCAGTGCAAATAAACTGCACACATCCACTTCAACTTTCCTCAAGTTTGGTAAATAAATGCACGTCACTGGCAAGAGGCATACGAGCAGGTGATGTTTTCTTCAAGTCTTTAATTGTGAGATTTTCAGCGAGAATGTGCAAACTGTACTTTTTTGGCTGAATGAATTGGAACCCGGTGTGGTGTTTTACTCACTAGACTACTGAAAGTCGGTTTAATTGAGTTACATTGCTAAAAACCAGTTTAGGGTTTTAGTTTTTTAGGGTTTTTTGACAACCTTTAGACAACGTGACAAGACCATGTGACAGTCCAAATTTTCAATTCGGATCTTTGAGTTGAGCATCACCCGAACCACATGACCTCTATCTGCAAGTTCAGTGCATTACTGAAACATGACTGGTTGTTTGGATAATTGCATAAATACCCATATAAAACTGACAGTAATTGTGTAACTAATTTTTTTTTCTAAAAAAGGAGGAATGGAATAGTGCACAATCACAGTCACAGGGGCATTTGATTAGATTGTGTAAGTACAAAGTAGAGTTGATATCTAGGAATTTCTAGCTCTATAGACCAATCTTGTGTGTGTATGCTTATTTACTACCTTTAGATAGTTCAATGGCAAAAAAAATCATTACAAAAACTACTAACCTGAGAAAACTGCAAATTCCTATCTTGGCTATTTATAAACAAAAACATTACGAAAGTGCTGTGAAGTCAAGTGACTTCTCAACATGAAATGTGAGATTTCATGAGCAGAGGTTGGTTTAGGGAACTCATTTACAAAGCAGAATAAAAAAAACACTCAATCCATACTTGATCTATCTTTACTTAGTAAAGCATTTTCAATGAGTGACTAATTTCGGAAGGTGTTAGCCGCACTCTCAACCGAGGGTAACTGTATAACCGAATTAACCAAGGCTTGATAGTAGAGTTCAAGTCGAGGCAAAACAAGAACAAGCTGGAGCAGCGTAGCACAGCTGAGATCGTTAGGAATTGGACTGCCACCCTGTGCATGTGCACATAGAGCTTCACAGCTGATCGTGGTGTAGCAGGCATGCCCCTGCGTGTCTGAAACAGGCAGAATCACTAGTAACAGCTGAGACATGCCTCCTTGCTTCCATCCAAAATAACCTGGGTGGTACGTGCTCCTGTCCTCACAGTTATACCAAGTGACAATGGTTAACCGAGTTACTTGGTTAATTCTAAATAATGAGGTTGACATCGTAAGACTAAATGTTTTAATCTAGAATGGATTGTGTGTGTGTGTGTGTGTGTGTGTGTGTGTGTGTGTGTGTGTGTGTGTGTGTGTTTACATACAGCACATTTACTTTAGAAAATATCTATATCAGTGTGTGGTGGAATTCACACACTTGTATCCAGAGCAGTACACAAACTCTTGGAATTGAGTGGTGAGGCAGGGTGGGCTGTTAAATGTCAGCTGTGACTAAACAAAACACACACACACACACACACACACACACACACACACACAGACAGAGCTTGGTCTAGGTTAGTCAGGACAGCCTCTCGTCATGTCATTCCATAGGCCTAACCAAGCATGTGGCAAGTGCAAGGTCAAGACCTGTGCTGTGAAACCCTAGAACTTCAGCCAGTGACTGGTACTGACACGAAAATGGTGCCATTATTACAGGCATGATATAAAGGGAACCCGCAGGTACAAAAACACCACAATAACAAAGTCGTTAAAATATTATCTTGAAGAAGAAATCAATGAGTGAATGCAGCCCCTGATTAGGACCCATTTTCCTTTCAGTCTCCCAAGACAAAGATAAAGGTGCGTTCTTACTATAATGATCCACAGGAATGCAGTGCAAACCCCTGCATATGCTATTCACTCCTTCACCAACGCTTCGAAAGCCTCTTTTGATGTCCAGTTTAATGCAGACTAACAGCTGCATGCCTCTCATGAAAGCCCTTTGCTTTCTTTTGAGTATGGAAGGGTGGGGGGGTTATGAGAGAGAAAGAGAGTCTGATAGTAATCCTGGCAGTAGCAGGATGAATACAGCAAAGTTTGAATTGCTCATTCAATCATTTGCTAGGGATAAAGATTGGCAGCTTTACGTGGATTAGGCACACAAAATACGTATAATAAATAGATTTACTTTCTAAAGAGTTCTTTGTACACACATACATTGTGATGACCAGGGAAAGTATAAATATCTGACACTTCTGCCCTTGCGGGGACATTTGTCTGAGCCCCACAAAGAAATGCTATCTTATAATAATAATAATATAATAATAATAATAATAATAATAATAAAAACATTTTCATACTGACTTTAAGGATATAGATAGATTTATAGCAATAATTATAATTAGAATAATGGAAGGTGTGTGTCTGTGTGTGTAGTTGGGGGAAAGAGGATCTGGGTCGTGATGTCAGTGTTAGGGCTATGGTGTGTTTCAGTTCTTCATTTCCACTCTGGCTGCCCTGTTCACTCCGCCCATCATCATGCAGCTCTCCCCTGAGCATGTTACATAACTAACTGATGGCCCCTTGCCCCCTTTCCTACCATCTATACACACACACACACACACACACAGAAAGAGAGAGCGAGAGAGAGAGAGAGAAAAAGAGGGCGAGAGAATTCAGCCGATTAAGCAAGCTTTGGGTCAGAACCTTCTCCTGACTGGATTCTCTGTGTGGGTCTTATAAGAGGTCTGGATTTTATCCTCCACTCCCCCAGTATCCTGCATTGACAGCAAGCACACAACTTTAGAAGCCTCTAAACCTCTTCCACTCTGCCTCCATTTTTGGCCTTGCTGGTTACATACACAACCGTGTGCCATGTCTCAGAGAGAATAGCAGAAAGCAGGATTTTGGTGTTTTAAAAAGGAAGCCTGTTAACAGTTAACAACTTAATGCAGACACAGAGCATTACTGTAAGTCATAGGACATAGTAATGACGAATCCAGATGGCTAACCTTTGGCATCCTGCGCCACTTTGTTCCTTTTTAGTATTTATTTATTATTTTTTTATTTTTTTTAACATTTGCTTAGTCAGTTGCTCTGAGCAGTCGGGATTGTGATTCATATCGCAGAGCTGTGTTCTTCTTTTTCTTTGTTTATATACTTAATTGAGATTTAAAGGGGCTCAGTAATTATTTCTCGTTACAAAAGTCGACTGTTCTTCCCGAGTTCCAATGTTTGACATTTTAAATAGTCGATATTTTTCTACTTCGTTCCACCATACCGTCCCTCCAGTGGCTGCTGGATCTCCAGAGTGATATGTGCGTCATCGCACAGGTTAATAAATCCCGATCCGAAATAATATTTATGAGAAAAGGAGTTTATATGGCCTGCAGCAACAGAGACGGAATAGGGAGGTGGAGGGAGGCAGGTCAGAGAGAAGATCTTCTTCAGGTGGAACACATCTGGAGGGAAGATTCTCCGACTCTAAGTGCTGGCCTCCACACAATGTACACTAGACAGAATGTGTAGACTGAACTTCCAGGCCCTGGAAAGGAAAACCGCGAATGTAATCTAGGCCAGACAAACATATCCATCCTAGCCTTTGAACTGCACCAGTTTAATAGGATTTTACCATCTATAATGTGCACACAAGTAACGAAATATCATATCTAATTAGGTTTAAGTCATACTGTACCATAGCAACGCTTCTCTATAGAAGGGATTGTAACATATGAAAGGAAATGTCTAAACTGAAACGTCAGCAATTGTGGTCATTCTTTGTTGCAACTTCCCAGATGTCTCTCTGTACATCAGTCCAAACCAAAAATAACTCTGAATTTACAAAAGCAGAGAAGGAAACAGATCGCCACAGATGGTACAAGTTATCACAGTTTACAATAGTCAATTACCCCACACAACTTCTCTCCAAACAAGTCAGGAGTGATTTTTCATGGAAGGGATTATGACTAACACACTCAGTATGTGCTTTATTCGTGAACCCATGGGAGCCATCTTAGAGAAAGTATTTTCCAGCTTGAGTTTTGCCAGCTGTGTGGCACAGGCACTGGAAAGCCTCAGCCTGCTGGTAGTCTTATAATAATCCCAGATCAGACTCATGACTTTGCTTCATAATGATAATGGTCAGGATTTGGGCGAATGTTCTAGATTAAGATGAAAAAGCATCTTTTAGCCAGGGAAAGCACCAGGCATCTCTCCCAGCTCATATCCAAACCAAAGAGAAGCTGTTTTGAGAGCTTTATTCTCCTGCCTTGGCTTTGAAAGTTTCTGCCACAACTTTTATGCTTTTTTTTTCTTTTCCTCAATGTGTCTGATTTGAATGTTGACAACCGATTCCTGCCAACCAGACGCACCGCTCTGAGGGTAGGCAGGACTAGGCTGCGTGAGCAAATCAGAAGAACAGCTCAAGGTCAGGTGTGACAAAGTGAGGAATCTAAACCAAGAGGGGGGGGTTGAGACAAGTGAAGTCATTAGACTGTCAGGGCTAAACCTCCCCCAATATGACAAACGATGTAAGAGCTGCAGGAGTCTGCCATTAGTCCGAATGATTTGATGCACTTTTTTTTTGTACCTGGTCATGATAACACACCTTCATACATCATTGATGTAGTGCAAAAGTTTATCCAGATTTTCCAAAATATTCTGGCACTTAATTCTTGTATTGCTCTCACCACATTGTAGTTTTCTATAAGGATACTGTGCTGGGAAAAGCCTTCAAACTTACACAGATTTTGGAAACACCCACTATTCATTGTCCTGAAAACCTTTTGCATAAATCAAAAAACGTGCACACAAATGTTGTCGAATACAGTCAGTCTCATCCCATGGCGCCCAATCCGTGGCATCTTTCCTGTGTATTTTCTCATGTAACTTTACTCGCTGAGTTTATTTAAGGACTGACTGTCAATCCTTATATAACCTAAACATGGCGTGTTGCGTTAAAAATTTTTATGAGAGTGGAATATTTCCAGAAAAGTACAAGTTCGTCAATGGATAACATTGGAGATGTTTAGGTTGCACATGTTAATTCACTATACATCCATATGACAACTGAAAGAAAAAAAAATAACAAACCAAAACTCATCTAAACAGTGTAAGATTCTAGTTCTATGTGGGAGGACACATATAAACAAAATGGATAAACTGTAAATAAAATTAAAATATATGGTATAAGAAATACAATACAATCTGAGTTGAGAATATAACCCGGGTTATATATTTGCACACTCGGGGCAATTCAAAATAGACAATCCACTTGCTGGTATATTTTTAACAGAAAACTAGACTACTTGGAGGAAACATGCAGACACTTGAACAACATGCCCAGGTAGGAACAATATTCACTTTTTTAAATAAGAATATATAATGAGTGAATAATGATATCCTTTTAAAGATATGGTCCACGTTAATTCTCTAATTGAAGGTATACATTTGTGCTCTTTCTCCAACATGGATCCAAGAGCTAAAAAAAAGGCTGCTGTGGCTCTCAGACTTTCTCCCCTTTATTGTGAAGTCTCAAACAAATGTCCCTGCATCCACAAAAAGACGCAGATTCTAGACAACCTCACACACACACACATGCACACACAGACACACACAGCTGAAGCATCAATACACAAAGAGGGCCTAAGAGATGAAGCAGAGCGGCTCCCACAAAGCCCTCCAAACAGAGCTGTGATTCATCCTCTTATCGGCTTCCAGGGGCCCATGAATGGGCTGCTTCAGAGGAGCAGGGATTCTGGGTAATCTGACTCGCTGCAGTTTATCTCTGGGGTTGGGGGGGGGAGGGGTGTATGGACTCAGGAGGCACAGACTTTGGTAGAAGGGGTCAGCAGAAGGATCCGGGCTCTTTGGGGAAGCTGGCCTTGCAGGGGCTTGACAGCTGCAGATGAAACTGTGTGATGTAACCCTGCTGGGATGCAGATGTTTATAAGCACAGGAAGCAGCTCAGCTCAGTTGGGGGATGTGGACTCTTCCCACATCACCCCTTATCCAACCTGGTGGATAAAATTAGGGCCCTGCTGAGGATCCAGGACCAACACAGCCTGATCACTTCCTCTCACAGGGCTTGTTGCTTGGTACAAACTGGCCATGAATAAACAGACCGGTTAAATCAACAACATGCTTCTCTGACGGGCTTCGAGCTTTGCTTTCTAAAAAGGCAATGTCTATCTCTATCCCGAAACCTGTTGAGTGATTCAGAAAGCAGAGTTTGAGATGAGGTGGGTGGTGAAGGATGAAAAGTCAGGATCTGAGGAGAAATCTTTCTGCCTCTCTGAAGGTGACAAGGACTGGGGGCTGCTGCAGGGTCTTTGTTGATAAGAGCCCACAAAAGAAGCAAGAAGCCTGCTGATGATCATTAGATTACTACTGACGAGTGAAAAGCATGCTCTTATTCATTTGCGACTAGTTTGTGTGGCTTGGTATTTATTAAATTATCATTAATCATTAAAATTATTGTTTTACCAAAATATGCTCATACGCTCAACAACAAAGTTATAAACAACCAATACAGTGCTGTAGTTAAGGAATTACCTTTACTGTCTATAATAGAGGTTTTTGTTCATAAGCCTTTTGATCCTTGACCCTGCCAGGACCTCATAAAAGAAGGTCTGAGGCGAATGTGACTGAACTTTCAAGCTTTAGAGAAGAAGAAGAAATCGGCTTTAGTTTAGATGTAGCATCATATCTTTTTTTGACATCCAGCATTCCAGTGAAAAACATGAAAGACTGTCATCACATTGAACGTCATGAACTTCTGCAATGTATGTACTATTCCTAAA
The DNA here is from genome assembly GCA_030449085.1 of Kryptopterus vitreolus. Classification (NCBI taxonomy): domain Eukaryota; kingdom Metazoa; phylum Chordata; class Actinopteri; order Siluriformes; family Siluridae; genus Kryptopterus; species Kryptopterus vitreolus. The sequence goes on along the minus strand of JACRUU010000015.1, from coordinate 25,060,576 downwards.
TGCCAGGAAGAGCAAATAATCTTTCAAGCTCAGGTAGACACCTCGACTGTATTCTTAAAGCAATAAGTAAGCATAAATTCAAGCTTACACAATTCACTTTACACTATTTCACATTTCAGTCATCGCATGCTGCCAGAGTTGGTCAGAAGTGTGCAAGATGACAATAGAAAGCTATAAATCTAAACTAATGTATTAACAATTACATACTGCATTAAAATTTTTATTTAGTTCAAGCAAACAAAAAAAAATAATAGCAAAATACATTTATAGTTTGAAAGTAAAAATGACAGGAAAGGATCACCAGTCAGAAAGAATTCTTACACATGGATTTAATTACAGACAGTAAACGAACATGCCTTTCATATAAGAACAATGGCTAATGCTAACTGACAACAGCTATAACCCTAACCTCTAAAACATTAACTAGCATTCTAATAGATTTGACAATTAACGCTAGTCTGCAAGCAGATTGAGGACCGTCACGTTACAGATAAATGGGTAAGAAAATACAAAATGTATCTAACGTTTAAATAGATTGTAGTGATAGTTATCAAGTTGTGACTGTTCTCACATCTGTTACAGTTTTTGTTGTCTCGTGCTAAAACCAGGTGCCTTCTAACGTGCAAAAACAGAATATGAGTAAATAATATACTGCGTAGAAAGGAGAGATTTCTCACCTGAAATGCAGAAAAAAAATCCAAAATGTAAAAGAAATACAGTTACTTGATAACAGACGCATAAAATAAAAAAAGTCCTTTGCGTAGCTTAGCTAGCATATAGCAGTTGCTAATATTTACCAATTTAGCATCATGCAAACTCTATGCCTAAGTTATAACATACTGTACCTAAAGCTGTGTGTAATTGATCTCATTAGAATTTAGCTCCAAATTCAATTGTAACCCATATTAAATTGCATAATAAATAGTATTATTTAGCTGTGCAAATGTGTCTATTAACATTGTAGATATACATTTTCATTACTTGTTCGTTATATAAACCATGCATCTTCAATGCAGAAAGAACTTAAGACGTTAAGCATCTTGGGAGAATAACTACATTTAATGTGAGCGGAAACCTGTGTAAATTTAATTTCCCAACTGGTCCATTAGAAATGTGCACCTTATTCTCAGTTAGACACTAGATACACCACACAACATTTCTCAGAGTATAAATGCTTAGAAAAGTTATAGTGTCTTGATCTAGATTAGCTTGTGTTATTAGTAAAGTGTATGTTTTTATAATTAAAAATGCTGGAAAAAAAATGCATGAAACGCACAATAATGGCGACAGATTTTTTTTCCCGCTGCTTGCTTAAACACCCCCTTTTGTCCTCTTCCTAATCGATCTGCATCAGTCAAAATGATGGAACGGACCAACATTCACGGGGTTCTGCAGTAAGTCCCTTTTAAAGTCTGGAATGTGTGGGTCGAAACGATTTCCAGATGTGGTGAGGTTTTACTTTAAGTGAAACTGGCACTGCTCATAAATTAGGTTTGCTTTACAGGGGTTGTAATGGGTATAGGCTATTGCTTTGATTCGATCCAGTCAGCGCAGACAATATGTTCTCTCAGTGCACATCCTTTATAGTCCCATTACCAAGCAGTGTTATAGCATCCAGCTCCTTTTCAAAGTAGAAGCCCTCTGAACGTTCCACCCTCAGCGTGTGGAAATGCCGAATACTGACGTGAACCTTAGGATCAAGAGAATTGCTTTAAATGAAAGCAAATCTTTTTTTTTTTTTTCTTCAGGTCTTATTTTGTTTTAATCTGACTTTGCTTGTTGTTCAAGGCAGACTTGGTCTATGCTGACCGCTCACATTTCTATACACAGCCATAAAGAAAATATTTGCTCAGTGTTCTCCACCAATGAGCAAATCGAGTAAAATTGCAAAAACAGCTAGTTAGGGAACTGTTTAGGGAAGAATTTATGTTTCCCTTTACTTAAGCAGAACCAATTAGCTTGATGTTCAGCAGTGAACCGGTGCAGAGAAGTGACGGTGGTGCAGCAAGTAATGGTATATAATAACATAAGGTATATCAGGAAAAATGAGAGTGGATTTGGTATTTGGTTTAAAAAAAAAGCAAACATTTTGGTAATAAGATTATTTTGTTATATGCCTTGTTAAGCAAGTAATCAAGTAATAAAGTTTCCCTATGATATCCTATAGCTTACTGATAATATACACATCAGACATTAGTAATCTTTATATACTGTACATATATATTTGATGTAGTGGAACAGTCTCTAGAAATGTACAAAAATTATAGCAAATAAACAATAGTTGTTACGCCGCCAAATAAACATCTCTCCACAGAGAACACCATGTAAATGAATATGCATTTTGATTTATACTTTTTCATTTATTTCTTATTGGCTATGTTGATTGTCTGCTGTACAAGTCACTGTGATAATAACAACAATTATTAGATATAGACAGAAATATTTGCAACATGTGCATTGATATAAACTTGTCATGTGGTGGATTATACTTGTATTGCTTTTCTGGGAATTATTTTTGAATACATCATAATCTGACAAATCAGAGTTGGAAAAGCAACAATAAACAACAATATAATTATTACTTGGTGCATGACAGCTTGGTGCAAAAACAAAATTAGCATTATTTCTTCCATAGCCTATAGATCATCAGATTTTTTAATTCTAGGTCATGTCCTTGTCGCTCTTCCCATTCCCAGAGAAACCTACAGTATGGCTGTGCACTTGATAGTAATATATACAACTGTGACAGTGTTAACAAAACTCAGGAATGAGTTACTGAAGGAGCATGTGTGGATTTTTCATTGCGGCGTAAATCTGAACATTGTGTTCTGATGTGCGTCACCCGGCGAAAATGCGAGAACACAAATAGGTTGCCCAGGGTAATGTATATACAGTATACTATTTGAATATCATCATGTACTATGAGGACAAATGAGTGACAGCAAGGCAGAATTGAAAAAAGAGTAATAAAGGACAAAAACAATTAGTCCTGTCTTTGATTTCCAACCAACTTTATCCACTCTTCAGTAAGCATTATGTATACTATTTACCATTCATTCATTCATTTTCTACTGCTCTATCCGATCTTCCCTCGGGTCACGGGGAGCCTGTGCCTATCTCAGGCGTCTATGGGCATTAAGGCAGGATACACCCTGGATGAAATGCCAACCCATCGCAGGACACACACACACTAACAATCACACACACATTTATACACTAGGGACAATTTTCCAAGGTGCCAATCAACCTACCGTGCATGTTTTTGGACCGGGGAGGAAACCAGAGAACCCGGAGAAAAAAACCCTGAGGCACGGGGAGAACATGCAAACTCCACACACACATGGCCGAGACGGGAATCGAACCCCGACCTGGCGGTGTGAGGCGAACGTGCTAACCACTAAGCCACCGTGCCCGTACTATTTACCATACAGTCGTAAACATGTTTATTAAACACACAATATCTTCAATGAATTTCACTGAATTTTGCAAGAACATGAGAGTGGGTGCATTTTTTCTGTGCTTATATCTACAGCACAGGCACTGTCAGAGCTAATATGGAAGTGTCTGACCTGAATATTTCAGGCGGAGATAATCGAAGCAGAGTGGAAGTTTTATTTTTAAGCAACACTATAATTAATGATCAACGACCCAGATAAATAAAATTCGGATGACAGATTTGATGACAGAAACTTACAGATCCGTATCTATGATGTGTGAAAGTATTTTACCTGAAGGTGTTTAAATACCCTGAGGGCTTGAATCATAAATTACTGGCTTATGGCTAATTAAGTTGTTGATTATTGCATCAGAAATGGAGGCTACATCTTTGCACATACACATGTAGCATGCAGGCATGGGACATATTGTTTTCACCTTTTACATTCTTTATTTTAAGAAATCCTTATCAAGTCATTAAGCTTATCAGTCAGAATAAATTTCCACCACTGTGAGCTATTATACAGGCAGATATCTGTCTAGTTTCCATCCAATCAGGTTTTAGCCATCACATCACTTGATGCTGGGGTCAGATGGGACTTTACAATGAGGGTTGTAGTCTCTTGTAGCTTCAAATGCATCTTGCATGAAGTTGTTGTTTCAATGTAGAATCACATTGCCATTTTCATTTCTTTGATGATCAGAGAGTGCACAAGTCAAAGCATACAACCCACATCTGTAGCAAACTGCACAAGATCAAATACACTCGTGTGGATTTAAAGTCTGATTTTTTAATTCCGTAACGTGAAGAAATTGATTTGGTCTCAGGTACACTTACAAAGGCTTCTACGAGACAGACTTTTCAAAAACAAAGAAGTGGGACACCATAAGGAAAGGTAAGCCATAACAGTTGTAAGCTACAGATGATGTATTTGAGAGGTGCAGCTGTGGATGCAGTGAAAAAAGCCTTGTTCAATTGTATTTACTTTGTTTCTTGCTTTAGTATTGGCATTGATTTTCACTGAATAAGATGCCTATGGTATCTAATTAGATACTACAGAGATGCCTATTTTTTTTGCATGTGCACCCTCCGATATAGTTTTCCTATTTTTCTTTCTGTTTTAGTTTAGAATTAAGTGCCGTCCTGTGTCTTGTTAATTTATGTTGTCAGTTATAGCACCTTGTTCCTGGGCAGCATTGTTTCATTTCATTGTATACTGCACTGTATATTGTTGAAATGACAATATACAATATACATTGACTTAACTTGACTGGTGCATGTTGCTGCACTCTGTTATACTGGGTTTGACTGTAATATTGATGTTTTCTATAGTTATGGCATCATAACTATAATATTAAGACTGCTGAAGGCAATATTGGTAACAATTTTTTTGTCAGTATATATGTTAGCATTACTGTTTCAGACATTTTATGTTTTTCATATTTGTGAAAACTACTTGAGTAAAAGCACACCCTGACCTGTCTGGAATATTAATCATAATCTTATTAAACATGAAACACATCAAACACAAGCATGTACATTGAAAATTCCAAGAGTAAAGTGAAGTGATAGCAACACTGTTTATTTGATATGCAAAATATTTCATAATTGTGAAGTGGAAGGAAAATGATACATGTTGTTAAAGGTCTGAAAAGTGTGGCGTGTATATGCATTCTTCCCCTTTTACTCTGATACCCCTCAATAATATCCAGTGCAATCAACTGCCTTCAGAAGTCACCTAATTAGTAATTTGAGTCTACCTGTGTGTACTTAAATCCCAGTATAATTACAGCTGTTCTGTGAAGGCCTCAGAGGTTTGTTAGAGAACATTAGTAAACATAGAACACACCAGACAGGTCAAGAATAAAGTTGTGGAGAAGTTTAAAGCATGGTTAGGATATAAAAATGTATCCAAAGCTTTGAACATTTCTGAAAAGTGTGGCGTGCATATGTATTCAGCCCCCCTGAGTCAATACTTTGTCGAACCACATTTCCACAATTACAGCAGTGAGTTTTTTTGGATATGTCTCTAGCAGCTTTGCACATTTAGAGACTGTACTTTTTTCCAATTTCTTCTTTGCTAAACAGCAATGTTTAATCCATCATCCAAAAATGGAAAGAGGATAGCACAACATCTAACCTACCAAGACACGGCCGTCCACTTAAACTGACAGCAAGGAGGGCATTGATCCATGAAGCAGCTAAAAGGCCCATGATAACTCTGGAGGAGCTTCAGAGATCCACAGCTCAGGTAGGAGAGTCTTTCCACGGGGACAACTATTAGTCATGCGAAGGGGCACGGCGGCTTAGTGGATAGCACGTTCGGCTTACACCGCCAGGGTCCGGGTTCGATTCCCGTCTCGGCCATGTGTGTGTGGAGTTTACATGTTCTCCCCTTGCCTCATGGGGTTTTTCTCCGGGTTCTCCGATTTCCCCCGGTCCAAAAACATGCACCGTAGGTTGATTGGCACCTTGGAAAATTGTCTTTAGTGGATGGGTGTGTGTGTGTGTGTGTATGTGTGTGTGTGTGTGTGTGTGTGTGCGCCCTGCGATGGGTTGGCATTCCATCCAGGGTGTATCCTGCCTTAATGCCCATAGACGCCTGAGATAGGTATAGGCTCCCCATGACCCGAGGGAAGATCGGATAAAACGGTACAAGATGAATGAATGAATGAATGAACTATTAGTCATGCACTCAACAAATCTGGCTATTATGGAAGAATGAGAAGAAAGTGTGGCAGAAACCCAGTACTGGACATACCATCCCTATCCTGAGACATGGTGGTGGCAGCATTGAGCTGTGGGGTTGCTTTTCTTCAGCAGGGGCAGGAAAGCTTCTCAGAGTTGATGGGAAGTTGTATGCAGCTGGATACAGGGCAGTCCTAGAAGAAAACCTATTAGAGGCCAAAGGACTTGAGACTGAGGTTCACCTTGCAGCAAGACAATGACCCTAAACATCCAGGGCTACAAGAGACTGGTTGAGATCAAAGCACATTCATGTGTTAGAACGGCCCAGTCAAAGTCCAGCTCTAAATCCTATTGAGAGTCTTTGGCAAGACTTGAAAATTGCTGTCCACAGACGTGAAGAATTTGCAAAGAAGAATGGGCAAAAATTACAGCCTCTTAATGTCCAAAGCTGGTAGAGACATAACCCCAAAAGACCTGTAGCTGTAATTGCAGTGAAATGTGGTTCTTTAAAGTATTGATTCCGAAGGGCTTAATACATATGCATGCCACACTTTTCAGATTTTTATTTAATCGCATATGATTCTTCTTGTACTTCACATAAAATCCCAAAGAAACACATTTACTGCCTTTATAAATACATTTAATACATTTACACTGAGTGGCCTAAGAGAAGAATCGTATCATTAGATGTAATCTTAGATTAAAGAAATATACTAAAAAACATATTCTGATGTCATTTTCCTTTTTTTCTGGAATGTAATACTGACATATTTTGAATGTACTATTCAACATTACTATAGGGTGTAGCCTATTCATGAGAAGCAGCTGTAATATCTGTAATAATAATTAGAGAAATTTGAGCTCAAACTCTCTCTCTCCCTCTCTCTCTCTCTCTCTCTCTCTCTCTCTCTCGTACTCTTGCACTCTCTGTCTGTCCCGCTCCCTCTATTTTCCTGTCTCAGGTGAGGCGATGATTCTCGGCTGGCAGGCAGCGTGCTGTATTTGGCAAGCTTGGATGGCCGTCCAGCTCCCAGCGCTCAGATAACACATGGCTCCAGAACGTTCCACAGCCGGGCGCCTGCTTTGTTGGGGTTATAATGATCGTAGGGTTGATGGGCCAAAAACACAGAAGCCCCAGTGAGAGAAAGCCACAGTCAGATGGAGCCTGTGCAGAGGCCCTTAGCCTGCCCTCTCACTCTTACCTTACTTAAGGCAGAGTGTCCCTGCTCTCAAACACTGATCTGATGGCTGAGCACAACCATGGAAAGGTATGCAGCAACAAAGCAGCCATGGGCAAGCAAAATTAAATGGTTCATGAAGATGTAGAGATTGTCTGGGGTACTTTTTTTTCCTGTTTTTCTGGGGAGGGGGAGGGGTTCTATCTTCAGTGCCTGATGTTTAGTGCCAGCTTCTGGAAAGAAATCTCCATTGTTCACATTTCTTAAACGAGCTCTTAATGATCATTATGAAAGCATAATGAACAGGCTGCCATGGGATTTTGCATGGGAATGACAGAAGTGTTGTTTTTTAAATACTTTATTTTAACAACCCGCGAGCACCCCCTAGTGTACAAATTTCACATCGCTGTAAAAATAAGCACAAGTTAGTCATTGTGGGTGACTACTTCCTATATCACATATATAAAGTAGTGTTTTCATTATTAAGCTTAGGTCTGGTTCCAAAAATAAATGATACTCCCAAAATGGGACGCCGTTTTATTTGTGATAAGAATGCTTTCCCTGTGTAACTCCTAAAATATTTGGAAAACTTTAACCTAGACTTGGCTAAAGCTTTCCTACTCTCATTTCTTGTTGAAATATTTATCTGTCATCCAACAGGGCGCAAGTGTGATCACTTCTGCAAATTAATTTCAACAAACTCCTATAGCTTGACTGTCAACCCTGTGAATATGCAGCTCTCTAGCCTTTCTGCTTATGACTAATGATGGGAGTAACTTTATCACATGACTAGGACTCATGCTCTGACAAACCACTTCAACACCGTCCTCAGCTCCAAGGCTGTCATAAACCTGGGAAATAGATATGGCAAATTGTAGGACCCAGATGATGAGGAAACAGTCAGTGGTGAGTTGAGTAGTGCACTCAGAAAGGGTCTGTATACACTGCCACCCAGGGTTCAGCTGGAGATTAAATCAGGCTGGACACAGCTTGCAAACGATTCAGCGAAAACAAACTTTAGTACGTCCGTGTTTGCTCAGGCCTGTGCAGCTCCTTCTCGGCCTCACCCCGCTGACCTGCTTCCTACAGTTCAAATCCCCGTATTCGGCTTCTTCTATTTCTAAAAGCATTTGTGTATTTTCATTTTTCCTGAAGAGTATTATTATAAAAGGATTGTTTACTTTTTATAGTATGGTATGTATGTGTGTCATCGTTACAAAAGCAAGTTTCATTTGTTAATAAAGTATGTTAATTTGCACTGTGTATATGTGTGTGTGTGTGTGTGTGTGTGTGTGTGTGTGTAATCTAGCAAGTTATATGAAGGCTTGAAAACATGTCTCTGGACTCTTTCAAATGTTTTGTTCCATTCCACTGGGACACAGAAAAGCTACAAAACCAGTCGATAGCAATGGCAATAGAACTTGTTTAAATGTGTGTTAAAAATCATGTTTCTTTTGGAGTGAAACCTGATCTGCCTGGTCCGCTGCCAAAACACGCAGCGTAAATAAAGACGTCTTGCAGATCACGCTATCAGTACAGGACCAGAAAGCAAGTGAAATAGGAATTTATTTTCAGTCTAGAATTGGGGACGGGCCAAAAGCGTGCAAAATAAATAACTTTCAACCAGTCCATCTGCGTAACATAAGAAAACTCTACCAGTATCTGAAATACGGCTGTCCAAAGAACAGAGTTCATAACATGGTAACTTAATTAAAATGTTTGGGAAGGAACAGTATGCCCAGATTTCCGAACATACTCTCAATATAACAGCTAATTTTTTAACAGCTAATTTTTTAACATCCAAAAAAGGGCATTTAATCAATGCAGTGTAAATGAATATCATGTATACTAATGGTTATTAGATTAGGTTATTGATTTAAGATGTATCATGCAATACTGGGCCACAAAAGTCATTAGATTAAAATGAATAAGTCATATGTTTAGCATTTTTTCAATGCAGGGACATGGGTAAGTATACATTTATATATACATATATATATTATATATATATATATATATATATATATATATATATATATATATATATATATATATATATATATATATATATATATATATATATATATATATATATATATAAATGCAGGGCGGTGTGCAGCAATATAATGTGCTAAGATATGAACGGGATACTAATACCACTAATTATTTTCCAGTAACATCACATTTTTTCATCAACTTACAATTTAAAAAAGCTATAAACAGACATAAACAGTTGTTTCTTCACAGAGAAAAAAGGGGGGATGGGGCTTTTTTTTCTTCTTTCCTGATATTATTTAACTTTGGCATGTATTGCAAATCCCTCCACCTTTCCAGACCGGAAAACCTGAAGATGCTGCTTCATCACTGACTATTATAAAGTGCTCTGACTGGAGAAGGATTTGAAATGCTAAGATGGATGGATAGATGGATAAAAAGTAGGGCAAGAATGGTAATAAAACAGTGCAAACCTGCTTGAGATCTCTAATTGGACCCCAGTCGGTTTTACAGCTGCGTTGCTCACGCAATGCAGCAGAAGCTGAATAGCTGAATATTGTTTAGAGATCTGTGTTTAATTTCTGATAGTAATTTGTGTTGTTATGTATATCCCTACAGAAATGCAGTTTGTGGTAAACACACTCAGCTCCTGTTACTCCCCCCATGCTTTACAGCTGCATTCTCCACACATCCTTATTACATCACTCCAGTCCCCCACTACTGCACACGTCTCGGGCCCCTTTCTGTTTTTCTCTTCTGTTTCTCTCCTGAAATGTTCCTTGTGTTTTTGATCAGAAACATTTTGGTGTCCATATGCCTTTGAACCAAAATATCCTTGAGAAATAACAGGCTGCTGTTAATCAGAAGAGGAGACAGTCACCCCTACGATATTCCTTTAGTGTGTTACTCTTTGTAGCCTGAACCCTGTCTAAGAAATGGGGACAAAAGCCTTTTCTTTTCTTTTTTTTGTTTGTCTGCTATAAATATGAAAAACAAGAGCAAAATCAAAGACAACTCATTACTAATTTTTTTTCCCAACTTCCTTGTTCAGATTCCAATGTAATAAATGCATCAACGAGAGCCCAATGTGTTTTATATCATGTGATTGGAAAATGTAAATAATTCACAAGAGATGTCTAACAGTTTCCTCGTTTTGAAATTCTATCTGCAGAAATACAGGATAAAAGATTGCCAAACCATGATGGGACACAAACTTTCTAATTACATCCACTCATATTAGTTTATATCTTCAAAAGGTCCCCTGATGTATTCCAATGCACAAAAAAACAACAACAGCGTAATGGAAAAACATAAATGGAGCCACGGAGACAAACAATTTATACAACAGAGGTTATTGTTTGGATTATTTAAACATGCAATTTGTTTAAAGAATAGATATTAAGAATACGCACAACTAAAACTGAGGGATCACATACTGCAAACATCTCATAAGTTAGAGGAAGTTGTTACTTGTTCTGTACATTTAGGGCAAAAATGATCTATGAGGCAGCAGAACATCATAAATCTTCCGTTTTGGCACCCATCATCCCACATTTTATGATTGTAAACGGAAACAAATATCATTTAAGAAGCTCAGAAAATGATATGGAAGTTAAAATCAAATGCCCATATGTAATTTGTAAACGTTGCATTGAGTGGCAAATTGAATTCTTCCTCTGTCTTTTCATTAACAAGTGAGGATTTTAGCTTATATGGGAAGAATGTCAGGATTTTAGGATTTTTAGGCCTTTGTCATGTTCAGTATCTGCGATAGTGAGCTGGCACATGATTAAGCAAACGTGTGATTTTTGTATTTTGGGGCGTGGTTCTGTTGTTGCACAATCAGAAATACCTTCAAAAGTTGCACAATGTGAAATGTTCCAAGTGTCATAAAAGAAACAAAATGTGCTCACTCAGGATTCACTCGGCTTCCTGAACTGGCGACAACAATCCATGTGACTTCCAATCATCCCCCTACGATTACAACTTTTCCCTTCATGGAAAACCAGAACTCGGCGTGTCCCCTGAGAAGGGGCTGATTGGGACAAAAGAAGCGTACGCTTTATTTATCCAAGGGAAGATATAAATTACATGTGTGAGCACGTATGCGCTCCATAGCCTCGAGCCGATATGGGCTCTTATTGCGCATCCGAAAGGGGAAAAAGGCAGGACGGGGCAGGAAGAACTCTCAGAGCAAGAAATGAGAACCGTGATGCATACCAGAAGAGAAAGACAAAAGCGGTTTGTGCTGTTTCATCACATGTTCCAGGACAGCTCTCTAGATCATTATCTATTATTTCCTGTTATTTCATACGAGGGACATCATTTGTTTGTTTAAAACACGGTGTCTAAGAAGTTTTTTTTTTTTTTTTTATAAGCAACACGATGCAATTTGTGGCCAAAAAAGCAGTTTCCAACGGGCTCATTTTATGTAGACAGGACAGTCAAAAAGACAAAGGTTTAACATCCTTACATTAACGATGCCTGTCTGAGCAGTGATTAAGCTGCAGTTAAGAGGAACAGTCAGAAATCACTGCCTAAATGACACCTCTGCCTTCGCTACCACACTCACTTTGAGCAGGAAGGAATTTAAACATACACAAAAAGTAGCCCGGCCACACCCAGTAAAATATTTACAACATGGCCCCATTTCAACAATTCTTGATTGTGGTCTTAAATAACATAGTGGCATTTTTTTTTGTTTCTGCTTGGGTTACATGCATCCCAGCAGCCTTCCTGTGATTTTTCTCTTCACTGAGAATAATTAATCTCAACTGAATATGATGTAGGGAACAGCCGTTATCTTGTTTTCTTTTCTGTCTGGAAATGCCATTAAGGCAGTTGTAAAACACACAGTTCTATGTTCATCTGCATGCTCTTATAGGTTCCTGCCAACCATACAAATAAGCCTATAGCTATTTCACAGTGGAAACTGTGGGGTTGTTAAAATATGGGTACGGACATATGGTGCTCATGAAAAGTTGGTCCATTTAGTTCCTCGGGAGTGTAACTATACTTCATGGACTCGGTTAGTAATGAATGGCGTGCCACGGTTTACGCAGCATATGTGCAAACTTATGTGCGATGGATACACATTGCTGAAAGGGGATAGCAGTAAGAGAAGTAAAGAATGAGTGAAACCGGATCGAATATATATGATATTTATACCATTTTTAAAAATTAGGATGGGGGTTTGGTCGGATTTTTGTTCTTTCACACTTTGTGACCAAATCTATGTGGACACCTGAACATCACAATCATGTTGTCGAACATGACATTCCAAATGTATTCCTAACTACTTCTGTTGTTCGTCTCTACACTTCAGGTAAGGTTTTACACCACAACTCAGGTGAGTGAGGAGGCCTGAATGCCGTGTTCAAGTTTATCCCCTTTCAGTGGGATTGAGTTCAGGAATCTGTTCAGGATCTCCAGTAATCAAATCATGTCAGCCAATCATGAAGCTTCGTTAGTGCACAGGGATATTATAATGCTACAGTATACAAAGACATTTGCGTTCAAATGAATGGCAACACTTATGAAAGCAATGGATGACGTGGAGCTCACAAAACCTTTTGCCATATACTCAGTGTTGGGGAGTAACTCGTTACATGTAGCACTGTTACATGATTTAATTACAAAATAAATGTCACATTAATTTGTTACACTTTCTGAGATAAAATGTGCAACTGAATTACAGTTACTAAATGTTAAAGATTACAAATAGGGTTACATCCGAACATATTTCATGTAAGATGTAGACTTTAGACTACGGCTTGATTTTCATCTGAAACACGATTTTAATTTGAATGATGACAATCTGCTGCAGTTTCATTTCGAAAAATGAGTTTCGAGGGTTTGAAACTTTTTTTTCATAGAACGTTAACTTAATGTGCCACCTAGTGGACAAATGAAAGTAATCAAAAAGTAATCGCTTACTTTATTTTTACAAAGTAATTGAAAAGTTACACTACTTATTACATTTTGAATAGGGTCATTTGGAATCTGTAAACTATTACATTTCCAAAGTAACCTTCCCAACACTGATTATACTGTATCATAAGCCATTATAACATTTACTCTACTCTAATCAAGACCAAATATAAAATATTATTGTAATCAGTCAAATAAATGAACCTTTTTTAATGATGTTCAAACAAAACTATAGCAATAGTGTGTGTGAATCTCGGCTGCTGTAAATGTCAGTACTCAGTACGCATGAACTGAAAACCTATTTGTTGAAAATAAATAAAACACTAATTTCGGGGGAGGGAAAGTATGATAAACATGTGACAAATAAGAATACAAATTGCTTTTTCGTATTTTAGAAACAGATGTACCACATTTCCTTGAAATAAATTGATTTGCTTTGTCATAACCCTAAAGCTAAGCTTCCTCTAATCCTTATTGCTACCGCAAATTTCATAACACTTCATGCAGGCTCGAAACTCGAGAATTCTTACAAATTGGCAGGTGTGAGACCATGTAGGACGAACAACAGTACACAAACTGTCATACAAATCTCATGCTGTGCGTAATGTAATTACGCAGATAAACATTTGGTTAAAGTTTGAATCCGTCCAACAAACCCCCTTTTCTCGCTGCGAGCTTTCTGAGACAGACATGGGCTGGAGGTCGTTACAGCCACTGCGCTCCACCTGGTTGTGATGAAAATGTTTGACATCTATCACGATGCGTCTCGCGATGTAATTAGCAGACGTAAAAAAGCGAGCGAGTTTGAAATGAAACCGAGAAGGAAAAAGTATAAACTTCCAGCCGAACGTAAACACTTCAGAACATGTTTGACACCCCAAGGTCCTGTTTTAGGAAGGTGTTAATTTTAAAACTTGGTCGCCATTCTGCGGCGCAACGTCTCACGTGGCATTACTTATACGCCGAGCCAAAATCGCCCGAGCAGCATTTTCTTTATGTTTAACGGCAGACTTTGAACGCGGTTGTTTGATCTTCATCAAAGATGTATTGTATATGTCAAGAGCGGTTTAAGAGTTCAACTCTAGCATGGTGCAGCTTTGAGGGCCCGCTATTGGAAGCTTTAGCTAAAATCTTGTGCCATGTCCCTCATGTAGAGGAGTTAATAGGTAGCCAGAGGCCTGTGCACACCTGAACATGATCAGAGTGTGGAGGGAGGGAAGTCTCCCTTGGGGGAATATTGGCACACGCCTACACACCCATTCTCGTGTTTACACATCTGTGCGCCGTCTCGCCGATGTTTCTCTCACAATCTCTGGCCTTTGTCGTCACAGAAAAGGAGGCAAATATGGGATGCTTGTTTAATCTTCTCCTGGAGTTTAGAAGAGAGAGAGAGAGGGGGGTGGGGGAAGGAGGGCAAGAAAAAAACTTTTTCCTGCCTATTCTAAGCCAAGATTCTCCAAGGTCATGCCAAAGTAAATATTTATGGAGCTCGGTTGATGAAAAGAAGATGTAGGGGGCGGGGTCAATCGAATGGCTTTTGACCCTTTTTCAGATAGTCCTCCAGATAGTTGCGCGAGTGCAAGAGGCAACACAATCAAAAAGCTGAACACGTATCAGAACTGCCTTTAGGCCAAGACCAAGCACGTCGAATGATTTGTCTCCGTCCACAGTGTTTCAAAATTCTACAACAAATGCCTTCAAACGAAAAACAGCTAAGTAAAGGGAAGTGACAAAGGAAAGGATTAGAACATGTAGTGACTGCACTGTCCAAGTGATCTGCTTCGAGCATTTATTTTTCCTACTCCCCCCCCCCACCACCTCCTTTTCCACTTTGATTTCCAAGTACTACTTTGTCTGTACTTCCCTATAAAAATAAACCACAACCATGGGAATCTTGAATTGTTCATCCACAGTATCTTCAACGAAGGAACATCACTCTTGCTTTTGGAGCACACAACCCCAAATCCTTGCATCACTGTACACGTTTTGACTTTTTAACAGGAATCCTGGCTGAGCTGTAGAAAGCTCAGTATTTATACATTTTTACAGTGGAAGCGCACTCGTTCCTCATATCAAAGCATGCATGTAGATAATGAAAGAATAATATCCCATCCATTATGGAAAAAAAAAAATTAGTGATCTGTAAATTTGCGGTTGCGTATATGAGCAACATTTAGTCAGAGCTTAAAATGTGCATGTTGGACATTTCACTGTTCTGCCTGTTACTCAGAGCCTCTAAAATTAGTCCTAATTGCAGCCTGAAAAGGGAGGGAAAAAACAGAAATGACATCCAGTCATGGCCACAGCCTCGCAGCTACTCATCCTCTCAGCATTTTGGACGGCTAAAGAACGGCATGTCCGCCGCTGGAGTTACGGGGCCCACGGCGCAGGGAGGACCAGGGTGAATCCGTTCGCTGCGACCACAGATACCACAGACTTTAGAAACATCACTTCATTCACACGCTCCCTGTCTGGCCCCATCTAGTTTGATCCACAAGGTTTGTCCATTATCTGACATGGGACACAACAGGAGTATATTATCCTCAGGCCTGTGAAATATAATCTCTTTAGAATTGTGCTTCCTCTGCCTTGACAATGGTTCAAGTGAGATGTGCAAGGACCTTTACTTTCACTTGAAAGATACAAAAAAATTAATTCATCTCAGGCTGCATTTAATGGAAGGGGGGGGCGGGGGAGGTGAAGGAGTGTGCAGACAGGTTCCTGTGTGGAAATACAGGTCTGTGATGATACTTTAATATGCGGCTGGGACACAGGAGATAGCAATGCTGATGACAGTGAGCTAGACCGAATCACCGCCAAATCTTAAACCCGGCATTAAACGCCACAAAACATGCATGTGAAAAAGCTCTCCTTGCTACCCCACTGGGAGAGAAGCGCCGAGCCGAGATGACGCTACTCTTTGCGTGTGACGCGGATCCCTAGAGTCTCAAGTCATGTACACACAATTACACTCCCTCCTGACATTTTGGAGCTCATATGATTTTATCATTCTCTCTACAGTTTGAGGTCATTTCCAGAGCCTGGCCTATAAACTAATTCTATTTGAATCCATGTGCATCCAATCATCGGTGACTGCACATTTCCAGGAAAATGTGCAATTTTGATTAAAAGGCTGTATGTCCCTTTTTTTCATTTTGAAAAGCTGAAGCATTCTTTAGGGATAGTCCAGGGGTTTATGCAGTTTCATTTGGAGGGGGAAAGAGAGAGAGAGAGAGAGAGGGCAAGGGGGATAACCAGTGGAGGAATAATTACAATTAAAATGATTATAATACCATGGCAGCCTTGTCACACAGAAGAAGTCAAATGTACAACGGTTTAATCCATTCAGCTTCAGATTTTACTTTGCTGCTCTGTGAGCTATTAGATTACGGATATTCCTCTTAATATGTTGCTGTGAACAATGAGTTTAGTGCTTCAAAATTAAATCTTTATGCACGTCATCTTGTCAATTGCCTAAGGCAGATTAGACCATGGCTAATGGACCATGGTTTTGTGAAATCCACCTCTCTGTGAAAAAAGCAGAAAGTGACTACATGGCGGTGAAATCTTACTCCACTGCCGGAGTTACTACAGACGTATACTATTAGTTTTGGTGTATCTACTAAATATTTTATACGGGAATTATTTCAAATGAGTAACCAAGGACTAAACAAGAATTCAGGGATTTGAACGACTCGAAACTTAATTATTTTATCAACAACCATGTGTTGTAGAAGCAGAGCCTTACTGATTAAAACCTATAGGGCCAAAGAAAATCTTTGCAGACTTTGGGTTAATTAAGAACAGTGCAATGTTTTAATCACACATTCCATAGGGTCTATCGTCCACATTATTCATGACTAATTCCACAAATGATATCCAGATGCTCCTTTGGGCATTTGCAGTACATACACTAATAGGCTCATCAACAGAACACGCAAAAAAACGTAAGGAAATAAATGTACTATAGAACAAATACACAAACATGTGCACTAAAATCAAGAAGAACTGAAAAGTAGATGGACATGTACTGAATGAGGATTCACTGGGAAAGAGGGGGAACAGAATGTCTCAGGCTCCGATCGGCTCAGCAGCTGTAAGAGATTTAGCCGAAGAAAGGAAAAGACTGTGGTTCGGTTCCAACACTTCTGTTGCGAGTTACACAACAGTATTGCGATTAAATGAATGCGGTTTAATACTCTTTAATAAGCGGTGACTTTGAGCGAACGACTTGACCACGCTGAGATACGTTAAGCCTAAAGCGATATGCTTAGCACAATAAAATAACAGGTTCTTTTGTTTCTTTTGTCTGTCAGTAAAAACGAGATTAGTGCCTGAGTAAGCGATGACAACTGGGTGCCGTTGAATCTGAGCCGGTGATGACGGCTTCGTGTGCACGGCCGAATGACTCTGCCGTTGACGAGTCCTTTCTGCACGCGGAGCCGCGAAGCAACAATAGGGCCTCTAATGTCGTAGCATGAAAAAGGTGCAAAAGAACACGAGTGGCCCCGGCGAGAATTCGCCATGACGTCAGTCCAGCGAAAGAGACAGAGGCGAGGCAGAATTAAGGCACTGGTGAGAAATGGTGAAGGGCGAGGGGAAGAAATTCACTTGTAAACCACCAAAGTAAAAACCTCTGGCCTCAGATCGTAGGCAAAGATTTAATACAATCAAGTCTCTGCAGAGCACAGATGCTGCCTCAAAGCCCTACAGCAAGCCTCCAGGTCCCAGCATGCTGTTAAACAGAGAGCAGGAGAGATGCTCAGAGGAAACGGTTGGCTCTGCTCCTGTCTGCACTTGCACACCAGATGCGCTGTGCCTCAGCTCTGGAATGTGTTTGTGAGAGCAGTTTAACCACCGACCCGCCCAACCATTACCACAGAAATCTGATCCTGTCAATTCACTCCCCTCCTCCTCAATGTGTTTGTCTTTATGCTTGTGTGTGTGTGTGTGTGTGTGTGTTTGCTTCCTCTTCCTCTTTCTCGCTCCTTTTTCTTCCCTTTCCTAACTTCTCTCATTTTGATTCTGTCCTGAACATCTCTCAAAAATGTTACTTGACCTCAAACACTCTGGCTGTATTTTAATGGCGCTCGCGGAGAGTGTTATGGCAATAAAATAAAGCTTGTTAGGGCTGAATGGAATTTCTCGAAAAGATTACACACACAGACACACACACATACAAAAAAAGAGTGCTTATGAAAGACAAAAATACGAAATAATTTCTGTCTTCCTGCTGTTTTCTATTAGGAATCCGATGATCCAAATATGTCAGTCTGCTAGTTTTCTCAGGATAAACACTTTTTTGGTACTATACAGTACCTGTCTTTCATCACAAACTATTTATAGTCATATTTTGGTCAGTTACCAAAGCAAAGGTAAGATATTTGAGTGAAGGACAGTCATGTGGTTGGATTTCAAACAAATACAGAGCAAACCTGCTTTTGCCTATAAAGCGATTCGAAAGGAACCTCTTCAACTATAACGAAAGGAACTCTATAATATAAAAATAAACCTCAACTTTAGATTCTAATTAAGTAGTGGATTAGATGGTTTGAGATAATGAGGTTTGGATTAAGCCCTGCGAACTCAAGTGAGCAGACAAACAGGCTAACAAAAAGAGCTATAAACGTTGAATAAGAAATGAGTTTTTGGCGAATTGTGGGGGTTTTTCCACTCTCTAACAATATTCGAGAGAAAATGATGGATACCCTGGGTACGCTTCACAAACCCCTGAGCCCTACTAATGAAACATTTATTAGTGAAAGTTTCCTCTGGTAATTATGGGTTCAAATCAACATGTTTCCAGTATATAAATAGGCAAATTCTTTTTTCATATGTTCTAACATATCTCAACCTTTTAACCTGTGTAACACTCACATAATGGGCACGGAGCATACCTACATGTAACGATCTCTTTTATTCTAAAGCCTTTTCAGTTAGACGCAACATCTACCTGTAATTCTTCATTTGCAAAACAGCAAGCACCACGGCTTTTACCTCGCTTCTAAACGTTTCAGTGTGATCTCCATCTCTCCGTTATCTGTCTGCAGGCCCTTTAAACTCCATCCAAGAAGAACTGTCAACCGTCCAACTATTTCAGCCTCACGTCTCTTGGCTCTTCCCACCTGCATTATGTGTTGACTGATGCCGCACTTTTATTAGGCTGTTAGGAATCAAAACAGCTCAGGAATGTTAGCAGAGGAACAAAAACAACCATAAATGTAAGATAATGCTCAGAAACCGAAGAACCAACACACTCATGAGAGCGCTGACAATCGAGCCAAGTATGTGGACGAGGGGAAATCAAAAAGATTATAGGTTACACTTTGACTATGGCATTATCGGTAAGAATATCAAAAAGAACAGCAGAACAAGGTTGGAGAAAGATTTCGAGGGAACATGTGGATGTAAATAATTTTCCCAAAATCGAAATGAAGTCATTGTTTGTTTTTGGTTACATTGGGATGGAATAAAGATGCTTGGATAGTTTTAATTCCAACATCTTCAATCTGGTGTTCATAAAGACGCATCAGTGTGCAGAGATCCAAGCTCAATTCTGCCAAATGTCTCTATAAAGCGGAAATCATTTTAGGTTCAAACTTTAACGTTTGGTTTCAGGCTGCAGCTAATCAAGGTTCTAGAAAATCAGATCAATTGGATTATATTACGGCCCCTGAGGGGGGAACGAAAATGATCTTTAACAGAACACTTGCTCTTGATTATTTCTCTTGTACTTGCAGTGGCTTGCAATGTTAAAACAGATATTAACCTGTACCCTATCAGTAAACCAGGAGACTCTGGAGCTCGTCAGGGAGTGTGGGAGAATTTAAAGGATAGCAGGGGGAAACTATTTTGCAAAGAATGTGCAATCTGCTGGCTTTGCTACTAACGCTCTGCTGTATTGTGTTTTTGAAAACAAGAGGGCAAAACCTTCACGATTTTTCCACACATGACAACACACCGGTCTCTCGGTTCATGTAAGAGCATAGGTGTTACTGTGGTATCCCAATACCACAGCGTTTCTGTATGCAGGGGAAGAAATCCTTCTATTTAATAATACATTTAAATGGTTTCATGAATGTGTCTGGAAGCTCTCCAAGTGCTTCTGATAATGAATACAATGGTGAAGAAAAACTAATTGAGATGGTATGAGGAAGAAACCTTAGAAGTTTTAATAGTCCTGATCGCCATCAGATATAGAAGTGATATGCAAATCACAGCATGTTTTAAGTTGAAATTACAGTCAGTAATTCACAATAATGGAAGGTTGGAGGGTAGAGGGGTTTAATGAAACTCCAAATTTGACCATTTTTAAGAAATACAACTTTAAGGACTTAGGGCAACCTGTCCTTGATGTTGAGGTTATTGAAAGTAGGTTATGTTAACTTTTAATATCTAAATTAGTTACACAGGTGCTAGGCTAAAAGTCTATAAAATATTTGGTTATGGACTGTTGCCAGCAGCAACTGTGATATTAAATACTGAATTCTAATCTTATATCTACCAATAGCTGGAAAATAAAACATGAAGTTGCACAAATGGCTTAATAAGAAGGCTGTGTTATTTCTCTCTCTCTCTCTCTCTCTCCTCTCTCTCTCTCTCTCTCTCTCTCTCTCTAGCTCTCTATATCTCTCACAAACACACACACACACACACACACACACACACACACACACACACACACACATTAATGGCTAATGCCTTGTTTGCTCTAAAAGTGCCAAAACATAAACAAAAACGTTGTAAGGTGTTTTTTTTTAGCTAAAACACTCAAAGTCTTTAGACCTTTAACTGTACGTAAATAAAAGTATGCTAAATGTAATTATACTCTTGACTGACATTATTACACCTAATAGTATTTCACAGTTTCTCAAATCACTGCTCATGGCATTTGAGTGACACGTCAGTTACTTGATCGAATAAGATGAACAGTATCAGCTTCAATACTGATTATAATATATGCTTCATTTCATTTAGAGTACCCACCTGACACTATATATATTTGCAGTGTTGTTGGAAATGCTTTCATTGAATAGTTCTACTGCTTTACCTCTTTGTTCTACAATTTATGTTCTCTGAAAAGCAAAGACATATGAAAGTGTTATTTCAATGTAATAAAATTGCTCCTGAAGTATATATTGTCAGCCTCTCCTGTGATAAAAATTGGTGTAAAACACTATCTGCGAAACAGTGGTCTGATGTCAATGGACTGATCCCTTGTTACAGTTTGTAGATAAGTTGCACAGAGCAATAGATTCCCTACACTATAACCGTTTACCAAAACAAACTATTTTGTAAGTGCCTATTAAAATAGCCAATCTCTGTACCAATCTTTTTGCACCATTTAATTCAGTTTACATAAGTTTACCTTTAAGGAGGCAAATCAATCACGGATATATAACTTTATAAATCAGTCCATATAAAGTGTATCTAATGAGCAAGCCAGTGGCAAAAAGAAAAATGAATTGAGATGGTATGAGGAAGAAATCTTAGGAGGAACCAAAGGGTAAAGCCATGATCATCACCTGTGTAACATATAATGTCTTATAATGTAAAATTCATTACAGTTATTACATTACACATAATTGTGGATTTTCTTTTCACTTGTTCACTGGTGGCCCCTGAAGCCCGAAGCCACTGTAGCACCATCTTGTCTTGATTTTGTAAGTCTTTTTTGGAAACAAAGCCCACATCTGGCACAATCTGACACGAACAATTATGTCATACGTGTAAAATAAACTGCAGTATAAACGAAAATGCCTGTTGGAATTATTGCCATGCACTAAAACGCTTCCCGCTTTCCCTCAGTCTGGTTTCCTCCCTGTTTGTTGAGCCAAATGTAAAAGCGATGCTGCCCCCAAGCGGCATTAGTGTGTATAACACCCATTTAACGTGAAATAATTACACAAAAAAAACAAACATTTTTTTCTATATATATATAAATAATTTCTGTTTGATCCTATGTTCGACTAAAATAAAATAAATAACCTAAAGAGAACAACGGAATGATAAAGATTTCATTAGGACACACTGACGTGCATAAATTATAAAAATAAATAAATATTAATAAACAAACATAATGTCGGGAGACTTCTGTTTTATTCTCTGCATGTTCTGAGTGATGTTTTCAAGACGGGTTTTAATGTTTGTTTGGTTTTTTTTTTTGCTAAGCTGCTTGCAAAACTCTGCTCCAGGTGAGGCTCGAACTCACAACCTCGGCATTGCTCTGCTTCGTACTGTCATATAAGTACCGCGCGCTAACCGATTGCGCCACTGGAGCTCGAGCACAGCGGCGCAGTAACACAGCTTACATACGTACCTGTCTCATGATCCGGCGCGCTTGGGTCTAAATCCTGAACAGTGAAGATTTTGATGAATATAAATATCACTACTCTCTGACAAATCACTATTTATGTGACAAATAACATGTTTTATTAGATTTTCTCTTTTTTTGACTAGTTTTTAGGAATATTTATGCACTTAAGCGCATGTTATTGATGCACATCTCAGCAATAATAAAGCTGTGATAAATTCGATATAACCCAGATAAACATGGGGTCCCCAATATTTCTGCTTCCTCTTCATATTTCTTCCTCATACCATCTCAGGAAGTTTTTTTTTTTTTGCCGTGGTCACCACTGACTTGGGATACATTAATGTGTCACGAAATTTAAATGCATATTTTATAGCTTCGTAATCTTTGTAAATTAGATTTGGTGGAATATGCATTGTTAAATAAACGCTATACGAAGAACACCGAATTGAAGTGAATCGGGATTGAATGATTAAACTCCCAAAGGTTTCAAAGACAGTATAATTCGGACGTTATACAATCGTTGAGCTCTGACACACCCCTGTGTGAGCAGGGGTTATAGCTGCCTCTTATGCAACTGTTTATTTTATAACCGTCCATTTCTACAATAAAAACAAACAATAAATACACGAGAGATAATAAATGCAGACGAGAGAGAGAGAGAATGTTGGAATATTTGAGGGGAATTCGATAGAAATACGATATATTCTGTATCTTTTATCCTTTTGAGGATGTTTGGAAATCCAGTGTTGAAATTCCTGTTTATAATGCTGATGTCACTTCCTTGAAGTTTTTTCTTTTTTTTCTTTTTAAGGAATGTAACGTTTTTTTCCAGTTATTTTTGTTATAATAAACTGTATTATAAGGGTGAAATGACGTCATTTAACATGACAAGAAATTTTTGCAAGGGGCAAAAAAAGTGTCAAATCAAACGGATTGCTACATACAGGGAAACGACGTCGCCTCTACAGTCTACATCAGCCGGAGATTCAGGAGGAACAACAAGTTCTTTAAACTATCCTTCTGAAGAAAAGATATCCATCATCTGCGTAACGTATAGATTATTAACTTTGTTTCCCCATTTCCATTTCTATTTGTCTAAACATGTGAATATGAGTTGGAGGTGTCTTTATTAGCAGTAGAAATGTACTGTAATAACATTTGCTCTTATGTTTCGGTAATAAGATGTAGAAAAACTCCAACTGAACTTGATTTGTCAGCACATTAACCCATGTTTTGACAATTGTTTTGTGTTTTTTGTTATAATTTAAAAACGTTAAGTAAATCTAATACCAAGTTGTAAATCACAGACTTGCTCATGTCAAGTAGATTAACTCTATATATGGAGACCTGTTTATTGCCACACATCTGGTTACAGCATTTAGTATTCTCCTAATAGTTCGATAGGAGGCGTCATACACAGGAAATGGTACTCAGTAAATCAGTGAGGTCTGAACCAGATTAGAGATTTATTCACATATCTCATTATTATATGTATATATGTATAATATGTATTATTCTCCGTTATTCTGTGTATTTTCTGTCTTTGATGAAAATAATTTAACACGAGACCATTTTTACTCAAAACTTGGGAGTTTTATTAATTGATTTATAACAGCATGTTATGTCATATATGATGAAAATGTCACATGACTCATTATAAGGCAGAATTAGTGTGAATTAATTTGGGTATCGATTCTGATTCTTGCCGATTCCCAGTTTTGATTCCAAACAGTGAACCAAATACAGATGCTTAGCCATGTTGGTCATGACACCATGTGTGCAACATATTAGTTTATTAGTAGTACCTACTTTTAACACTGGATAACACTGGGGGGGCTTGGGAGGTGGTGTATGTTATTATTATTATTTTTTGTTTTTTTTGTTTTTTAGTTTTATAGGTTTGTATTTTTAAAAGTGTATTTGCAACTGAATGTCTTCCAGAATTGCAAAGAATAAATATTTGAACCATATACCATATTAGTTTATTACAATAATTACACTTAGTTTTGTCTTCTATTTTTTACAAAGTGTAGCCACACTTTTGAACGCTTCCCACAGTCCACTTTGTAAAACTGATGTTTGTTGCTCTTTTGCTAAACTCAAACCAGGACACATAAGGTCCTGGCATATCCGATTCCAGAACAGTTTTGTAATCGATTTTCAATTTCCAAACCGTAAGTAGGAGCTGATTAATGGATAAAAAAAAAACCTTGAAACGTCTGCAGTCTGAAAGTCAATAAAATGTTAATAATATACATATTAAAGGGTTTGGTATGTACCTTGGTTTTTAAGTCAGTTCTGTTCAGCTTTGGTACAGATTAGGGAAGAAATTTAGTATGAAAGCAATTTATTATATTAACATTTTTGAGCTACATTATTTTCTATAATATTTTATAAAAAATGTAATAGGATAATATAATTAATGCAATGCCCGTTTTATATATATATATATATATATATATATATATAATATATATATATATATATATATATATCCAATTAACTGTTTCTGCTTGTTTCAGCACACTTTAACAAATGTCTTTAATCCTTCTAACCTTCATTCACTCCCTCAATATGTAAAATTTTTACTCCTTTTGAGAGAAATTTTTGAAGCTGGAAAAATTATTCACACCCCTGTACCAGTCCTGGGTTCAATGGTTGGGGAACTACTTTTTGATTGCTTCTTTGATTTATAGTAGCATAATGTTTAGACCTTCTTTTAAATTCTTTTCACAATTCTTTTAAATCTGCTTAAAAGGCATGAGATGATGTTGCATTGATTTTCACTCCTATTCTGAGGCTGCACAATCATGGGGCAGTGCACAACCTGCCCCATTTAATTTCAATAAAGGTTTCACCTACTGCTCAAATTCAGAAATGGATATAGGGCTAATTGTAATAAAGCAGGGTTTTTTTGGTTAGAGCTGAGAGTTACAGATATACTGTACATCTCTAGTGAATAAGCGACATGGGCTACCTGCACTTTAACACATTTTTTTATTTTGAACTACAATGGATCTTGTGTGTCTGGTAGCGCTGTTCACTTTCAGTATTACAAAGACACAGCAAATGAGCACTTCCTAACGCAGCAGACACCCAAGCAAGTAAGCTTGGGTGTTCACTATTGTTGACGGGTATTTCCCTATTTTTATTATTTGACTATGATTATAATTATAGTAGTTATAATTTGAAAATGTTTGTGCAAGTAGCCCATTAAGCCTAATAACATTGCAGACACTTTGTATGGCATAAAGGGAAAGAGGGGAAAAATGAAACAATTTCCTTAAAACCACTCAAGATGCACATGAGGTCTTACAATTAAACTGTATGTGGTAATAATTATTAGAGCAGTTCAATTCTGCACTTAAATTCACTGATTAGTGCTTATAAACACATTACCTAGAGTATTGTATCATGAAATTAATATGATTCATGTATATTTTTGTCATTTCACCTGCTAAATACCATCTTATTGTGATTCATTCCCACCCTAGGGAAGTGTTTTTAAAATCTGAGCTTGCCTCTTGTGAACAAGTTAGATTTTTTGCCTATTTATTATAACATTTGTAAATCTAAGTTTCATATTCAGTACAAATATTAATACTAATCTGTTTAACTTACAAAACAGGGGCGGAACCAGACTCAGGTCTGTGTTGCTTTCCAAGGTGGCATAAAGTCTGAATGCTATACAACATGAACAACAACAGCACTTGCATGGAAGCTCAGAGCCTTCTTGGATCGACATTACTTCCTCTGATCATTTTGGACGTCGCTTTGGGATTACCCGGGAATATCCTTGCGTTATGGCTCTTTTGCCTTCGTGCTCCCTGGAAGTCAGGCAATATTTACCTCCTCAACTTGGTGCTGGCCGACATCCTGCTGTTCATTGCACTTCCCTTTCACATTGACAGTTTGCTCCGTGGCGGTTGGATTTTCGGGGATGCCTTTTGCCGCATCAATTTGTTCATGCTGTCAGTCAACCAGTCAGCAAGCATTGCTTTTATGACTGTTTTGGTGGTGGATCGCTTCTACAGGATAGTCCACCCACACCATCCTGTTTGCCACCTACACATTCGATATTCAGCCCTGGTGGCCTGTGGGGTCTGGGCAGTTGTGATGACCCTTCGCCTTCCGCTGCTTGTGAATCGGCTACTGAGATCATCTGAAAACTCACCTTTGCTACTTTGCCAAAATATTGACATATGGACAGACACCGGAGCAGGCATGAGGGTGCACAATTCACTTTATATGACAGAGTTCGCTATAGCGTTTCTGGTAGTAGTCATTTCTTCAGTGCGTATCTTTTACTGTATACGTGGAAAAAAGAACCTGAGAGAGCATCGACGAGTGAAACGGACCATCTACTCACTTTTGACTGTGGTGATCATGTTTACCTTTTGCTTCCTGCCCAATTACATCACAGGCTTCGTGTCTTTCTTCCTCCGAGATGTCTCCTCATGCTCTTCATACCTTGTTGTGGGTCAGGTGTTTAGTGTTTCTTTGTGCTTCGTGTTTTTAAACAGTGCTCTGGACGTGGTCCTGTACATTTTAGCAAGCGCATACTTCCGAAATACAGTAAAAGAAGCGTGTAACTCTACGGGGTTCACCAAGTTTCGAGTAAGTGTTAAGGAATCACGATCCCGTCGCCGATTCTGAGAAATATACCGTTAACAAGGAACAGTTCTTCCCACTGCTTTCAAATCATGTTTTTCCTCTTTATATTTTAGCCTACTGCTTATTAGCCAAATATGAGCATACAACAGAATCTGCTGCAAAAACGATAGTGTCTGCTCACTGAGCCAGATTGCTCCAGAAATCTGTATTTGTACATAAAATTATTGCTCTATCTTTTGAAGAGCATGTTTTTGTCTATGTCAAGGCAGCAATTGATTACCTCATGTTGGTTCAATTTTAACTGGTGCAACCATTGTGAAAAAAGTGAAGAGTTTTCAATGTCTTTTGTTTTACGCTTCTTTATTGATCGGTTTTGTGACACTCACAAGGCTCTTACCTGAAATGAATTGTGTTTTGTTCATTTTTATATTTTCTTTATTTTCTTTTTGGTCTTGTAAAGCATATGAATATATATATATATATATATATATATATATATATATATATATATATATATATATATATATATATATATATATATATATATATATATATATATATATATTATGTGAGCACTGCTTTCTGCCCTTCATACTGTAACAGTATAATTTCCCTCAGGATTCATAGTAATTAATACTTTGTATAATATGTACATAATAGTAGGGACGGGTGTAGTTCAGTTCGGTTTAAGGCGCTGGGCTACTGGTTGGAAGGTTGGGGGTTTGAGAACCAGTATCACCAGGCTGCCACCCTCGAGTCCTTGAGCAAGGCCTTTAACTCTCTGTGCTCCAGGGGGCGCTGTATCATGGCTGACCCTGCGCCCTGACCCCACCTTCCAAACAAGCTGGGATATGCAAAGAAATAATTTCACTGAGCTGTAATGTATATGTGATAAATACATTCTATTCTATTCAATAGTATATATTTGTACTTTGTACTAAAATGTCAAAGATGTTAAGAAAACCCATATTATCCCAAAGAAATGTTAAATGTTTTATATTATTTTTTATATTAAAATGTTTGTTTTAAAAATGTCTTCAGTACCATGAAGGAAGATAGATTCAAAAACAATAAGTGCAATTAGTACAACCTTTTTTTTATTATTATTATTATTGTTCTGAATGTTTCACTTAACACATGACATACAAGTAAGCACAACACAATATATGAAGCATAAAAAAAAGCATGTTGCTGATCATTATGACTGTCACATGCAGTATAAACAGCCTGAATTTGCATTATGGTAACTCCCATTCTGCGTTATTTATTTTCTGTCAGAATATGAAACTTCACATGGCCATATGGAGAACAAAATAACCAGGTAACCATCTGTGGACAAATTTCTAAATTCCCATTCTCCGCACATTGTTACTTTCATTATTTCTGAAAGGGCACTCTTTTACTATTGAGATCAAAATGAGTTTGAGACGACTCAGTGTGCCTTATAATGTAAGTAGATCTTTTGACCGTTCACATTCCTGAATCTGTACAGCAGTCACCAAGTGTGACATGAACCTCCACTGATATGTGCAATCAAAAACACGTCACATTGTTTAAAATAGAAAACGAGATTATAATGAAATGTATCAAACTGGCGGCTTCTCCAACAGATAAGACTGAAGGAAAAACCTACACCATGAATCTGGAAGTCCCATGCTATTTACACAATTCTGCCTTCCAGTAACGTCCAACACGTCGGCCCTTTTCAAACAGTTTCGAAACAGCTCACGAGCCTATAGTCATAATACTCATAGACGATAAGAGAATCAAAGGACTGCAAAGCAGTTTGAAATGAAATTACTAACAAAATAGCACACAAATACTTTACAGAAAAGAAACAAAGGTTTTGTACAGTATAATGTTGTTTCATGTGACCACTGACTTATAGGACTGTGATGATGCAATCCTTACATCCAAAAAAGCATTAGGTTAACAAAGACGATCAGTTCAGAGTTAAGAGATGTGTAACCGAGACTTATAGAGTCCTAGAGTTACCGTAAGTGTCTGTGTGTGTGTGTGTGTGTGTGTTTAGTGCAACATAGTGCATGATGTTAGTTAACTATGCTTCACTGAACGCACTGTTTCTGTATTTCCAGAGCGAGCAGCGCTGTAGTGTCTGGTTTAGGGGCAAGAGTCAAAAGCGTAGAGGCAAGCAGGTGAAACGGCACAGATGAAGGTCAGTCGTGGATCACAATGGGACCTCGCATCCGTAGACTAGGGTGAGGGGGAGCGAGGATGGGCCCCTGCACTGGCCCCGGGGGGACCCTGCGCAAATTAATCTGCTCGCATGGCTGCCTACAGGCTCTTCTTAACTGGGAACGAGTGAGCAGCCTCCGGGCTTTCCTGCGACCACAACACAAGAGAACATGATGACTGTTCACTTCTGCAACATTACTGTGCCCAAGGCTGTGACTGAAGACTGAGGTGTGTGCAAAATGATGCTAAAGCAAAAGCAATAGTATTTCAGACAATACAGGGAAATATGGTGCCTCTGAGGTTACATGGTGTTTTTTTGTTTTGTTTTGTTTTGTTTTTTTAGACACGATGAACACAAAGTTAAATACTGAACTCCAATAGTTTCAAGCATCACACCTTGATGAACTATGGTTAAGCACGGTGAATGCCTACTTCTTAATTTGCAATGAAAACTTTAGAATTCATTTGTCCACCAATTAATTATTTGGAGGGAAATGAGCAAAATGAGATCATTCTCAAAATGAGAATTCACTTAAAGTGACATGAGCTCAGGTCATCATTCCATGATGATAGTAACCTGTAAAATGATCAGTCATCTCCTGTCATGATACAGATCGTGGGGCCACAATATTCCGATTCAACTGATGGCTTATACAACAGTTACCATACTGGCCATGACATCCTTGTTATTCATCTCTTAATACAAACGAAGCACCATGTCACCTCAGCGTCTCCACAGAGAAAGCATTATTATGCATTTCCTCTTTCATATAGGAACCTAGAAGACATGCAGGAAATATATGGTTACATAACAGTTCAACAATTCAACAATCTTAAGACACCATCGTTATCATAAATCCATTTTCCAATCGCAAACAATAGCTTGATGTAGCAGCGGTTGAAGGCTAATCTATTGTTTTTTTTGTTTTACGTTTGGAGGAAAACATATGATTTGTTGCTGACTAATGGAGTAACTAAATATTCCTGAACACTAGTGGCAGCTCAGTAGGAAAACACATAAATCTTTCTTAGTGGAACTGGCATGCTGTTATTGTATTATTGCAAGCTAATATTGCCATTGTGTTATCGTGACGTGGGGCGTTTGTGTTTCGTCGAAACCACAGAAAAAACATCATTACCAACTGGATGCTAATTCTCTCCCTTGGGAGAAAAACCACGCTGTTCCAGAGCAAACAGGGACACACATGTGGACACCACACACATATACACTATCCTGCAATTCCAAGACTATGATAATAGAAGGATGGCACTAGAGAAGAGCACAAACTAAATACAAAAACCCGGACTTTTTTTTTCTCCCCCCCGTTCAGTCATTGCTATATTATTTACTCTGACACTGTCTCGAATCTAATGGAATTAGTGTGAATTTCCCCCTCAGGTAAGCAGAGTACCAGTTAATTTGTGTGAGTAATGCTGCTCCGAATACACTGCCGTCTTAAGTGATTACGAGCATTAAGCTTTGTAATATGAGTCAACGAGGACTGATTATATAAATATAATTTGATTTAACATCAAGAGTATAATTGCAATAATCAGGCTAATAGACGAGCCCCCCCGGGTCCTGTGTTCATGCACAATTTATGAGGCTTACAGGCACTTTTGTCTCTGATTGTTGTCTAATAAAGAAAACATGATGTGAACTTACATCAATTGTGAATGAATATATATATATATATATATATATATATATATATATATATATATATATATATATATATATATATATATATATATATAGATATATATATATATATATAGTATGATGGTCTAAGTGTGTTAGAGAGCACTTCCTAATTTAATCTGCCATAGCGTGGTATAAAATAACCTGGATGTCATGTTATTTAAGTCTTCTGAAGACTTCAACTGTGTTATATGTAGTAATAACTACTCACAAGACCTAAACACCAACAATAAAACATTCCTACGTCGCTGGCCCATGTATTACCCCCTAGTCTAGCATGGCTACTACACATATACCTTTTTTATATCTCTCTTTTCTTCTGAACAATTTTCTACCCACTAGAAACAATGGAAGTGTGATTCCACACCCTTCATTTCCTGATCACTGTACTATGATGTAAAACATGAGTTCCAGGCCCAGCCTCAGAGCAACCCTCATTTGTCTCACCCTCTCTGAAGCTAGTTACAGGCTAATCTTTCAGAGCAAGGACTCTAAATTTAGCCTGGCATCTGCTCCAGCGAGCACAGACACGCCGGTCATGGCTCATCGAGACAGGGCCCTAATGGAGAAGCATTTTCCTCCAGCTTCATCCCTATTTCCAACTCCTAGTAGACGTAAACTGCACTTGGGACCACTATCAGTAGGTTAGTTTTGCTGATGTACATCAACAGCAGACGCTATGTGGGAAAGGTAACCAGTCCCTGTTGCTTTTGTTTTGCCCACTCGAAGAGAAAATGACCAGAGGATGTCTAGCGTAAATGTTTGTTCTGCACATACATGGAATC
The DNA here is from genome assembly GCA_030449085.1 of Kryptopterus vitreolus. Taxonomy (NCBI): domain Eukaryota; kingdom Metazoa; phylum Chordata; class Actinopteri; order Siluriformes; family Siluridae; genus Kryptopterus; species Kryptopterus vitreolus. The sequence continues at coordinate 25,028,736 of JACRUU010000015.1, read as the reverse complement.
TAATGCAGCCCCAGTCTTTTGTGTGTATATGTATGTTAGTGCATGTGTTGGTGTGGATGCAGTAATGGGCCAAGGTCTTACCATGAGCAGATGTCTAACAGCTACAGCACTGAAATGAGACAAGCCGCCAGTCAATCATAAGAAGTCACAAACACACTGTGACCCACGATGTATCTGGGCATTAAACAATCTTCCTGCTCCTCTAGTGCACTCCCTCCCTCCCTCCCTCCCTCCCATCTCACTATTCTTTTTGCTGCCTTATTCATTTCTAGATTTGTTCCCAAATAAAAAAAAGAAGAAAAAGAATTTCAGACCTTATTTATAATCAGAACCTGAGCACACATTTAGGCAGATAAGAGTACTCTAGATGAGCTTTTAGAAGACTGAGAAATGATCATTAGTACTCAGAAGAGACATTTGATGCTGCAGAACATATCTGGTATGAAATTAGCTACTTGGTTCAAGAGATTTGTACCTACCTGTCTGTTGACTAAGAATTAAATGAATGAAACTAATCTATAGTATGTTAAAGATTTGACACCAAGTGGGAATACCAGGAAAGTTTCATTAAGACATTTGTGTGCAGTGTATTATTTATTTATTTGTTTTGTTTTTTATTGGAGGGGGAGTGGAAAATATTTATTTGTATGAACTTATGCTCACTTGCAAGTTACCTGTGGAGTCCTGCCACATCCTGTTGAGACATTACAGACAAATGAGCATTCTAAACTTCCCAAGCTACAACCACAATCCCACTAATTATCTACAGCCAACAACCATAACTGCATTGTTCTCCAGTTTGACCAAGTTGGATTTGAAATTCTTACTGGTACAAAATGTGACTAGTCTTGTGCAGCTCTTTGCCATTTGGATTTGGCTGTTAACTGATTGCTGCATCACTAGGTGGGACGATAAATGAGAGATAAATTTCATGCCAAAGGTGCGAATCAATAGAGCAAACTGAGCATTTTGCCACTCCTTGTCATCGAGTGTTGCATCTGTTTTGTGCTACAAGAGTGTCAAGTCCTCAAGTAAGCCTCTCAATATACTAGCTAGTAACAGTGTTTTCTTATTCAGAAACAAAAAAAACATGCATCTTATAGGTCAGTATCCACATCAAAAGGCACACAAAGAGAAAACATGCTTCACATATGTAGGACGTACCTTGTTTCTCGGGAAACAAGGAAAAAGCTGTCATCTGGTGCATCGATCCAGTTGGGCCGCCTCTTGCGCATTATCATGTTGCTGGCTCGTAAGCTGGGACTGCCACTGCTGCGTCCATTATGCTGCTGAGAGAAAGTGTGAAAAGTGAGCAACAAAGGGATACGAACGTGATGGAAAAGACTACGTTTGACTTTGCCATGGTATGCTCAAGGCAACAACTTGCTTTCCAAGCTGTACCGAGGATTTTAACGACTAATATTGGTACAGACAGAACAACAGGACAATGTTTAAATAAGGACAAAAAGTAGAAAACGAAAAAAGGGAAAGAAAAAATACAGAGGACTGAAATATAACTAATCCCATTTAATTATGTAAACCACAAAGTAATGACTGATATGCCAATCTGCAGTAATCTAATTAAACTGTCCTGCTGAAGAAAAGTTCCATTAAATTCTTGTTCATTTTTATAGCGCTTTCTACAATAGACATTGTCTCCAAGCAGCTTTACAGGGGTGAAGCGGTTATAAAGTTGCATAAAAGAGTGTCTACTTTTAATGTCTATAATTATTGTTCCTTATAATTGCAAGTTTATCCCTAATGAGCAAGTCAAGTGTTGACCGCGGCGAGGAAAAACATATTATTAATACTTATTATTCAGTTCGGTGGGATCGTCTTGTATTCAATATCCACCAACACCAAAAACTGAGAATAGTGAAGTAAGGTTTACTTACCAGAATGGGACCCACGATGTGTCCCTGATTTTCTGCAATTAAAAAAAAACAACAAAAAAATGTGTTGAAGCGAAATATACACTTATACTGAATAGATGATACTGAAATATTTGTGCATTTCTGCACCTTGTCCCGGTGCATTTGCTCTTCTCTCGGGGTCCATCCTGCTGCTGTGGTGATAACTGCGTTTTCCCAGCATGCCGAGTGGTCCGTGGCTTGGCAAGGAGGAAAGAAGTCGGCGTGGCGGTTGGACCTGTAGGCCAGGTGTACGATGTGAGCGCTGGACGTGGGGCGCCGGGCGCGACTCTGAAACAACACAGCACAAACCGGGGCATTGTGGGTCTTATTTTCATCCATGCAAGAAAATCAGGCCAGCAGCTATGAAGCCCTGGTGTGACTCACCAAGGTACTGCAGGACGCTGGTTAACGTGCTCCTCTGGGAAGGTTTGGGCTTGGTGGATCGCCCTGTGGTGCCTTCTGCCACTCGTATCATGTCTAAACATCAACCGGTAGCATTGGACACAGAGAGAACAGGGCGGAGTCAATATGTCGCAGCAAGCAAGAGAGAGAGAGAGACTCGTCATGTCGCGGTGATTCACCAGTCTTTTGACAGACACTTTGCATGAAGAACCAGGCAAAGAGTAAATTCAATGGCAAATCAGTTGTGCTACAGTTGTTTCTTCAGGCAAACGCCATATTTAAATATATATATATATATATATATATATATATATATATATATATATATATATATATATATATATATATATATATATATATATATATATTATTTTGTTCTCCCTGGACTCTAGCACACTGATCTGACCAAAATGCTCTCATTAAAATCCCTGTCCGACCAACTTCAGCTCATTATCAAATTCATTAAAACCTTCAGGAATGCTGGTGCGGGATTGTCTGAGACAGGCCATTCTGTTGCCTTGGCAAACCAAATGCCTGTCTATAAGAAGCTCTGAAATGTCCACGTCCCATTCCCTCTCCAACAGTGCATTTAATTGGATCGCACATCGCCGAGCTGACCGCAGCGTCAAAGAACCGCATTGAGCAAAGGAAATGCAACGTCATCTTTTAGTATCGGCGAGAACCTGCATTACAGATTATAAAGTGCATGCGGATGTGAATAATGCTGTATTAGTCTCTTTGAATCCTGTCCTTTCTCGTGCGACTCTTGTAAACAATGTATAGGGGATAGAATTTGATATTCAAGTGGGTATTGATGTTAAGAGCTTACATGCATCCCCCCACCCCCTTAGCCGGACGGTTCTATCTTCACAGGCAGCATGCTGACTGGTATGCAAAAGAATCTCAATAACCAGTACATGTTCTTGGCTAGAGGAAATCAAATGTGAAGGAAAATGGTTTTGTGTGTGTGTGTGTGTGTGTGTGTATGTGTACATTCGCACGCCATAAAGAAGAAACACAAAACACGCTTGATGAGGGGCATGGACAGAGCAGAATGGCAGGAGCTCATGCTGTCAGTGGAGGTGAACTTCATACGACTGCCGCTCCACTCAGAATATCAAATGTGAGTGTGGCACAGTGATGGACAGTTACACAAGACACATGAAACTACAAGGACTCAGAAAGAATGGTTTCAGCCACGGTTTTATTTTTGTTGTGTTTTTTTTTTTTTTTTTTTTGATTGCCCACAGGACATTTACACCAGGAAAACAAAGATATGATAGAAAAGAAGGAAACAACTCAAAGAGCATGCCCCGAGGGTCACCATGCCTTGCAGCACAGAGATGCCACAGGATCTTCTTATGGGTACGATACAAAACACGCATCTATGGTGGGTGGAGAGAATAGTGGAGTGAAAGCGGAGAATAAAGGATGCAATAGGAGCGACACAAAAACTTGCAAGAGCAACTTAAGCTGAGGCATGATGCAGGGGAAGAGATGCCGGATTATGGAATATAACTTATCGGAATTAAAAACTGAGTGTATTTTCATATGGAAAATAAAAGGATAGAAAAACAAAATCCCGTCTGTGATACTCTGCTGATTATCCTTCTAACCTGGAACGTTTTTTAAAAAGCCGGTTATATAAAATGATAGATTTAAAATATCAGTCATTTGTGCAGAGGAAACTCAGATAAACGCCTCGATATTGTGCACAAAACTGAAAGATAAGCAAATGTTTATTTATTTAAAGATCAAGTGAAGTCCTAGCAATGAACATTTATTTCCTTTACTGTTTTGACAGTTTTGTGGAGGTGCATTATAAAAACTGCTTTTATTATGTAAATTATTGAAATTGCTCTGCAATGTTCTTTTCAACTTTAGCGCAGGTAAAAAACAAAAATAATAAAAAAAAAAAAAACAAAAATAATAATGGATTTCAGGTTTCGGATATATACCAGAGGCCCAAATGTTCATCTAATCTTGTCTTCAATCAAACAAACTGCCAGAAGCTTCGATGTCAAAATCGATGTTTACCACCGCCATAAACCTGCTCCTTCATTTAATTTGCTCGCCTACGAAAACTAGCAGATGTCTACGATTGCTCTTAAAAGCGCAGCCAAATAGTCCAAATTATTTCCAACACTCTGAAACTAAACAAAGACTACATTTAATATAATATTTCAAGGATAATTTTGCGTTTTACCTTTTCGGATTACTGCTTTTAACTGACCACAGAGTTGTAGACACAATTTTCATTTTTCAGCCAAGCCATTAAAGTCATGACATGATTTACGACCCCATTACAAAAGCACATAAGGCCTCAACAGCTTGACAATGGCTGCTTCTTTACGCGAGTTGCTTGATACATAAAAGCAATTTGAGGAGCCCAGCTTTTCTATGGTTTCTCATTTCTTGGGGATAAAATGATTTTAGTCCAGATTATTTTCTGTTCCTCTACCACTACAAACTCATTTCTTGGGGCCATTGCTTGAGCTGTACAATCATCTACAGATAATGCACCAAAAAAAAGGGCAAAAGACAGGATGCTGTTCTTATATAACATTTGAACTTGTTCTTTAGGTTAAACGGTCCTGAAACTTTTTTTCCTGATTATTTACCTTCTGGAATTTTGTTTTTACAATTACATGACAAAGAATACATTTTATATACTTTTATATATCTTTTTCCTTATAGCTACTGAATATTTAATAAAAAAATAATAAAAATCTGGTTGGAATTAATTGGTAGGTCGGAAAAATTCGTTTCACAATAGCTCACCAGCCTACACAGATTTATCCTCATCTATTTTTGGAAGTTTGGAAGTCTGATTAGGGCAGACTGATAGTCAATGCATGAACTGATATATTGTCTAGTGCAAGCACAAACTTCAAAACTCCTGCCTGAGTTCTCTCTTTCCTGAACTGTCCAATCTGTTTTTCCTACACTTTATTCAACAGGTGCTTAAGCCTCCTAACGTTCAAAGGGATACGAGGGCATAGACTATTAATGAATGAATAAATAATATTCTAGTATTAATGATTTATCATTTCATTAATCTTGGATCAATATTAACGGATTGTACATTCTCTTGTGAACAGACAAATTACAAACCCCTAGTGACATCCTGAATCTGTTACAGATACAGGACAAGGCACAGGCTCTACATTCAGCACTATTTTTTTTTTATAGGTGTTTTTTTCAATTTGTGAAATGTTGGGGATACAGCACAGATATCATGCAGAAACATTACCAACGAAAAACAAGTGCTGCATATGACCTTAAGAATGAAATGGAGCAAGCAACAGTAAAATGAAGTGGGGCAGGGGAGGGACAGGTTCACAGTGAGCATTCAGTAAACATCATAAGGGGTGTGCAAAATACAGTTTCTTGTAGGCAAAATAGACTTAAAGGACTATCTGCAAATGCAATGTTAATAAATACAAGTCGCACATTATAAGCACTTGCAAGTAACAACTACACGCTCGAGTAAAGGCAATAATAAATGGGATCTACTTCATTTTCTCATGTGATCAAAACCGTTTTCACAGACATTCCAAATGTATTTTTACGGTTTTAAGAAAGTACAACAGCAGCAAACCAAAAAAAAAAACTAAAGAAACAAATGAAAAAAAGATGATTGCAACCCAAAATGATGGAGGACAGGCTTTCTTTATTGGAAACGAGGTGGGGGGGGAATACAAAAAACAAAATAATATAATAATATAACAACAACAAAAACAGTAAAAGACAGAAATGAAGGGGAGGAATGACTGCGAGATGTTTCGAGAGGTGGGTGTAGGGAGACGGGCAAAAAGGGTGCAGTGATGAGTGTGTGTTTGTGTGTATGTGTGTGTGTGTAAAGGGGCGAGATAGAGAAAGATTGAAGTTAGGAATTTAAAGAGCTCTTACACTCCGCCTTTATGGCACCACAGTTAATGGGCACAAAGGGGCGGCGCGCAGCCCGGCGCAGCCTGATGAGGTCACGGCACATGTGACGCGCCAGCTTGGTGAGGCGTGTGGCCTGTAGCAGAAAGGCCTGCTTAGTCTTCATGGAGGATTTGGGACTTCCACTGTTCCTAATGGGAACCATGTGAGTGGTCTGACGCAGGCTGTGGCCACGGGAACGCATCTCCTACAAACAGACAAGAGAAAGGTGAAGAAGGTGAAGCGAGCAGGTGAACAGTTATGAAAGATGACGGAAAGAGAACACAGCAGCAGACAGATAGGAGAGAGAGAGAGAGAGAGAGAGAGAGAAAGGTGGAACAAGCAGTACTCATTCTGATCATTTATATCATCCTTTTTATATGCCTTATGTCACTTCCGTCAACTAGATCCACTATTTTCATACATATTTCTAGTTTACATTCGATTTATGTCTTGAGATACTACTTACACCGAACAAACTTTTCACTTCGTTTCATGTTATTGTTTATTGGAAAAACAAAAATCATTTCTAAAACATATTTCACAAAAGTTATGTTATAGTCACACAGAAATCTGAAATATGGAGTAAAAAGCAATGAGGGAGAAAAGTCTATAATAACCAAAGCACAGGTCTGTTTTTCCCTTTTTTTCCCCTCCACTTGAATGAGTGTTTTCCAAGTAGAAACCGCACCAAGACTTTAATGTGGTGTTGAATTAAGAAAAGCGAATTTCAATCATGCAGGTGCACAAATATATTGACTACAGAGCGAGCTTACATTTGAAGCAGGGCTTGGAGGCGTTTTCTCCTCTGTTCCCTCAGCTCGGCTTGGCATCTTCAGGCCACCGTACTTTTTCCAATACATCCAGCAGGAGACACAGAGGCGACACTGCATGTTTGGAGGACCCCACGAGTACCACTGAGGAGACTGCATGGCTAGAGAAGTGAAAGAGACAAGCGCTGCAATCTCACACTGACAAAACATAGGATTTCAGAATGTGTAAAATGAAATCCTTGAATCTAGCCAAAGGATCATTTTAAACTATAAATTCAGTCAATATAGTCAAACAGTCAATGAACAAACACATTTTATCATGGCTTTCAGACATGTGAAACACTAAGGTGAAATAGACTTATCAAACCCACCCAGAGATACATGAACCTACAAGTACCTGTGAGGAGCTGCTCTTAGAATCCTCACATCATCTAAAGGTTCAAGTGCTATAACATGAATAAGTCACATGTTCTTTTATAAATAATATGTCTATAATGGTCACTACTGTTTCATCTCTCTAACGACGGATTGGTTTGCAGTCCAGCTGATCAATCCGATTCGTAAACGGCTCTCTTAACTCATTGCAGTGTTATTTTATTCAATGTTAAATGCATGGGATATTTTAAGTGGAACTGGGGCAAATCAATTGATTGTAATAAAAGGAAGAAAGTCAGAAGATATTCACCAAAACAGCTTTCACATGCACGCCCCCCGCTGGCTGCATGGTACCCTCCCTGTCCAGCTGCGCCATTCACTGTGGTCATCTTTCCATTGCTGACCGAGATCTGATTAGGATTTGGCTTATTACTGCAAAATAAACAACACAGAAAATTCACATAAATGTTGGGAAATTTAAAATGTAAATCATAAGGCAAAGAGAATATCCAAACTCACTATGTCGGTATATAGACTTGCTTCAATTTGCTCTCCGCTTCAGCTGCCTTAAGTCGCTTCTGAATCAAGAAATGAAACATTTAGTGGAGTGCATACCTTATCACATGCAACAGTGCAATCGTTCTGTGCTTTTTGTTTACCTGCTGTACATATCTGTCTGTAGTTTTCCACATGTAGTAATACTCGATAATGCTAGTCAGGGACTTCCATGGGAGCTAAAACAAAGTGGGATGAAGATATAAACACAAGTAAGAAATTATCTGAAATGGAACAAACTACCATGATAAAAAAATGCGTGCTCACGAACACTCACACACACACACACACACACACACACACACACACATATATGCATCATGGGAGTCTTCGTCTGTCCCTAGTGAACTGTATCTTACTTTAGCAGCACAAATTGACAGACTGAAACATTAACACTGGAACGACCTTATTCTGAGAAATAAAATGTCTGGCTATAAATGCAGATCCACATATTTATTCATGAACACCTGCCCTTGGCAGATGCCTGGCAGATGAATTCTATAAACGCTTCAATGTATCCTAATGTAAATCCGGACCACTAGACATTAATTCAAATGACCAAAAAAAACAGAACGGCAACACTGAAGTTTTAGTTTAAGGTTTGTTGGCACAACTGCACACAGGGTGATGATGATGTGCACATGGGGATTTTTGGTTCTTATTTCCACTTTTGTGTTTCTGAACAAATAATGCCTCCCTCTACTGATCAAATTTATCAAAGACAAAAGTTGGATGTTAATATATCTTGAACAACATGAAAACCTGGACAATTCTATTCTTACACCAGTCATTTTGTCCACTATGTCTCGAACTCCAGATGGAGATTGCCTGATGTGGCAAAGTGCATGTTGAGACGAGAGCCTTCATCAGTCTGCAGGCTTGATTGGCGACAAACCTCCTGCTGCTTTAAAATAGCATCCCTGCTGTGTACCCACAAATATAGGCACACACACACAGATATTTCATGTCTTACAACCATTATAGGGTACACATACCATAAATATTATATACCATAAAGCCATATTAAAATAGGTGTCATTTTCTAAAAAGAATTACACCTCGATTTAAGGTTCATTTGCCTGCCATTTTGTTCCTCTCTCATTTTAGAACCAGAGCTACCCTCAAAGAGAAAGATAAGTAGCTCGGCATTCAAACATTGCCAAAAATAATAACACGTATCTTGAGTGCATGTCATGCCTGATTTTTGGCACATTCACACTTAAAGCACTCTCGACAGATCTTCATCCAGGGATGGCCAAGAAAATAAATAAATAAATGAACTATGGGATAGCGGCCAAGCTTATGGCATCCAAAGGCCAGCTCCTACATAGCTCACCAAAGGCCAACAGAGCTGGCAACAGTATCTCAGTGGGATTATTCTTGTGAACACTATGATTGTGTTTCAGATATTGAACCGCAAGTGTCGGAATAACCATTTACACTTGAATTATTTTGCTGCCTTATTTCAGCAAGTGCAGGTTAAGCCAAGGGCGGCTCTCGCTGTAAATACCAAGTTTCTAGTGGATAGAAAGTCATTTACCCAAGAGCAAAAACACCACTGTCCACTGTAATTTTAGCCTGACAAAACCTTTCAGACCAGACCCAGAGAGTCACACAGTGATGAGAGAACACTCCAGATTTTGTGTCTGGATTCTAAAATCTTACAATTCTACAGAGAGACATTAATCGCACACACTTCAGCTGCCCTATTCTACCAAAATTGTATTATCTGTGAAAACTTCAGAAGGAGAAAGCTTTATAGCTTCACATTTCTTTTTTTTTACATTTATTAGAACAATACAAAATTAACCATTAACAAAATGAAGCCTGTAGAGGTTTGTTAGATTAACAAAAGGTTTAACATACAGGTTTTTATGTTGTAGTGTTTCTTTCCTATACATCTCCTATGATCCTTGTAATAAGGACTCACAAAGTCTTGCCGAATGTCGTTGAAGTCCTTGCCGTATTTCTCCAATGCTTCCTCGAACAGGTTGGCCTCTGAAGAACTCCACTCCTCCATCTCGTCCCTGCAGAGCACAGGGCCTCCCTGTGGCACCAGAACACTCAGTGCGCTTGAAAGGTCATAGCCATGCCGATGCAGAGTGTCCATGGCGTGGAACTTTACAGCGTAAGCACAGGAAAGAAAGACAATAAAATAAATAATAAATTAATGTGGACAAAAAAAAGAAAATAAATGCAAAGAACAGAAAAGTAATGTGGTTCTGTTGAGAAAGGTACCAGTGTGATGTCCCGTGATGCTGCTGCAGCACTCATGTGTAAACTGGGCTGCCTGACGGAGCTGCTGCAGTCCAGAGCTCGAGCAAAGGTACCCACCGCCCTGTACAAACAATAGAACTAGTATTGTATAGAATCCCCAAAATATACAGGTGTCAGAGACAAAAATAATTCCAGGCATTATTATATCCTGCAGCATTTTATTTCATAAGTAATATTGTACTTCACTACTACTTTTACATACATACACACACACACACACACACATGCATATATATATATATATATATATATATATATATATATGCATGTGTGTGTGTGTGTATATATATATATATATATATATATATATATATATATATATATATATATATATATATATATATATATATATATATATATAAACTCTATAAATAACTCTTAATATTAACTTCTTGTTAATTAATTAATTATTGTAATTAATGTACATTTTAATGTTTGTTTAATTTGTTAAATATAGTACGTGTCTCCTTAAATAATTATGTTCTGTTTTTGGTTGCTTTCCATATAAACTGGTGAGACATTCGGATAAAATACAGTAATGTTAGTAAGTAAGTCATACCTCTTGTGAATGTGCAGCTAGTAGGCGTAATTCAGGGAAATTTAGGACGCGTGAGTGCGTACATGTTTTTTGTTAATAAATAGTGTGCTTTTTTTTTGTTAATAAAATACATCGATCATCTCTTTTACATTCTATCCTAACATTACAAGCGGTAAGCAGGGCTGGGGAAAGATTAATGATGAACTCTGGGAAGGCCTGAAATTTCTTTCTTTCTTTCTTTTTATTGTTCAGCATGAAAAGTGCACAGTGTCTCGTTCAATCCCCAACGCAACAGAGTGAAGGAGCCGATCGCTCACGTAGTGAAGTCGCTGCATTAATCACTCGTTAATCAAATTAATGCTGTTAAAGTAAATTTGCATTAACGCATTATTAACTTTGACGGCCTTAATATAAATAGGCATACATACATAAATACATATCAGTCACACAATACACCTAGTAACTATATAAGCAAAGGGACATATTTAGACAATACACATACCGAGCCACCACTAGAAACTGGTCTATCTGTTTATTGGTCAGTGGACATTCTGGGTCCCACATCTTCACCTCCAGCTTGGACTGGTCCCTGTCGTCTGCTTCTCCTAGTTGAAAGAGCACAGTTTTATTTTAGAAATTACAAAAATTATTACTTGTGAAGTCTGGTAATAAATACCCCCCCCCCAAACAAATGGTAATAGCGGTCCATGATTAAACATGTACTTATCACTGAAATGTCCGTTTGACTCTACTAGACTTTAAACAACAAAAGAAAACTTGCAAAAAAAGGTAAACAGATTCACCCTAGTAAGAAGCTGAATACAAGTTATAATAATGATACTACCTTTTGTTTATTGGATCATGTGTTGTCACTGCTTCGGCACTATTATTTAAATACATTAATTACTGATGTAGCAAATGTTATATTTTATTGGATTTTCCTTTTAACTTTTTAATAGATTGTATGAGAGACTTGGGAGTCTACTGCATGCTTTGTTAATCTCAGCGTCTCATCTTGTATTCATGATGGCTCAAGTACCATGATTGTTGTTTATATTCAATTTAGATCATTGGATAGACAATGCCTCAAGCAGCTAGCTGAGTATAACAATCCGATTGTCAGACTCATTAACATTTCAAATAATCTGAAGCAGCACCTCTGCAAAATTAACAAATACAGATTTAATTCCTGGTCTTATTCCAGGTTTATGTTTTCCTTAATTAGGGTAAAATTAGTCACTTTTTATTACAATATTCAAACGCACAGTCACCGTCAAAAGACAAATGACCACAAAAGCTCTGTAATCCACAAGCAATGTTCAATCTGAGGAACAAGTAAATGGGTCCATCAGTCTCACTGCCACAATCTATTATACGCAATCCATACCACAGTATCCCACGAGATTTGAAGTCTAAGCGCCATCAAAACCAGTGAACAATCGAAGCAATGAAATCAAACACAATTTGGGAAAAGGTGGCCTGTTGTCTATTACAAGTGGGTCAGATTCTACCAACAATAAAACAATAGCCTTTTGCAATGCTAACACGGGGCGATGTAGTGGACGAGGTGGCTTGCATTAATGTGGGTTTCTGTTGGTGTTTTGATGATTCTTGTTATACATGTGACCCAACTATAATAAAATACCCTACTAATATTTTAGAAAGAGAAATACAATATATGTGTGTGTGTACAAAACATTTGGCCTTTATACCAATGTTCTATCCAAGCATCCAAGACACGAACTATCTCTAGGGAAATGAACCCCAAAAGAACAGGAAGAGATACTTGCAACTGGTAATATAACCAAGGAAACGGTACAAGCAGCAAAGTGCAGTCAAAGAGACTGATAGAAGAGCAATTTCACACTTGACTGATTGTAGTGGCTGATATAGTAATCTACCCTGTTCCTTCCGCGATGCACCAGCAGTCACCAATCAAACTTATCCGGATACTCTGCAAATACTAAATGCCACACTCGACCTCACCCAGTCAGCGTCAAGGAAAAAAAGTTCTACTTCCTAACCTCACTCAATCTTAGAAACTGAGGCTAACTTTCATAACTTAGTTTGAAACCGGACTGAAGCTTTTGAATTCATTTACTTAGACCAAAATGAAATTAGATAAAGGATAGTGGAAAAGATATTGAATAAATTGAAGGCTCAGTTGTCTGGACTACTGCGCAGAAGGTGAGGAGTTCAAGCTCCAGCATCAACAAGCTACCAAGGCAGGACCCTTGGGAAAAGCCTTTAACCCTATCTGCTCCAAGAGCACTGTATCAGGTTTGGCCCTGAACTCAGTTAGTGTCAGTCAGTCACAGTTCGTTTGTAGAGAAAAGAATTTCACTGTAACAAAGTCCTTTCTTCCTTCCTTTCTCTTTCGGCTGCTACCGTTCGCCACAACGGATCAACATTTGGTGATCTACTGATTATATTTGGTTTGGCACATTTTATTTAGGCTACCCTTCCTAAAGCAACCCTCCCAATTAATCCAGACTTGTGAGCGGCACCAAGAATTCACTGTAACGTAAATTAAATGTGACAAAGGCATTCATCCACAAAAATGAGCAAAATAACGTTATCGAAATCACAAAATGGATAAAGGCATTCTTATCACCTTCTTGGAGCATTTCAGGGACGTCAGCCTGAAAGCGGGGGCCTACACGAATCTCCCCTTTGTCTGCTAGCAGTGTCTTCTGCGTTGGGTCATACACCAAGGAGTAAAAAAAGGCATCCTGTAAAAGAAACAAATTTTTTTTTTAAACAACAGACACTGTCACAAAGCAGCTTCACATAACTATTATTCAGATTCCTAATGAGCAATCTATAGATGATTTGTTAATCTACAGCTTTCATGCACAGTTAAACTTTCCTGGAACGTAAATGTGTAATGAATGAATGAATTGATGAATAAATATAGATAGACAGACAGACAGACAGACAGACAGACAGATAGATAGATAGATAGATAGATAAAAATATTAAGATCATCTGTGGAAAGACTTTCACTTTCACATCACACTTTCAAAAAAAGGAATAATAATAAATAAATCAAATTCGCATTTGTGGTAGACAAATGTAGAATAAATACATTTATGAGGTTTCCTTGAAAAAAAAAATGTTTTATGATTTGGGCCACTTTTCACAATGGCATATAAATGCAGAGCTGGAAAGCCATCACTTGGGTACCTCTTTATCCAGATAGGAGAGTACTGATTCAGTCTCATTCAGCAGGGCCACGCTGCACTTCCCCCTAAAAAAATAAACAAGCAGACACAAAGCAGCTTTCAGAATCAGAAACGCACACACACATACACCAACACAGAGACCTGGCACAGCAGGGGAGGAGGAAGTGACAAGAGGTGCAAGATTACAGGGAAAAAAAAAAGTGTGAATGAAAAGAAAGTGAGAAAAGAAGAGAAATGCGAGGTGAGGTGAGAAAAGGTGACATAGGGGGAAAATTAGCTCTGGTAGAAGGATAAAGGTTGAAAAGCAGCATGTTTTTTTTTTTTTTTTTTTTTTTTTAAATAGCACAGGAGCAATTACCCAGGCTTTCATTCTTCCTAAACTGGGTGAACGTGTGATAGGGAGACACGCCACAACCGGTTCCATGTGGTCACCCATTCGAAATGAGTAAAACCGGCTGTACGGAAAGCATACGATTTAGGTTTGGACTTTTGAGTGGTTTATGAATTCATTTGGAAGCCGTCTTCTCTCTCTATGATTCATTTAAAGAGAAGAAAAGAAATTAAAGCTGCAATACATTCGTCATTAATGGATGACAATGACTTTCTGAACGAAATCCGGATTTGCACTGTAAATTTACACAAAGATTACCCAACTGAAAAAAAGATACGAAAACATCTCAAATATACAACATTGCTAGAATCAATTTTATTCACTGAAATTACTGAAAATATCAATACAATCTGGGGCTGGGAATTCAATCAATTCCGATTCTGGAATCGGATACTTAAGCTTGAGAATCAGATACTTGTAATAAAATTTTCATTTCCATTCCTGGGGGCATTTTCTTTTTCCCCTGGCAATCTGCCAGGACCTTATGTGGTAATCTAAACATCAGTTTTACAAGATGGACTGCAGAAGCACTCAAAAGTGCGGTTACACTGAAGACAAAGCCAAGCGTGATTATTAATAATAAACAACTATATTGCAAGCAAGGTGTCACGACCAACTAAGCATGGGAATGGATAACGATAAGCGGAATCGATGAAATTAAAAACGATACCCAACCCTAATGGAAAAGTCCTAGACTTCAAGAATATTTGCTATATAACAGATGATATAATAAACATGCACAACCGTATAACTTTGTCTGGTGAACTCTGATGCCTCAATGTTCAGAACAAAGAGACTCTTTTTCAAAAATACTCCTTTTTTGAAGAAATAGCACACACTTAGAGCAAGCAGCAGGTGCTGGCAAACCCAACCAACCACACTTTTAATTAAAATTTAGGTGAGGCTTCATGCTGCTAATGAATTTATCACAAGAGTCCCAGCTGGATTGAGTGTTGATTTGTGCTAGACATTGTGGCCCTACTTTTGCAAATTTCTATTTAGGGTTTAATGACAATTTTGCCACACACACACACACACACACACACACACACACACACACACACACACATATATATAAATAAAACAATAAAATGTTTACATGTAAACAATGCATATAAAAAAATAAAATCACAGACAGGTAAAGTGTTTGTTTTGTCACATTTTCTATTACAAATCTTTGCTGCCTGTCCGAATAAAAGCTTATTAATTTTATTTCGTTTCTTAGAGTGGTGAAAATATGATAAAATTCTATAATAAAACTCATGCAGGATCCCTTTCCAGTATGTTTGTATCACACAGTGACATGATTGTATAATATTTTGTTAACAAATAAAAAAAGGACATGTTTTTCCATTATGTTGTAGCATACACATATCAATGTTTTTTTTTCTTAAATAAAGTAATAATAATAGTTAAAATGTTAGAGCAGAAGAACACACATGGGCCCTTAAGGACACCTGCTAAATACGATCACATTGGAATGGTTCCTGAAAAAAATTTAAAATGTAATGTAAAATGTAAAAGCAGAAATTTATGCGAGCATCCAACCAAAACCTTCATGTTTCTTAGATATGGTCTATGTGGAAATAACCACTCTATGTATGCGTTATGCTGACTATTCATGTAGTCTGTGGAAACAAGTCTGTGTGTGTTTACCTGATGTGCGTGGCGGGGAGCGATTCATACTGGCGAGAGAGAAAAAGCTCTCTGTGTCGGAGCTGGTGTTTCTGCTTCTCACTAAGCTCTGGCTCTGTAGGCATCTCCTTCTCTTCTTCCAAGTCTTCTGCTCACACACACACACACACACACACACACACAGACTATTAGAACGAGCCAAGTGCAGCTGCTACGGAAAAAGGGTACTTACAAGAAATGCACAAATGCAGTATGTGCATATAAACACAAATACACAACCTCTGCACTACTACACTGGATATGCTATAAATCGAAGATTAATTTAAAAACAAAATCTTGAATTAACCATTGTTAATGCAAAAGCAACATTTAACACAATGAGTTATGAGGGATGAAAGTTTCTAAAAGTTGCAATCATATTAACAGAAAAGACCCAGATGCCCATTCATCAGCTCATTCAACTGAAAAACGAGAGTACTAAAAAAAACTGGTGCGACATATTGTTCTTTACTGTTATTATACAAGCCATCAGATGGTGAAATGGAAGACAAAACACTGTCGCATTACGACCTGAATCAAACTGACTGGCGGAAAAAGGTATTAGAGAAAGCATTTCAGCCTTGGTCAATTTCACAACTGTTTCAGATGCATCACTGCCAGCACAATTTATCAATGCTCAAGGTGAGGTCTTCCAAAACCTAGCCTAGTTAAAATTCTCCGACAGTGCTGCACAGCATGAGCAAAGCAAATAGAATGCAATTATACTACAAACCCAGGCAACCTGTATTTAGTCTGTATTTAAAGTCTGGAATAACTCAGAACATGTCATATCACACAAAGCCCAAGATTTATCAAATCACCCAGGGAAAACTAAAGCGAGATATTCCGAGATCAGACAGTGTGTTGATTGGGCATTAATAAAATGTTTCATGCTCACATCCATATGGGTAGATTCTTCTATATTAGTACTCCAAAACGATTAACGATTAGAAAATGACACGTCATGCAGTCCTATTCTTCTGCAAAATATCTTAATTAAGCCGTCCTGAAAATGGCAAACCCTCACACTGGCTTGTCAATATTAATTAGTTAAGCATTCATAAGCCACACTTTTACAATTATGTAAACACCATACAATTACGGTTGTGCGGAATTGGCATCCCTCTATAGATCACAGCACTGCTTGATGACACACACTGGGATATCTTTAACTTGCATACACAGACATACACACAGAGGATGTGCATAGATGGGCTTTTGTTTTTAGTAAAACATGGCCTCATTAAAACACATTTTTCAGCCACCAACACAAAGCACCACACAGTCTCTCACAACCTCACTCACTCGCATGCTTGTCTGCCAGCTGGATGAGGCTCTGCGAGATGTCCCTTCTCCTGTAGAAACACACCACCTTCGCCTCCACATTGCCGCTCGCCGTCTGAAAGCAATGACACGCATGATCAATGGTGGCTTACGGTTTCGCACTTGAACCACACTTTCCTGTCCCTAACAGCTTAATGAAGACAGACACTGGAGAAAAGCTTGAAAAAAAAAAAAAAAAAAAAAAACAAATAGTTCAAGACTGCTGACAGCACAAGTTGGGGAGACAAACTCGGGGTTCCTATTAAATAATGAAGCTGGATAATAAGCCATGCGGTCAGCTTATTAGAATGTTTCAGTGAAAAAGAAAACACTGGAGGACTCGCTCTAGTGAAGCACAATAAACAACAGTTTTGTTTTTGTTTATTTGTTTTTTTTAAATCAAAGACCTTCTGGGTTTTTGTACCATTACTGCGAGTGGTATAAAAAAAAGAAATCGGCTCATCAATAGACTGTGTGGGTGTGTGTGTGTGTGTGTGTGTGTGTGTATGTATGTATGTGATGTATATATATATATATATATATCTATATATATATATATATATATATATATATATCGGAGTATAGATATATATATATATATATATATATATATATATATATATATATATATATATTTTGTTTTTTCCCTTCCTCCCACACTTTTGATTTCCCATGAGACAATAGCTAAGGTTGAGCCGATTCTTGTTTTGTTTAATTATTGCCCTTCTTCATTAATAAGTACAACCCCTTTGGTCCTATCTAACAAAAATGATGTATGGTATTCATATGGATACAATATTGGTCAGAATGGTCATCTCATTATATCTGGATAGTTGAACTAGAAAAACCATAGCAGGCATCACCTTAGTCTTCATATTATTATCTCATTAAAGTAAACACATATTATCAGCACACACACACATCCAATTATGAATCGGGCGGTCCATATCTCTCAATTTATTACTATCCATGTTCCCTTGCACTGCAATGACAGCACTGACAGACTTCTCTCAAACCGCAACAAATAAAAGTAGTGTTTTAAGGAAGAGCTTACCATGTTACCATGTCATGTAAACTGGGCTTTGCTGTTCTCTTCTATTAAAGCTGAAATGTCAGTGAAATCTACTGAAGGAAAGAAAATCTAACTGGGAAGAATAATTATATTGCAGACAACCAGCTACAGATGGCACAGGTGCACACCTCTTTAACCTTTTTCGTTGCCGCAGGAACAGCACATTTAACACCTGTCACCAAATATTATATTACACCCGCATCAGAAACAAACATGGACACAGATTGGAAGAAATATATCCGTCTTATCAGGATCTAATAAGAGACCTGGTCAACACAATCAGTTTGACTCAAAGCCATTTTTAAAACGGTGTGCTAGCACATCCCTAACGCATAAACTCAATGCAGCAAACAAATCGGATGAAACTCAGAATTAGATCGGCATGTGTCTGATTCCTATTTTAAGCAGGCCGTGAGTATTGTGGATCAGAAAAAATAAGGGGTAGGAACATATGAGTCATGGGGTCTATTGTGTTTTTTTTTTTTTTGCTGTTTAACAAATGAAAGAGAAAACAGGAGTTGTACTTGGCTCTCTTTTACAAAGCTGTTAAAAAAAAATAATTCTATGTTTTATTCTAACAGAATCATGACTAAATGCACTTAAGTTTACCGTGGCCATTAGCAACAGGGACTGAAACTGTTGAGATGTTCACTGCAGGATCCCAGTGTGACGCCATCACTTAAATCTTTTTAAAACTATTACAATAGTCCTTGTGAAATATGTGAGCACTTTTACAAATGACCCCCACTGTCAAGATGCAAGTCTTCCCCTGTACTTTCCACTACTCACACATGAAAAGTAACCCACAGCGCTCCCTTACACCTTGGAACTGTACCTTGTTCAGCTCCTCTATTCTCCGAATCAGGTAAGGGTTGCTTGAAGAATTCTCAAAAAATACATAATCTGAAACAAGAAACAAGATATTTCATTCTTGGTTGGTTTCAAAACATATACTGGTAAAAACTGAATTAACATTCTTAATCATAATAAACCGATATACTTTTTTATATTACCACAGAATACATCAGCATCCTATATCCCAACAGCATATTGGAATTGAAATGATTGTATACGTTCAAATAGTACTACATTTACAGCGACAGACAATCGAGTGTGATTGAATACATTTTCCTGTAATCGTTACACAATCGTTACCAATCACACTCATATGTCCTTGTTAAAGCTCCAATTTAAGACTTAGTCCCCATTGCTGTTATAATGACGACATCTCCTCTGGAAATTCCACTTTGCAGCATGATATGCAGATTTGTGCTCATTCTGCCTCAAAAGCAATGGCAATGTTAGTGACATCCATTGACGAGATCTGGGATGCAGTCACTGTTCCAGTTACATACTCTTCAGTTCTTCCGTACATTCTCTCTCAAAACTTGTTTATTTGGATCTCGCTTCGAGAGAGCTAG
Organism: Kryptopterus vitreolus; assembly: GCA_030449085.1. Classification (NCBI taxonomy): domain Eukaryota; kingdom Metazoa; phylum Chordata; class Actinopteri; order Siluriformes; family Siluridae; genus Kryptopterus; species Kryptopterus vitreolus. The sequence goes on along the minus strand of JACRUU010000015.1, from coordinate 25,008,910 downwards.
AACCGGTTTGCACCTCTAATAGTTCAAGTGAAAGGAAATTGTAATTCTACAGCAGACCGTCTTTAAAAGTATTAAAAAGTTGCAGCCATCAGTCGAGTTAAATGGCCAGGCGTCCACATAGTTTTGGATGTATAGTGTCCATACAGAGTCTAGTAGCGCAGAACGCTTTTTTTTGACGAGATATTTAGACATCACAACTGCTGATTTGCTTCCAGTACTGTAAGCCCAGGCTCTTTGTACATGTATGTAATAATTCTGCCTTGACAGTGGTGAACTTTAGGACAGGTTATGACCAATGTGCACACGTGTGTTGTTGCAAAGATAAACAATACAAAAAAGAAGCTTGGACTGAATCAGAAATGGACTGATGACACTCCACATCATGAAGATGTTAAACCACAAATAAAAGGTGATATCAGTGGGAACATATGCAATCAGGACTACGGTGTCACTGTATGAATGAATTAATGTTAGTAATATTTGTTCATTTCGGTAGGTAGCATGATATCTGTGTGTAAGGAGGTGTACTGCCTAGTGTAGAGATGTAAAGACTGTAAGGGCCTTAGTGTTAAAAACAACAACAACAACAACAATACCCAGACTTGCGTTTCTCATTCCGATACACTGGGACAAACCGAAAGCAAAATATTTGCTCAACTGTTTATATTTCACAATGGGAATTTAAAAAGCCGCTCAATCACAAGCAAATTCAGCTACATGTATTCCACAATTAGAAAAACTGGATTTGGGCGTTTAGCCTTTGCCAAATTTAACGCCGCCATGAAACAATGTCGGATTCACCGGCACGCCGCGGCTAATCACTCCAGCGGTTGGCTAATTATATTAAACAATGAGGGGGGAAATAATAGTCCATAAATGAGTTTGCTTCGGAGAAATACAAAGTTAACATCGTTCACCTTAAGTCTTTCAACGTGAATCTGTCTTATTTTTGCTCGTGGTGATTAATTAAAGACGATACGGCTATACAGTGTTTAATGTTAGCGATAAAATGAGCTATAAAAGGCTGGTTAGCTAGCAATCCGTGAGGACTCATTAGTAATGAAAATGCTGAACGTTAACAAATAATATATCTGCATAGAACAAAAACCGTACTCTGACCAGCTTTCAAATAAAATAAAACCTTTCCGTGATGAAAAGTGAATTTGTGACAGACGCACTGGTTCATTTCTGCGCCTTTAACGGCGTTAGCTAGCTAGATTAGCCGGTGATGTGTTTATAATAGACTAGCCACGACGAAAACTAGCATTCTTTTTTTTTTTTTTTTTTTTTGCTAGTGCGGCTAAAGGGCCTGACACTCATCCCAAAATAATCCGCAAGATAATTTAATCACCGATCGATTTCAAGGGCGTCGTTTTGGGGTTTTGTGAAAGTTATTCGTATACCAGTTAAAATGAGAATTACAACACAAAAGTCATCAAATCAGAAATGCAAATTATAACAGCCAGCCTACCTCCAACCCGGTACATGTTGGCCGCCATTTCTGCCCTCCCGGAGTGGTAAAAAAACAAACCATACACTAAAAAATATAATAAATTAGTGGATAAAAATATATAAGGATTATAAGTTATTAAAACGTTGCAGACTTTTATAGAACGGGGATAAAAAGAGAAATGAGGTTCAAATTTATATCCCTCGTCGCGTGTTTTTTTTTTTTTTTTTTTTTTTTTTTTTTTGTTAGTGGAGAGCCCCTTTCCCCTTTCTCGGTACACTCTCACACACACACACACACACACACACACACACACACACACACACACACACACACACACACACACACCACACACACACACACACACACACACACACACACACACACACACACACACACACACACACACACACACACACACACACACACACACACACACACACACACTGGTGTATACAGTAAATTATGTGTGAAAGGAAGTATTGTACATTGCGTGAGCATTATTCTGTATACATTTCTCAGGTCAGCCAGACTTGGGTTTTTTTTTTTTGTTTTTACTTTATTTTTCAATTATATGTTCTTCACAACATATGTCTTAAGGGATTTATGGACAGTTTCTTTATCTATAAAAATGTCACAGCCTAAAACCTGAAAAAAGTCATTGAAGGTTATGTAAAGCTCAGCTAAATAATTATAATTATAGATTATAATCTAATTCAAATATATTCATTCATTTTATTCATCTTCTACCGCTTTATCCGATCTTCCCTCGGGTCACAGGGAGCCTGTGCCTATCTGAGGCGTCTATGGGCATTAAGGCAGGATACACCCTGGATGGAATGCCAACCCATCGCAGGGCACACACACACACACATTCACACACATTCATACACTAGGGACAATTTTCCAAGGTGCCAATCAACCTACCGTGTATGTTTTTGGACCGGGGAGGAAACCAGAGAACCCGGAGAAAAACCCCCCTGAGGCACGGGGAGAACATGCAAACTCCACACACATATGGCCGAGACGGTGTGAGGCGAACGAGCTAACCACTAAGCCACCGTGCCTTAATTCAAATATAATTATTCACAAAAATGCAAAATCATAGCATATCCTTCATTATCTCTACATATATACATGTCATCTGTATTTTGTGTTCTGTACTATTTACAACTTTTAGTTATATATGCAATTTACATATCTCATATTGAAAATGTTTATATCACATATTTCTAATACTGTGCTTTACGTACATATATTCTCCATATATGTATGTATGAATGTGCATATTCACTTTTCACTGCCCAAAGCCTTATTGCAAATATATTTACATATTTATCTGCACTTGTCAGTATGCACAATGCGAATATTTGCATTTCCAGTAGATGCTAAACTGAATTTCGTTGGTCTATACCCATACTATGCAATGACATAAAGTGCCCTCTATCTATCGATCTATCTGGGCCGTAAGTATCTACAGTCTCAGCAGGCAGTTGCCTAGGAACTTGGGTTTTGATGCAGGGCCTTCATGACAAAGCTAAGCACAGGTTTACCAATCAAAGAGGGGCAGCTTAAGACTAGTCTGACTGATATAAAATCTGACCCACCTGACTTGCTTCAAGTGAAACCAGTTAATATCACCATCTAAATACTGTTTATACACACTTTGACTGTGTATAGTGTTTAACAAAATCCAACTTTTCTTTCCATTGACCTGATGGCACTCTAATGGATACATCCCCAGAATAAAGCATTAAATAAATACAAGAGTACAGAAAACGGGTTTTGGCAAATAAAATGGATAGAAATTATATGTTTCAGGTTCTATGCAATAATTCTGAAAAGGTGAAGAGAAATCTATTTCAGAATCAGAGTAAAAGCGTTTTTGGTATAGGTGAGCGTTCGTATCAACAATATCAACAAATAATTACAACTGGGCGAGCAACTACAATCACTAGAGTTTGTGGTGCATGCAAGGCACACAGTGCTGAATCAACACTTGCATAGCTATTGAATGAAATCGAGCCCTTCATTAATTTCCTGCTTGACTTCTATAAACATATTGTATGCTAATTAAACCTCGGGCTTTGTGCCGCTCTAATAATAAACTACAGGATAAACTTTTCGTAGAAAACAAACCAATCTGGGACTGGATGCGTCACAATACCAGGATTAGAAAAAGCACCTGATTCATTTGTCACGCCTGACCTGCTGGAAAGGACCCCCCCACCCCCCCCCCCCCCCCCCCCCCACCCCGTGCGTAAAATATGCGTAACGGGAACTGGGAGCCGCTGAAGGAGTGATGACGAGAGAGAGAGAGAGAGAGAGAGAGAGAGAGAGAGCTGGAGTTCGGATGGGAGAGACAAGCACTCCAAAAGCTGTGCAACTCTTTTCTTCCGACGTCTCCACGCCAAAACCATTACGCAGCACTGCAATGGTTACCCGAAAGATCACGTTGTACCTTTTTTTCCTTTTTACCTGACTGATAAAGGTGAGATCCGTCTGTAGCCACGCCGAGATGAAGTTCAGCAAGAATATCTGCATCTTGAACGTCGGCGGCACCAAATACGCGTTCACCCGAGAGGTGATCAAGGATTTCCCTTTGCGGAGAGTGAGCCGGTTGCACAGCTGCTCGTCGGAGAAGGAGGTGCTGGAGGTGTGCGACGACTACGACCGCGAGCGCAACGAGTTCTTCTTCGACCGTCACTCCGAGGCGTTCGTGTTCATCATGCTGTACGTGCGCTCGGGGAAGTTGCGCTTCGTCCCGCGGATGTGCGAGCTCTCCTTTTACAATGAGATGATCTACTGGGGGCTGGAGAGCTCGCACCTGGAGTTCTGCTGCCAGCGGCGCCTAGACGACCGCATGTCCGACACGTACACATACTTCTCGGAGGAGGACGCGCGGGCTGACGAGGAGTCGCGCGTTGGCGACGAGGATTCGGACGCGCGGGGCTCTTGCGCAGAGCGCGCCAACCCGGGCTGGCTGGAGCGAATGCGGCGGACCTTCGAGGAGCCCGCGTCCTCCGTGGCGGCGCAGATCCTCGCCTCGGTCTCTGTGATTTTTGTCATCATTTCCATGGTCATCCTGTGCGCCAGCACCCTGCCTGACTGGGACACCGCCAAGAACAACACGGTGGAGGAGCACAGGTAAAACAAATGGAGCCGACTTGGAGCGAAAGTGAAGTGAGGCGTAAAACAAAACAAACAAAAAAGTGTAAATCCTTATCAAGGGCAATGCTGATGGAATTAAACACACACACACAAACACACACACACACACACACACACACACACACACACACACACACACACACACACACACACACACACACACACACACACACACGTCCTGGTCTTGTGAGGTATTTCCTAATGTCTCGTCCCTGTCTCCATGCTTGTTACCAAATTGTCACATTTCCCGTTGTACTGTATAATCACATTTTTCTTTTCACTTCGTTTGTCTGTCTTAAGCCGTATAAAACACTTTTCTTCCAAATGAAAAACTTAAATGATATTCTACATAAGTCACAATTTGAAAAAAGTGCCCGATCACAGACTGTGGCACAACACCAGCAAACCTTATATTTAATCTTAAATCAGCGATTAAAAAAATGAAAACTATATTGATTTGCCCTGCTTTAAAAATATATGCAAAGGCATGCATAATGTGCCTTTTTTTTGCACAGGATGAAAAGTTTCATAAACATACAGTTTCGGAAGGAGAAATAGGATGTCATGTAGACTGAGACGGGTTGGAGATCTCCTTCTTGTCCTATAGGCGGCGGTAGAAATCATACTTGAGGAACCGTAATCGTTCTGGAACCAAATCAGACAGGTGGTTCGACCTAAAGGGTTCACAAAAGATTGTCATGAACTACAACGCGAATAATCCTCTACTCTTGAATGGATATAATCTATATAGAAATATGGGTGACTGCACGGCAAAACCAGAGGTCAGAGAAGATTCTAACGCACTGAACCCTTTGTTACATTCATTAGATGCAGACAAAAAAATACTCCACATCCACAAATCGATTTGTATTCAGATATGACTTCCATCTAGACAGCAATTAATAACATAACAATCAGCGCCAGCCTTTGGAGCTTTCCCTATTGTTATGGTTCTGCTTCTTTTTTTATTCCCTCCTCATTTCAACATAATTATCAACAGATGCCTACCAGTATTTATAATTGATCAGGGAAAAAAATACAAGCCAGCAGAGTGATTTATAAAAGTCTGAATCCATAAATCTGAGCAGCATAAATTCTTCTTACGAGATTCTTGATCATTTTTGTTTGCACCGTTTTATTGATCGTCATGCACTGCAAGTTTAGTCCAAATCCAATCCCTGCTTTTAAATTATACATAATTAGGTATGCTCGCTCTCTGTCTCTCTCTCCCTCTCTCTCCCTCTCTCTCTCTCTCTCTCTCTCCCTCTCTCTCTCTCTCTCGCGTTTGCTCTCTCACTCGCTCTTCAAACACACAGTAGCAGACTTCAGATGGTTTATATTTCTTTGCAGACAATAAAAACAGTAAGAAAAGCAAATGCTCATATGGTGCGTTTTATGTCCTGGTATTTATGGCTGCAAGCATAATGAGCAACATAAAACTTCCTTATTCCAGCTGAGATGACAGATTGTCCAAGAAGAGAATAAGCCATGTTTCTCTATTTCACTGACTAATGTTTCTCCCCACATTGTTTCCAACCTGTATGTTCACTGTTTTTGGACAGTTTATGTGTCCTCATTCTTATATCCTGTGCATTCTTGATTCCATGTCCTTCAGTATCACGAGGTCAGATATGTGTTAGTGTGTATTCATGAGACACTTACAGGGGGTAAATTCAAAAGTGTTGGTGTTTGTTATGCATGTGAATTTGAATGATGCCAAAAATGCCAGAGATGATGTAACGAATGGAGTCCATCATGCAGTAATACTTATTTGACATCATTATTAAATGCTATAGATAGTCATTGTGGTGGGATGGATTAGTCTTTAATCTTGAAAAGTAATGTCTAGCATAATTAAAAATATGACCTGGGGACAAAAGGTGTCTCCTTTGAGGTAAATGATAAGTACTTCAGTGATATAGCCTTTCTAAAAAAAAAAAACTGTTTACGGTACTCAAATACTCTGGCATTTGTGAGCAGAAAAATATGCATTTTAAAGAAATGCATCATTAGTTCACTGTGCTTTTCTCCACATCGAAGCTTGATGGTGTTTCTTTATTACAGCATGCCACCATGTTAACACTGTCTATTTATTTTTTATAGACAGATAAATGAAATTGCTGAGGCATGGCAAATATCAAATAATACATCTTAAGACATTTATAATTTAATCTAATGTATTGTTCCATGGACCTGTGAAATAATTTTTACAATTTATAGCAACTATAAAATATACCAAAATATGTACATGAATTCAGCCGGATTACACTTTTAATTGTAATTGTCGAGCAGCATCAAGCTTTACATCTGTGTATCTGTTTTTTAAGTCTAAAAGGCATTCGTTATCTGCATGATGACATTTCTACTTATGATCCTCAGACTGCATGGTTGAATTTGAAATGCTGTAAATTAGACATAATCACCTGTCAAGCAGCAGAGTAGTGCTATTAGAATGAATTGTGACCGTTGCTGTTTGCTCACTTACTCTTTGTCATCTCTCCCTCTCTGCCAGGATCATTGAAGCGGTATGCATTGGCTGGTTCACTGCCGAGTGCATAGTACGTTTCATTGTCTCGAGGGACAAATGTGAGTTTGTGCGGCGGCCACTGAACATCATCGACCTCCTGGCTATAACGCCTTACTATGTGTCAGTGGGCATGACGGCCCTGACTGGGGAAAACCCACAGCTTCAAAGAGCAGGAGTCACACTGCGTGTGCTGAGGATGATGCGCATCTTCTGGCTCATTAAGCTTGCACGCCACTTCCTCGGCCTGCAGACACTGGGACTGACGCTGCGCCGCTGCTACCGCGAGATGGTCATGCTGCTGGTGTTCGTGTGTGTTGCCATGGCCATCTTCAGCGCTCTGGCTCAGCTTCTAGAGCACGGGCTAGACCTGGAAAGCAGCAATGAGGACTACGCCAGCATCCCGGCAGCCTGCTGGTGGGTTATTATCTCCATGACCACCGTAGGCTATGGAGACATGTATCCCATCACGATGCCGGGTCGCGTGCTGGGTGGTGTGTGTGTCGTGAGTGGCATTGTGCTCCTGGCTCTCCCAATTACCTTTATCTACCACAGCTTTGTGCAGTGCTACCACGAGCTCAAATTCCGCTCAGCACGCTGCGTGCGAAGTCTCTCTGCTGAGTTTCTCAACTGATGTTGATTTCTCTGGGACATACCGGTCCACAGCCCAGCTCCGTTAACCCCGCCCCCTCCCCCCCTCATCTGTGCCTTTGTTTTAAAACCTTTAACAGCCTCATGAATTGTAAACTATACAATCACGTCCTACTGAAAAATGACTACTTATAGCTACTCAAATACAGCATCTCGACATGTTGAAGTTCCAAATGATAACAGGTACCTCAGACAACTGTGATTCATTCTTTGATTGTAAACGATGGGAGGAAAATACAAAGAATCCCAATTTGAATAGCACACGGTAATCATAGCTAGCCAAAGGAACTGACCCAAAGAGACTCCATGTACTGTATTTGGTCATATTGAAAAAGGACAACTGTGGCAACAGCCGGCACCAGATGGATTGGCTGCTCAATGATGGGCATCTGGCAAGCCTTTTCGGGTCTTTATAGTTCTCCAGACCTTTTCCTGAAAAGCCTTATTCTGGCTTAACAAACAGAAACACTTTGTAACCATGGAGAAAGTTCTCCAGTCTGTTCTATCAAATCAGTCTAAATTAAAGTTGTCGAACTATGAAGAAAATAAGAACATAAAGAGGCCATATAGGAATAAAAATATTTATAGACACTAGAGATTTTTTGGGGAGAGATTAGAAACACCCTCCGGCAAGGTGAAGACCTAGTGAATGGTGCAATAATTGAAACAAAACTCCAGCCACTGTTTCGGTCACATTATGAAGATCAGACCTTTAACTTAAGAAAAAACAACAACAAACATCAGATGTTGAGCCACACAAGGAAAAAGCCACCACCTGCCCATATCTCAATCGAAGGAGATGACTGTGCGGCCCGAGAGGTGTTAACCAAATTGATTAGCAAACACCTCACCCACACACTCAGCAGTCAGAGAGCTGTCACTCTCCTCCTTCTTTACCATACAGAACACATCGCAAGCACAAAAAACTAGCCTATCTCCATCACTGGCTACAATCTATTCTGTGATACTGAAAGCAGTTGAACAGTTCATTCACTTGGAGGTTTGTTTATTAATAGTATCAAAAATTATATTGGAGAAAAGCTACATTAATGACGCATGCGGTGGTGTATCTCAAACTAATGCCCATACCATCATAGAGATAGGGTTATTATGAATGATCTGTGCTTGCTAGATTTACAAATCTGAAGAAAAAGAAAGGAAAGAAAAGCACAGATATTGTTAATGTTACCCAGTGACCAGATACACTAATGGACGCTGAACCATCCTGAACATAAGAAGACAATGTTATAGGTTAACATTAGTGCTTTTGTGTCCATCTATATTTAAATTATTTTAGTTTTTTACTGATGAGTGCAAAACGTTTGCATACCCTTTGACAAAGCAAATTCAAAGCAGAAAATGAAATTATAGTACAAGACATCTCAGTGGGTTAATTCGCATCAGAAGAATAACGAAAACGGCGGATAAAATGTTACGATGAAGACATAGATAGAACATAATCAGTTGAATGTCAATTCTTTACCTCTTAGGCTATCTCTAATTTCTTTTATTCTCTTTTGCTATGTTTTACCATTTACCAACAGTTCATTTCTATAACGTATAAATAAACTGTATATATTGTGAATATTGTATACATATTTGGGCAGACAAGATATTTTCCCATCATGTCTTTAAAAGAAAGCAAAGAATTATTTTTATACTTTAATGATCATATTTAAAAATGTCAGTGGACAGTAAACAGTAAATATCTTTAGGCACAGTTTTAGTATATTATTATTATATTTATTATTATTATTATTATTATTATTATTATTATTATTAGTTTAATATAACATGTAATATAATGGGGCCATTAACATGAATGCAAACTGGACATTTACTACTTTTGTACTGAGAAAAAAAACTGAAGTTCTAGAACTTTTTTTTTCCCTGCTTTCCCTGCTTTTCTTTGGGAATGCCTTTAGGAATACAAAGCATTGCAAACCTTTGCAGTCAGTTGTATACATTTCTGCCTCTAGAAAGAATGTAATAAACTTTTCCCCCCTGCTTTCGGGTCTTTTAGCATCTTTGTGCTCATTTGTGTAATTTTTGTGACATTTGAAACTATGAAGCTATGAATTTAGCAAAATGGCATCTAATACTTTATGCAGATATCCGTTGTAGAAAGATCAACCCGAAATCATATGCTTGTGTGTGATTCAATTGTACTTGTCCTCTACTAAAAAATAATTTTTTATATTTAGCATACATTTATGGAAGGCTTTATTGCTGAAATTTTTGGACATTTAGAAAATAAAATGATGCGTTTGCAAATGGAATGGATATGTCTTTAAATATCTATGTTCCACTTTGATCTTGGACACTGTGTGTTTTTGATTGTACATCTACAGCAACGCCCTTATCCAGAGCGACTTACAACTGAGCAATTGAGGGTTAAGGGCCTTGCTCAAGGGCCCACGAGTGGCAGTTTGGTGGTGGTGGGGGTTTGAACCCATGATCTTCTGGTCCATAGGCCAACACCTTCACCGACTGTATTGAATACACCTCACACCTCCAAGGTCTGGGTTCGATTCCGGCCTCGGCCATGTGTGTGTGTGGAGTTGTTCTCCACGTGTTCTCCACGTGTTCTGGGTTCTCCAGTTTCCCCCCCCCCCCACCCCCCCCCCCCCCCCCCCCCGGGTCCATAAACATGCACGGTAGGTTGATTGGCACCTTGGAAAAATTGTCCCTAGTGTGTGACTGTGAGTGTGTGTGCCCTGTGATGTTTTGGCACCCCATACAGAGTGTATCCTGCCTTGATGCCCCAAGACACCTGAGATAGGCACAGGCTCCCTGTGACCCAGAAGATGAATGAATGAATGTATACATGCTCTCTTCTACACACACACACACACACACACACACACACACACACACACACACACTCCCACTGTACTTCAGAGTAAAATAAAGACTTTGCAGACCTCCATCCGAAAAGTGCTCCTGGGGATGTAAGTCTATAATCCATTTGAGAAAACTTCGATGTGCTTATTTAAATGTAAGTATTTGCAATGTTAACTGCAATGAACATCTAATTCCATCTAAGATCTTTTCAAGAATATCGTTAGACGTCTTTCTGGCACGCAAACCTGTGCATAAGAGGGAGGGACGTCATAATCGTTGGACACGCTCTGCCAAGCGGAAGAAGGAAAAGCCGGTCGGTCAAGTGCTAACACGCCGAGGTCGCTTTAACCCAGCCGGGAAAATGTGCTCTAAATTCCACTCTTTCACGCAGAGGCTGACTGGGTCTGGATGTTCTTCTGCCCACTGCCATCAGGTAATTTTCATGATCAATAAACACGTGGAAGAAAAGTAAACAGTTAGCTAACTTGGAAAGACGAGTTAGCTGCCAAAGCTAACAGTGTCGCGACCTGAGCTTGGTCATTGGCTCTGTCCGGGAGTCCGGGAGTTCGTACAATCAGTGTAGATTTGCTTGGAAGCTTTTACGAGTTTAATAAATACTCGAGAATGAAAACGCTCAAAGGTACTAAAGTGGAAATATGTTTTCTTATTTGGTCGCTACCCTTATCTCAGCACATTCAATTACCTTGCATCCTTTTTATAGTGTGTATTATAGTGTATTCTTCCCTTGGGAGATTCAAGGGCCATAATTGACATCCTAAAGCTGCAAATATGCGTTATGTGCGTATTACATGAGTGAGTAACGTACATAAAGAGGATATTGAAGGATTTTAATGTCACCATTTTTCCTCCCGACAGCCTACATGCACCGATCTGACTTATATTTGTGATGCATGGCAGATCTCAGCTCTGAAATATATATATATATATATATATATATATATATATATATATATATATATATATATATATATATATATATATATATATATATATATATATATATATTTTATTTTTTTTTTTTTTTTTTTTTTTTTTTTTTTTTTTTTTTTTTTTTTTTTTAATAATGTATCAACTTATGAAATGCACCAGGACACACCACAACTTGTGTACAGTGTTCCATAGAAGTGTTGTTAGACACACCATAAATGGGTAAATTCAACAAATGCAATTAAACTAGAGACAGCTGACTCTATCTATTTGGTCAGTCGTTACTGGATAGACCTGAAAGGTATCAAAAGTTGTTAGATGTTTGTTCTTTTTAAAATATATATATATATATATATATAAGAGCATATTACCAATTGTGTGTATTTCTGTCTCAAATGAAGCATGCCTTTTTGACTGAGCATTGCTTCCTTTCACTTGTAACTGGATATTTTAAGAAACACCATCTTTGTGTCTGAATTCTTCTCTGTTTTTGGTGATGCTTGGGTTTTGTTTATAATTTGTATTCTAAATTAATACTATATGATTCCCAAACCATGTAATGTTACTCACTAATCATAATGATATTTCCATCTTTATCATTGTATTCACACGAGTGCTGTGGTTCTGTTTTGTGTATTTGTCTTCTACTGATTCCACGGATTGCTGCCCTCTAATAGCAGGTCTCGAGGCAAATCTTTTGTAAAGGAATGAAGCGGTACAATGTAATTATGATCAGATATGAAATCGCCCCAAAGGACTGAATTAATCAAAGCACAGACATCATATATATATATATTTAGTGAACCAAATGAAATTTGATTTCAGGTTTTAAGGACAAGTGCACCCTCTCAAGCTTCTACATTGACCTTTGCTACTCCAACCAAAATGATCTCAGAGACCAGAGATTCTCTGGAGTACATGGGTGCCAACAGAGTTCCAGACCTCCAGAGAATATTTCAGGTATGCATTTTAAGGAAAACTTCAAATGTTACTGGAGTTGTCTGCACTATTAATAATGGGATTTTTCTCTACTTTTAAGGCATCGGATGGGATCCCAGTGCACCTAAAACGTGGTGTTCCAGATCGGCTTCTGTATAGGACCACCATGGCTTTGACTGTCGGAGGTGCTCTGTACTGTTTGGTAGCTCTTTATATAGCTGCACGGCCGAAGCCTAAGTAACGCCTAACCAGCGTGTTTTCACGGCCCCACATTGGTATTCGTGAGAGACTTTAATGTGTTCCTGAATATATTTATCACGGTGTAACAAATGCCAGTTACACTGGAAGATTCTGGGGAGGACTCTGAACTTCTTCTGACCTCATTTACTGTGGACAATCCTGCAGTCTTCTCCAGTTAATACAAAGGGACACATGGTTAGCTCCTCTAGAAGCAATACACAAGTGTTGTTAGGAATAGGAAAGTTAGTTTCAGATTTCACTGGAATAAATTGGAGTGTGCTTCCTATAGATAGGTCACTTTATTCACCGTGGAGAGAAATTCAAAGTTACTTTACAGCATAGGATATGAAGTTTTTCTCTGTATTTTAAATTTCATTTGCAAACGCGCACACTCATCCCAGACTACATTTAAAGCTCGAGTTGTGTTAGAGTTTGAGTCTGTTTTGAGGATGAGATTGCAGAAACATCTGACGGATGAAAAAGCAGGAGGAAAGTTTATTTCGCAGCATGTTGATTGCGTCTGCATTTTAATGCAGCCAGTCTCTGCTCTGTGAATCAGTCTGATATAAATGATGCGTATTTATATTGTAAGTCAGCGAGTCAGGTACAGCACAGCACTTTCTTGTGAACCGAATAACGTTTGATTATATTTCATTAAAACGTGTCCTTTAAATAATTGGACATTGTGTACATTTGTTTACGTATTCATTTAAACTCTCATTCATTTACCCCCCCCCCCACCCATTCTCCAAATGCGTCGCTCCACTTGTTCACATGGCAACAAGAGTTTGTTTCAAACACAGTTGTAAAAGGATTCAGTGACAAACAAAAGACTTTTTCCTATGCCTCTCATTTTTTTCCACCCAAAACGATTTTGTATATGCTATTGATGACAACAGAGGACCATTGTTCTTTTGTATCTTATTTTCATAAATTTCTCTGCAGACAGTGGTAATAATACACGATAAAGCTGACAGTTTGCGTGACTGTTGGCTGAAGTTTGATAGGTTGTCACAATACAAAGCAGTGCAAGGCAGTCTCTGACAATGAGACACGATAATTCATTTGCTACGGCTTGACGTCTGTGGTAATGAAAGACCATTTATTCCCAACACTAGACAGAGTCATCAGCAGCTAAAATGATCCATCACACTAGGCTTAAAAGCTCCACTCTGAACCACGAAACGTGTGCAGATACAGACAAAGAAAGCATGACAAAGCCCCGAACTGGTGTGGTGATTTAATCGGACTGCATCCAGAATAGGCATGTGGATGGTTAAATGTGAATCAATAAACACTTTGGAGGTTTCAGTAATGATGTGGAGATGAAGACTTCTTATTCCTTACCGATCAATGCTAATCTTCTTCGGCTCGGGACTGAGTTGTAGCTATGGGAACATAAGGCCTCTTTCCCGCTGTTTCATGATTTCCAAGAAATGTATTAATTTTGATCCAAATAACTTCACCAATGATACCGATTTTTACATCTAAATCAATTTGTCAGCAGGAGAATCTGGTAATGCGTTTAAGAAGTTGAGTGTTAATAGAAAATTTTGGTGGGTTTACACGGGAAACTTCGATATCTCTCTCTCTCTCTGTTTCTTTGTGTCAAAATATGGGTAGCTATTATATGGAGCTGGCTATTGTTGGTAGAAACAATATGTGAAAAAATATGCCTTAATCCCCCTCTCTCACCCCATTTCTTGCTTGCACGACTCACTGACCTGTGATGTCTCATTAAAGAATAAAAATAAAACAAGAATGAACCAGTGGGAAAGGAAAGAGCATGGAAAGAGCAGACATTGCGGGGGTGAAGGGAGCTGGGAGTCGGATTGGTGTGAGACCCCCCAGCCTGTGGATCTCACTGATGGAAGGAGAGCCATCGCGCTTCTCCATCTGCAGCCCTGCTGCTCTCTTGGCTCGGACAAGCTTGTTCTCACACCGCTCTGGGGAATATGTGCTTGCGTGTGTTTTCCAGAACAATTTGTCATTTACTTTTCCTCCCCATATACTCTCATAATATTCCCTGGACCTTTAATAAGTGTAATAGGGACTGCTTCTAGAGCATGAATTGTGAATCAGACTCTTTAAGTATGAATGACAAGATCTTAGGGTGTTTTGTCTTTGTATTAATGTGTCACAGTTTGAAAAATCCTTCAATGCATTTGTTATGCGATGAAATTAGTTAATCATCATCACCACAAAATGAGCAACTGATAAATAGCATCACTTAATTTGATGAAGTACCTTGTACAGTGTGTAATCGCACACGACGAGACTTGATTGTGATTAACATTCCATCTCTCTTCCATTCTCATTTTATACAACGTACTTCATTTATCTATTTGTGTACACGTTACCAGGATATCCACATGAACGTGGTTAGAACATGCAAAACTACCAACAGTAACCCGAATTCACAGTGAAACTGTGGACATTGGAACTGTGACATCCTCTAATACCCTTGGGGGGGGGGGGGGGTTGGGGTTGTCATATAAAAATAATTAAACAGGAAAATATGAAAAAGCTGTTAATCTGATGCCTCTTGCATTTCTGTGGCTTTTGTAAAATAATTTACACTACAATAATGCACACTACTTTATCTAACTATAATAAGATAAAAAAGGCTAGTATTATTAAACCAATTTCCAGAATTTCCAGTCTTTTTAAGCTTCATGTTTTTGTTATCATCTAACAAATCGAGATGACATAATTACATTTTTTTTCTTCTGAAAATGAATGCTTAATAATTGGGGTCTCAGATAGACACCAAGACTGTTGGTTTATTAGTCATAGCTCTTGATCTGTAGAAATATTATATTAGGAAATAATATATTTAATATTTTATTTTATAATTTGTTGTATAAGGGGCACAGTGGCTTAGTGGTTATCACGTTCGCATCACACCTACAGGGATGGAGGTTCGATTCCCACCTCTGCCATCTGTGTGTGTGGAGTTTGCATGTTCTCCCTGTGCCTCAGCGGGGTTTTCTCCGGGTTCTCCGGTTTCCTCCCGGTTCAAAAACATAGACGGTAGGTTTATTGGAAAATTGTCCCTAGTGTATGAATTTAAGGGAGGTGGTAGCTCAGTGGTGGGTAAGCTGCCCTTAACCCTCGATTGCTCAGTTGTAAGTCGCTCTGGATAAGGGCGTCTGCTAAATGCAGAATAAAAGAATGTGAATGTGTGTGTGTGTGCCCTGCGATGGGTTGGCATTCCATACAGGGTGTGTCCTGCCTTGATGCCCAAAGACACCTGCGATAGGCACAGGATCCCCGCGACCCAAGAGAAGATCAGATACAGCGGTAGAAGATGAAGGAATGAATCAATTTATTGTATACAATGACTATTATCATTCATTCATTCATTCATCTTCTACCGCCTTATCCGATCTTCCCTCGGGTCCCATCGCAGGGCACACACAAATACACACATACTCACGTTCATACACTAGGGACAATTTCCCAAGGTGCCAATCAACCTACAGTGCATGTTTTTGGACCGGGAGGAAACCAAAGAACCCAGAGAAAAACCTCCTGAGGCACGGGGAGAACATGCAAACTCCACACACAATGACATCACTTATGCAAAGTATTTTTCTGCAGAAAAGGAACAAAAAGGAAACCTGTATATTGTGCTGTTATATAGGGAGGCACAGAAGAGCAAAAAGTTGTACGAGGGAATTTTTGTTCCATGAACCATTCACAAACTTTTATTCATTCATTATAAGTGGAAGAAAGCCCTGCTAGTTGAGAAGTTTTAGCCAGGCACACTAGTGGCTGATTTGGGGGGAAAGAAAACTTTCCCGAAATATATCGTAGAATATGAATCATCCAAATTAGAAAAACAAATCAATATGACCGCAGGACTCCAAATAAATGGCCATGCCGATATACTGGATTTGAACGATGGAAACTTCTTGGGTCTGATTTGAAGCGAGGTCCAAATGCACAAACCTGAGATTATAAAGTAATTTTGAAGTACTGTGTGTACAAGAATGGGAAAAGCTATTTCCAACATTTCAGAATGAGACTTCACAGAATAAAGTCAGCATTATGAAAAGAGTTTTGCAGAAATGATCCAAAGATTCTTTCGGTGATGATAAAGTTATCGGGCGCTCGTCCATCAATATCAACAACTTTTTTTCCGTTTAGAGTTATACAAGCTAAATGAGAGGTTTGAGGCTCTGTGTGCACTTTCTCTCACTAGCTGCTTCCCACTGCTAAAAGAAATCACCAGAGACCGTGCAGAATCCCCACTGAGATAATACTTTAATAATCACAAACCATTCCGTTTTCTCCTTGAGATATTTGTAACATTCAAGGAGCCACTTTTCCACGTGGAAAGAGTACAAAGCGTTCGGCGGAAGGAAGAAAACATGTTGGTGAATACTGCCATAAGAAAAGAATCAACAACAGGTGTCAATATTTTTGTTAACACTAACAGTGGGATTATTTTCCAATACCAGAATGTACAACAGTGGTTAATTCCTCATACACTATAGTCATTTGTAAACACTAACAAGCATCGGTGTCGAATAACGATGTACAAATACCTTACTTGAAATGAAATTTTGGATATCTATACTTTACAGGAGTAATTATTTTCACTTGTACAGCAAAATCATTCAAAATCATCCACAACAAATGAAGCTACAGTAGGTAGTTTGGTAGAGAGACGTTGCGATTGCCATGACTTAAGCTTTTTTCCGTAATGGGAATTTTTTCCTTACAATACTTTTATACTTAATGTTCTTTTGAAACCAGTACTTTTACTCAAGTAAAAAGATTGACTTGATACATCAACTTCTACAGAAGTTTATTTAAATCCTAGTACCTTTACTACTACCTGAGTAATGAATGTGCATTCTTCTGACACCAGTACTAACAAATGTAATTTAGTAGTCATTCCTTTTAATCATTTATAGCTCAATGAAATCTCCCTGAAACTCTTTGGGGACCATCGCTTACCTGTCATTGGTTAAGTTTACAGTATATGGATGTTGATGGGCCTGCTAAAGATATCTGAACTCCGCCCTACTGAGCACCTTCAGATACCTGACTTTACTAACACTGTTGTAGATGAATGACTATAAATCTCTAAAACAATACTTCAAAATATAGTAGAACACCTTCCATAATTGTGGAAGGTGTTTTTTCCACAGCAAATGGGGACGAAATACAGACTGCGATGTTGAAAAAGTATGTACAAAGCATACTGCCAGGTGTCAAAGTGATAGTACTACCTATCACTATCACTAGCCTCTAATAATAATAATAAAATAATATATTTTATATATCTTGATGTATTAACTATGCTATACACTTCATTTAGTATATAATATAGAACCGATATAGAGCAATTATATATTTGATTGACTGCATTAATAACAGGGCACAGTGGTTTAGTGGTTAGCACATTCGACTCACACCTCCAGGGTCCGGGTTCGATTCCTGTCTCGGCCATGTGTGTTTGGAGTTTGCATGTTCTCCCCGTGACTCAAGGGTTTTTCTCCAGGCTCTCGGGTTTCCTCCCCGGTCCAAAAACATGCACGGTAGGTTGATTGGCACCTTGGAAAATTGTCCCTAGTGTATGAATGTGTGTATGTGTGAGTGTGTGTGTGCCCTGTGATGGGTTGACATTCCATCCAGGGTGTATCCTGCCTTAATGTTTATAGACGCCTGAGATAGGCACAGGTTCCCCGTGACCCGAGGGAAGATTGGATAAAGCGGTAGAAGATGAATGAATGAATGAATGAATGACTGCATTAATTGATACTGGATGGATGAATAATAATGGATAAATGGATAGAAACTGGTGTACTGGTTAGTATGTTGTCTCACATCTCTGGTCTTGGGGATTTGAATTCCAGTCCACTGCGTATGTTCTTTGTGGGTGCACGTTACTCTGGTTTGTATTAGACACATGCAATGTACACTGATTAGTATCACATTATTCGTAGTCTGTCCAGTGTGTCCTCAGCCTTGTAACTTGCCTTCCCTGTATAAGCCACAGGCTCCCTATTGACCCCATTGCAGCGTAAGCAGCATAGAATGGATGAATGAATGGATTTGCCTTGCAGCAGGAAGTACAAATGTGACAGTAATTAATCAACACCTTTCCAGTCAGAATTGAGAAGTCAGAAGTGGCGCGCTAAGCCGCTTTCGTTCTATATTCTATTCATATTTTGCTGAAAGACATTAAATCGCTCATTTTTTTCCTACCGACATGCCATTTGGCAAGGCGTCAATCAGAAAATCCACACCTTTCCTTGCTTATAATAATCCATTTCTTAAAAAGAAAATTAATTCAAGCTACTCATTGTCAAATTCGTAGGTAGCGAATGCGAAATTGATGTATGGTTGGTCAATAGTGTTTATTCCAATGAATCATCCCTAAATCCTTATTTCACCCTTTAGCAGAAATAGTAGCACTGTATTAACACTGCGAGGTTTTCAGGATCAGCCTTCATTAGCCCGTCTCTGCACAGCAGGGTAGCGAGAGGGAGCGGCACAGCATTTGTACTGGCTTAAAGCCATGCCAACCGTTCCACAGACAGACACCCACCACTACCGACGCGGCAAGCCAAGTCTGTTCTTCAAACAGTCACCATCAGACACTCTATGCCAGATTGTAACCTGAGTGTAACTGGGGATGAAATCACTGCTCCAGGACCAGCACGGCTTTCAGAGAGCTGTGGAGTGGTTTCATGTCGACAGCCTCTCAGGATTGACACGGCTCTGTGAAACTGACACGAGTGAGGGGGAACCATCTGCCTTTCCAAGAACAGTGCCAGATCAGAGCGTGTACTGCAGGCTAATTCGCAATTTCAAGAACTGCACTTTTCCTACCTCACATTTCAGAGACAGCTACTGCATCCAAAGTGTTACTCAAAGTTTTCCTTCAAAGGCAACGCAGGAAAGTGAGGCAGGGGTGGCATTTGGTGGACTCTGGAGATATTCTTTCATGATGAAATCGGGGAGGGAAAGTAGCACATTCGCCTCACACCGCCACGGTCCGGGTTCGATTCCTGTCTCGGCCATGTGTGTGTGGAGTTTGCATGTTCTCCCCGTGCCTCAGGGTTTTTTTCTCCGGGTTCTCCGGTTTCCCCCCTGTCCAAAAACATGCACGGTAGGTTGATTGGCACCTTGGAAAATTGTCCCTAGTGTATGAATGTGTGTGTGAATGTGTGTGTGTGTGCCCTGCGATGGGTTGGCATTCCATCCAGGGTGTATCCTGCCTTAATGCCCATAGACGTCTGAAATAGACACAGGCTCCCCGTGATCTGAGGGAAAATCGGACACAGCGGTAGAAGATGAATGAATGAATGAATTAATGAAAGTAGGGAGGTGGAAGGTCAGTGGTTAACACATCGGCCCCTGGACCAGAAGGTCGCAGGTACAATTCCCACCTCCACCAAGCTGCCGTTAGTAGGAAATACCATAGCCCTTAACCCTCAACAACTCAATTCAAAGTCGATCTGGATCAGGATGTCTGCTGAATGTGGTAAATTATATCACATTTAATATACTCAACCTCTTTACTAGCATAAAGACATTTTAAATACAGCATTCAATTCTTTTTTGTGGCTCCAAATCATCAGTGTCTGCACTGGTCATTAACCTAGCTGGGTCATTATTAAACATTCCATCTAAATGGCTCTGATTTTTCTTCTTCACTATATCTCACTCATTTTCTATGTTAGATCTAGTATTTTTGGTCTACAAAAAACAAAGGACAAGTTGTTTATTACCAGGCAAACATCTATAAACAATTTAAATGAAATAGCAGCTGTGTGCAGATACAAAATGTTTGTAGTTTGCTAGCTCAGGAATCTGGGAAATCGGTTTCCGTGCAGATGTTGCAATTAAATATTTTTTGCGCCACATGAAGACAGTCCCATTAAAATGCACACTAAATCGATCCAATCTGTTTCACCAAAGAACTTTTTTATTATATTGCACCGCGATGCTCCACGATTTCAACACACACGTTCCGAACATCCTCAGAATGTCATCCAATTCTTGGATAAAAAAAAAGAAATTCATTGGGATTCAAATCCTCAGTTTGTTTACTCTTGTTTGAGTGATGCCTGAATGTTTGTCCTGATAAAGTTAGCAGGGAGATTATTTACTGGATGCATTTGAACACAAAGACTGTGATGGAAAAAGCCACATGCAGCACATCTGCAGTGAAGAAATAGATTTTAAGACTGAAAAGTGACCAATTTACACATTTTCTATGCATATAACACAACTCTAGTACAGTTATAGCAGCTTATCTATTCAAATAATATGCATATAAATGATTAAAAAGTATACATTTCATTGACTGAACAGTACAAAACAATCGAAAAAAAGAACGGAAAAAAACAAAACATGTGACATAGTCAACATTTAGCCAATTACAGGTTATAAGAGATTATAGCCATGGAATAAACTAAATATTGCATCAGTTGCCATTGTTTGAAAAAGGAGTGTGTCATTTCAAAGAATGTAATTTTCATGATTTCCAGTTGCCCTGTATGGTCAAACTAAAAACCTTGAGGCCTGCTGTTGCCCCAGCAGGATATTATTTAATAAGGGTCAGTAAGTGGGTGATGTCCAGCAGACTCATGGGAATTTAGCTCCAGGAAATTGCCAGGTTGTTGCCAGAGAAGGACAGACAGAGTGCATGGCCCTTTTTTTTTTTTTAAGGCAAACAGACGTGCTGCCTTGTGAAGGGAAAGTTTCTTTTCTCTTTATTACATGGATCAGCCATAACATTAAACCCACTGACAGGTGAAGGGAATAAAATTAATTATGTTGTTATAATTAAATCTATAATTGAAATGTGGGATATATTAGCACATGAACAGTTCTCACATTTCATGTGTTGGAAGCAGAAAAAATGGCCAAGCATAAATATCTAAGCAACTTTGACTCTAGATGGATTGTGATGGCAGGATAGTCCACACAGCATTTCATTGGCTCTGTACATAAAGTTGAATTCTTATCTAATTGAATGTAATCTAATCTAATAACTGGACCAGTGTAGTTCCAAAGCTCCAGTCTGGTGGGATATTCAGTATTTAGTACCTGCCAAATGTGGTCCAATAAAAAGAGAATTGATAAATTGGTGACGGGTTATGCCCACTGATGCGTATGGGGAGCAATTGTAGGTACAAACCCGTCACCTAATCTCTGAGGCTATGTCATATTCTGAGCAATGTTCTACAGGGAAACCTTGCGTTCATGAAGATGTTGGTTGGACACATACCACCTATATAAAACTTGTTACACACCAAGTACACCCCTGAATGGCAGTGGTATTCCCTAATGGGAGTGGCCTTACACTCTGACATAGTGTAAAACAATATCAGAGCTGTTTTTGTGGCCCAAGGGGGACCTGCACATTACTGTACATTATACAGATGACTTTACTCTTATCAATGAACGGTGACTTATAAAGTAAATACTTGGGACTGAGATAGGATGAAAGAAGAAAAAAAAAAATAAATATTATATATATTATATATATATATATATATATATATATATATATATATACATTTATGATTCCATCAAGTCATTCGGAACTGAAAATGATACACATCATATAAGGTCGGAGGTCAGAGGTATATTGTCAGCATTTAGTGCCCCTTCCACTATAACGTGGAACCTCGGCTTACAGTTTAATTTATTCTGGGATGTAGCTCGTTAGCTGAAAAGCGTGTATGCTGAAGCGAATATCCCCATAAGAAATAATGTAAATTCGGATAATCCGTTCCAGACGAGCAAAAATATTACTTTAATACAACTAATATGCACTAATATTATACACAAGATGCACTACGATAAAGTTTGTACAGTGTATGCGATACTGTTCAGTAAAGAATATTAGAATAATAGAATAGAATAGGCTTTATTTGTCACATATACATTACAGCACAGTGAAATTCTTTTCTTCGCATATCCCAGCTTGTTGTTGGTAGCTGGGGTCAGAGCGCAGGGTCAGCCATGATACGGCGGCCCTGGAGCACAGAGGGTTAAGGGTCTTGCTCAAGGACCCAAGGGCGGCAACTTGGCCATACCGGGGCTCAAACCCGGATCTTAGACCACTGAGCTACCCCCGAAACGAATACAGTGTTAGAGACAATGCTAGACAATGCTCTCACTATGAACTCAACAAGAACTGGGGGTTAACTGACTGCGTCACTGAGCGTCACAGCCATGATGGGCGTCTCACGAGAACCTTTGTGCATTAGAGTTTCAGTCTTAAGCCTCGTAAGCCGATAGAAATGTTTTTTACGAATCCCGACTGACTTCCTCGTGGTTTCCGCTGTATGTGTTAAAGAACAACACAACACTGAACTCAAATAACTGAACCATTTTCTTACAGGAAATGACTCATTACATTTGCTTTACTAGCTAATGAGGGAGGTGGTAGCTCAGGTGTTGGTCTCTGGACCAGTAGATCATGGATTCAAACCCCACTTGCCACTAGTGGGCCCTTGAGAAAGGCCCTTATCCCTCAATTGCTCAGTTGTAAGTCGCTCTGGATAAGGGCGTCTGCCAAATGCCATAAATGTAAATGTTGGCAGGTGGTAGCCCAGTGGTTAAGGTGTTGTACTCTGGACCCGAAGATCACGGGTTCCAACGCCACCACCATCAAACTGCCACTAGTGGGCCCTTGAGTAAGGCCCTTAACCCTCAATTGCTCAGTTGTAAGTCGCTCTGGATAGGGGCGTCTGCCAAATGCTGCAAATGTAATGTGAATGTAATGTAATGACTTGAGATATGCCTTTAACAAAAGAAAGGTAAATCCCAACTCTTCACAATGTTATGGATGTCCATTCTATATGGTTTTCTTCAAGCAGGATGTAAACACCTCTCCTTACACATAGAAAATATGTGAGAAACTTTGCTGGGTGCTTTTTCTTTTTAAATTTAATATTACATTGGACCTCAAATTTGTAATTACCCCAAGCTGCCGAGTCTCCACTACACTTTCATTACTTTCTATAACTCACTCAGAGGTGTAGGTGCTTTGACGACGGCTATAAAGCGCTGTCCATATGCCTGTTCAATTGTACAGATGGGATTTTCCAAAGGTGTGATTTCAAGGATTTTTGGATCCACCACACAGATGATGAAAGCTCAGGTGGGAGCATTTTTTGAGCTCCATGTTTGAAAAAATGACTCTCATCTCGAAGGCTGTTTCTACTCATTCCGTGCAATCTTGATGTACTTTCTTTGATCCTAATATCCCTCTACTCTGTCCTGCCACATGCTTTTTTTTTCCTTCGGAGAAATTCTCCGAATGATGTTATGGTACTTCTCTAAATGCTCTAGTTCCAAATAACACTACTCAGTGAGATTATACCTCAGCTTATATACACCCTACGCCTGAGCACCAAGTAAGTCTTTCTTATTGCATTCAGTAGCACAGTGGGATGGAACAAAGCCATTACATCATGGGTGGAAAGTCTACGGTTAATCAACACAGCTGCAAGAAGAGGTCATTATTCACATTTCCCTAAGGTGCCTGATATGTATAACTCAGCTCACTGGTGTTTCCTAGGCAGAATTCATTTTACTCTGAGTAGACATAATCAATATTGGCTCCCAAACTGTAGAATGAGATGACAGTGAGTGGGCTGGAAAGAGATTGAAATGAATCAGCAATACATTCATTCGGTTTTCATTATGATACATCCCACCATTTCAAATATTCCGTCTTGACATTGTTTTGCAGTCGGACTTGTCCTACTTTTCGACGAGTTATAAACAAATGCGTTTCCAGACTTTGTATTCTTGGCGATTGGTGTGTGTTATAATGCATTCATGGATACAAGACACTGCTTTAAAGTTCTGGAAGTACTTGGAACGTATTAAAAAAAGGTACTTTCCTGTAAATAACCGTCTAAATAACATCACAGGCAGGGAGGTGGTGTAGACCAGTGGTTAAGGTGTTGGATAAGGGCGTCTGTCAAATGCTGTAAATGTAAATTACAGCAGAGGAATAAATATTGAATTAAATAGTGTTTTTGCATTAGGAATATCAATCAAATATCACAGAAACCCATCGAAGATATAAGACGTAATAAATGTTTGCAATGTGACACGACGTACAGCAGATCAGAGATAATGTCGGTATCACTGAAGATACAACTGTGTGGTGAAAACTTCCTGTGAAACTAGATTTACTGTGGTAATATTAAAGAACAATTTTCAATGAACAATATTTTTACCCGCCCTTTTATATTAATATCACTGCTCCTGCACGGAGTCTGAATAAATCACACAGCATGGGTTCAATTAAACCATTTGCATTCCCTGATTATTCATGTACATTATGGTAGAATCGCCGTGTTTAGCATGTCTTGTAACGAAGAAGTTTTGATTTTTTCCCTCTGTAGCTTAAGATTGTACGTGCTTTAACACAAACGAACCATGAATAAATCAGCCGGCCTTGTTCCTGCAGGGACACGGCCAAAATGTCTCCATTAGTACTATAGACAGCACCTTTAATAACGAACATGGTTATGGTCGAGGTGGTGCACGATTCAATCACTTGTAGCTGGAAGGCAGTGATTGCCTTGGAGGTTGCACAGGTAAATACAGTATATATATCTGCCAAGGCATGTCAAATGTATTGTATTGTATTCTTAACACATATTAATATTGCTCTCTTTATATCCTAAGAGTAATGATTGCCTTCAGCTTTTCCAGTCACCAATATACAGGAGCATATGTATCGAAGCCCCATCAAGAGATCACAACTCTTCTCTCCAGCTGCTGCCTGTATCCACACACTCGCATTCTCCTTTTTATTCTGCCAGCATGGAAAAGTGAACTGATTACATGTTTCAAACTACTCTCATTGCAGCTCTTCATCTTCCACCACATTTCATCTGATGTCAACAAGAACACATATTATTACACCTTTGACACTATTATTTCATTCGTATCTTGTGTCTTCTTTGGATATTTCAACAACATTATGCATCGTCTCTGAGGGTAACCTGTGGAAAAAAAGTGAGGGTGGTCATTAGAATAAGCTTTTATGCCACCAAAACCCCAGGGATAGCAAAGCGAAGTGTGATCGCAGCTCTGATTAGCTCCACTACTTTCTTGTGTGACCTGTATTCAGTCTACACGTACCGCAAGAAGTTATGCAAAGACCCCAAAATACATGTAGACTGATCAGTGGAACTAATAAAGCTTAAACCTTTTTCAGGTTGGCAATGCCCATGTGCACAAAGCAAGGTCCATGCTGACATTCATTCATTCATTCATTCATCTTCTAGAGCTATATACAATCTTCCCTCAGGTCACGAGGAGTCTGTGCCTATTTCAGTCGTCTATGGGCATTAAAGCAGGATACACCCTGGAAGGAATGCCAATCCATCGCAGGATGCACACACACCCCAACGCAGGACGCACACACACTCACATTCACACACTAGGGACAATTTTCCAAGGTGCCAATCAAAGTGCCAATCAACATACCGTGCATGTCTTTGGACCGGGGGAAACCGGAGAATCCGGAGAAAAACCCCCTGAGGGTTAGAACATGAGAAGGTTAAGAACATGCAACTCCACACACACATGGCCGAGACGGGAATCGAACCCGGACCCTGTAGGTGTGAAGTGAACGTGCTAACCACTAAGCCACCGCGCCTCGCTCCATGCTGACACGATCTACCAAAATGTGTGACAGTTGATAATAACACGTCTCAAAATAAATGACCAGATAGAAAATGTCTAAGGAATTAAATATCCAGATTAAAACAGTTCTAATGATAATTGCAATACTGTTTTGTACTGACTATTATCTAGTGTCTCATTTTATCCAGAACATGTTCCAGCACATTGTATCCTGTAATTTGTATGTAGATTGTGATTTTAACTAACTATTTAACTAACTATTGTTTTTCTAACCGTTCGCCTCACACCTCCAGGGTTAGGGTTCGATTCCCGTCTCGGCCATGTGTGTGTGGAGTTTGCATGTTCTCCCCGTTCCTCAGGGGTTTTTTCACTGGGTTCTCCGGTTTCCTCCCGGTCCAAAATGCATGGTAGGTTGGTTTGCACCTTGGGAAATTTTCCCTAGTGCATGAATCTGTGTGTGATTGTGAGTGTGTGTGTGTGTGAATGTGACCTGCGATGGGTTGGCATTCCATCCAGGGTGTATCCTGCCTTAATGCCCATAGACACCTGAGATAGGCACAGTCTGACACGAGGGAAGATCGGATAAAGTGGTAGGAGATGAATGAATGAATCAATTTATTGTATACAATGGCTATCATCATTCATTCATTCATCTTCTACCGCTTTATCCGATCTTCCCGCATCTTTTGCACACCACATAACGATTCTTGGAGCTTGTCTATAGCAGGAATAAAATACAACGGGGCATAAATAATCGTGGCATATCAACCTATTATTGAATATGTATTTTCTGTGGACGTTTGCAAACCAGTTGTCACTTTTATAAACAAAGTAAACAGTTCTTTTTCAAAAATGCAGTTATTCGTGTTACTAAAAAAACTGAAAGGCACATGAGTTGTGTCATTAAAGAGTTTCTCACCGTAGAAAACTCACTGACATTTACAAAGTGCTGATACTGCAGACGCTATCCATAAATGTTTAAACAACCCCTATTATACTTTTATGTGCTTGCTCAGTGGGTAAGCTGCTGGACTTTGGCTCAGAAGGTTGTGAGTTCAAATCAAACCATAACCAAGCTGCCACTGCTGGACCCCTGAGCAAGGCCCTTAACCCCTCAACTGCTCAGTTGAATACAAATGAGTTAACTCAGGGTAAGATACTCTGGACAAACATGTCTGCCAAATGTCGCAAATATAAACATATTTGCCCGTCAAGTCTACGTGAATGAATATTGAAGAATATTTATTATAGAAAAGATAGCGAGTACAATAAATCACAGAGGTATCGCTGATGTTCAGAAGAATCAATCAACACATCTGAGAACAGATCATTTTGGTGTCAAGTCTCCTTGAGCCGCAGATCATCCTTTAGGAATAAAATAAGATTTGGCTTGTTGAAATATTTTTCTTGTAGGAAGGAAACAATATGACAAATATTTCTTCTGTACATACAATTCACATATACTGGGTCTGACCCGTACATAATTCACATGTGAATGTACTAAAGGGATTCATAACATTTCGATATCATTCGCACACTTTACATCGATCCGTCATTTTGAATTATAGCGGTAAAAAAACAAGAGCAACATTGTGTGCTGTGTTCCGTCTATTCGATTTGCACTTTAGTTGAGTCTGGAGAGATGCTGTTCA
Organism: Kryptopterus vitreolus; assembly: GCA_030449085.1. Lineage (NCBI taxonomy): Eukaryota > Metazoa > Chordata > Actinopteri > Siluriformes > Siluridae > Kryptopterus > Kryptopterus vitreolus. The sequence continues at coordinate 24,980,841 of JACRUU010000015.1, read as the reverse complement.
GCCTCAAGACCGCTGGCCTAATAAGTATGCCTGTCAGAGTTGTACTTCTAAAGCAATCACTAATCACCTTGTACTTCTTCAGTGGGCCTTCCTGGCAAGAGAGAGAGAGAGAGAGAGAGAGAGAGAGAGAGACATACATTATCCGGGAAAAAAAACAAGTGGGAGGGAGTGAGGGCAACGTATAAATCACAATAAGGTCCTAAAGTGTAAAGAAAGCTGGAAGGCTGTGCCACACATCAGTGATCAATCCTTCGATGCAGAGTGGCATAGTGTATGATAAAGCACTGTCGAGCAGCTGCCTCACCCTACAGAATCCCATTATACATTCTAATCTTAACATCGAACCCACAAATCAATGTGTTGGAGTTTCTCATACACAGCCGAATGGTAGGAGCTTTTACATAATTATGATGCAGAACAAGAGCTATTTCCTCTCGCTTGTAATAGAACCTGCGGATGTTGATGATGGGCATATAATAGACATATATCCATGCAGCTTTATTTTTATTTATTTTTTCCTTTGGACACTGAGCAGCTCCTAATGGCCCTTGAGCCTGCAGATCTGGCCAATTCCCCAATCAAATCCACACCATTTAAAGACCAGAGATGCTAGCAATTAGGCATATGGTGGCCAGTCGGTTTGGGCGCTGCAATACGTACGATGATATGAGGTTAAATAATACTGCAAGAACAATAAAAGCTAATGCTGTGTATAATCCTAAAATTAATAAAAGTCAAATATAACATTCACCACACAAGTTACATTTGTTCTATTCTTACATTTATTGACTATTTTGTCATCCACAGTGATAAATAAAATGATTAATTATACCCTGGCTTTGTCCATCACTGAATATGGATTACTAATTTTGCTGATATATTGGGTAATGATCATTCTCAGTCCATCAGTGCCTTTGCCATTGAGGAAATCCAAAGGGGAGGTATCTCACAGGTGTGTATATATATATATATATATATATATATATATATATATATATATATATATATATATATATATATATATATATATATATTAACTCTGATGAGGGTTTTTTTTCTTTCTTTCTAATTTCCATGTTATTTTTTAAAAAGTACTCACACATTCCTATCATATTTCATTGTGACTGAGTCCTGCTCAGCCAGGCACTCTATGCGTGACAAGCAGATGTAGGCTCCGTCTCTCCTCTGTGGGTGTGAACAATGTTCTGGGGCTAAACTTAAAGCTCTCAATAAAACATGACTCCATATTTCAACCCGAGATAAAAAATTCATGGTCCCTCCCTCATAACGCCTACAGAGCATGGTGTTGGGTACAACTCTAATATTAAAATAACGGCCTTTTGTTTCTTTAGTGGGGATAGCTTCCGACACAACTTTCTGACATTGCTTCTCGTGATATATGAATGTGGCCATACACAAGATCATTACAGAAGTTTTTTTTTCCCCTCTCTGGAAAACGTAATGAAGAAAGCTTTCACCCTGCAGCCACCCCTCAGTGCCAAAACACAAAATCATGCTGAGTGTAAAATCAGACTGACAAATAAATCATAGTTGTGCACTTCCCAAAGGTGCAATAATACAGTTGTTCCATTCATTAATTGTCAAACATCCATACAGTTAAATTAATTGAAAACGACAGTTGTATTACTGGTTTACATCCGTTGTGTTAATGTTGTCCAAAGCACTCAACTAAAGTCATTATAGATCTCTTATGTAACGGACATCCCAGTCTAATAGATCAATATAGTTGAGGTTATTTGAATTCAGTCCACTGGGGAAAATTACATTGATTCATACTGTATACTACAGTCATTTTAAACCAGAGAATTGCTGCATTTGTTGTGTGTCTTTCACAGTGCTTGTGGCCTGTGGAATAAACATGTAGTTCATATAAAACTATATATATATATATATATATATATATATATATATACATTACTGTGCAAAAGTCTTAGGCAGGTGTGAAAAATGCTGAAAAACAAAGAATGCTTTCAGAAATATAAATAATGGATTGTTTCATTTTTGTCAATTTACAAAATGCAAAGTGAGCGAACAAAAGAAAAAAATCAACATCAAATCAATATTTGGTGTTAACTACTTTTTGAAGAAGTAGAAGTAGTGGAAGTGATGACACGACCTCCACAGAGCCCCTGATCTCAACATCATGGAGTGTTGTGTGGGATTCCATGAAGAGACAGAAGGATGTGAGAACGTTTACATCCACAGAAGATCTGTGTTTACTTCTCCAAGATGGAACAACAACCTACCAGCCGAGTTCCTTCATAAACACTGTGTGCAAGTGTACCTGGAAGACACTTGCACACAGGAAGTCTGCTGTTTTGAAGGCAAAGGGTGTTCACACCACATATTGATTCGATTTTGATTTCTCTTTTGTTCATTCACTGCATGTTGTTCATTGATGAAAGTAAATAATTAACACCAGCATTTTTTTTCCACACCTGCCTAAAACTTTTGTACTCTAGTACTCTATCTATCTATCTATCTATCTATCTATCTGTCTATCTATCTATCTATCTATCTATCTGTCTATATATATAATTCATAGATATATATATATATATATATATATATATATATATATATATATATATATACAAAAGTCTTGTCGCTTATCTATTTTGTAGAAACACCTGCTATTAACCTTGCTATTATTGACTTTTAATTAATCAATTGGTGTTAGAAATAGCTCGTATGAACAGCTAAAACCCTCCCAAATGATGTTTAATGCACTGAAATAAATTAGTTTCACTGAAAAAAGATTTATCATTTAATCAAAACAGAAAGGTCAAATTTTGGCAAGACAAAAGTTTTGTCGCCTATACAGAAATTGAACAAATTTACTGCAAATACAAAAATTATGTCAGCAAATTAAGTAGTGGTGCTGTGAGATCCAAATTTAATATCTTGTATGACTTCCATGAGCTTGAAGGACTGCATCCATGCGGTTTGGCAAGGATTCATACAACTTATTGATGAAGTCATCAGGAATAGCAAAGAAAGCAGTCTTGCAAGCCTCCCAGAGTTCATCAATATTTTTTGGTTTAGTCTTCCATGCTTCCTCTTTCATCCTACCCCACATATGCTCAATGATGTTCAAGTCTGGTGACTGGGCTGGCCAATCCTGGAGCATCTTGATCTTCTTCGCCCTGAGGAACTTTGATGTGGAGATGGAAGTATGCGATGGAGCACCATCCTGCTGCAGAATTTGGCCTCTTTTATGGTTGGGAATATAAGAGGTAGCTAAGATTTCTTGGTATTTTAGACTATTGATGTTGCCTTCCACCCTGCAGATCTCTCGTACACCCCCATACTGGATGTAACCCCAGACCATGATTTTTCCGCCACCAAACTTCACTGTTTTCTGGGTGAATCTCGGATCCATGCGGGCTCCAGTAGGTCTCCTGCAATATTTGCGGCGACTGTGGTGTAATTCAACAGAAGATTCATCTGAAAAAATCCACCTTCTGCCACTTTTCCAGCGTCCATCCTTTTAGCAGGCTGTGGGCCTTGGCAAATGCCACACGGTTTTTCAATCGTCTTTTGTTTAGTGCTGGCTTCTGGGCACTGATTCGACCATGGAGGCCATTTCGAGATAGAATCCGACAAACTGTTCTGGTTGACACGGGGACTTCAGGTGACCAGGTCTCGTGGAGCTCTGCTGCAGTGGAAAATGGGCTGGCCTTGGATTTTCGAGCCAACAAACGGTCCTCTCGAGCAGTTGTCTTGCGGGGTCTGCCTGACCTGGGCTTGTCAAAAACGTCTCCAGTCTCTTCAAATCTTTTTTTTATCCTCTGTACTTGACGCTGAGACACATTGAAGGTGTCTGCCACATCAGCAGTGGATCTGGTCTTCAGCCTCTTGATAATCAACACTTTAGTCTCAGGGTGAATCTTAGGCATGTTTGCAGAGGTCTAGTTGCAGTTGAGGTGAAGGTCTAGTGTACTGGGGTTCTTTTTATACACACCTGAGACCTAATTGATCCATTATTAGTCACAGGTGAAGCTCATATGACAAGGCGACAACACTTATGTCTTTGCAAAAATGGACTCAATGGGCTTTACCAAGCTGTGAATATTAGAATACTTTTTGACAGTTTCGTTTTGCACTGAAACATTATTACAAAAGCTGTTGGGATTAAAATGAGCCATTTCTTGTAAAAAAATCTTGATTAGAAATATATTTCAGCGGCACTTCAGGTCAATTTGTACACAAGCGACAAGACTTTTGTCAGGGACTGTATATATGATATATATATATATATATATATATATATATATATATATATATATATATATATATATATATATATATATATATATATATATATATATATATATGATGAATAGGAATAGAAGCAGGAAAATGGCCAAGCATACGGATTTGATTAAATTTCACTAGAGCCAAAATATGATGGCTAGATGAATGGCTCAAAGCATCTCCAAAACTACAGCTTGCGATCCAACAGATGAGCTCCTTTAGCGCATATTTCTGAAGAGGGTAATGTTGTTAACGTCTGGTGGATCAGGACTATGGGGGACAGAAACAATATTAGGCAGGTGGTTATAAAGTGTATTTTGACTTTAAACTGTCTAACAGAATCAAAGATTCTTACTTGTTTTACTTGTACGCTCATATATTTGATCCTAATATCATCTGAAAACAAAGTTAGATGTATTTGATGACGGGCCAATAATTCCACCCTCAACGTTAAAATCAGGTATATAGTTCCCCAATTAAATTTGCATACCAAAGTCTAATCAGTTTTTATGAACTGTGACACTAATTTATGCTCCCAAACAGATGGGCATCTAATGCTCTGAGAGACTGATTCTCTTTAAAGTCCAATACTGATCATTTTTTGGCATGTGCTATTTCACACTATTTTATTCATTACTGATAATAAAAGAATCTCTGAAACCTATGTTATTTTAGTGTTTGGTTCACAAAATAAAATAAAAGCGGCAGAAATGGGCATCCGCTAGGATCAAACCGCCATTATTTCTCAACCGAAATGAAAAGGATTATACTGGTCTGTATTGCTGATCACTGGAGCTTTATGCGGTTGGTGGGATTCTTCTCACTGGTGTTGGCCAGGCAAGACACAGTCTAAGCCATTGCTCGGCCCATGGTGCAGTTTTTAAACAGCAATATGAATTTGTGTTGTATTCAGAAATGCTAATACATTTAAAAAATATGATTTCATGTCGGAAATGAGCGTCAAAACCTCCTCATGATCACAGCAGCTGGATATTAAATCGTTTAGCAACCTATTCATGCCAGGGTGTGTTTGTATTTGCAAACAACCCATAAAAAAAAAAAAGCCATCAGAAATTAGCATGCAAATGCTGTTTATCCCCAGGAGCATTAAGCACTCGGCTCTTCTCTTCTCTCTCCCTCTACAGTTGACATAACTGCCATGTAGATCATGGGAGATCATTTAAGCCCATTCCATACTGAACACACGTGTGATGAAAAGGATCGAATGCCATACAGTTATCGTATTCTCATTGGTATTCTCTGTCTGTTTTTTATTTTCACCTCACTCCTCTCAATCTCATTAATATCCATGAGAACGAGAAACAAAGCCTTGAGTCTTACACTTGACGGCTGTTTCGTGGAGATGCGTAATAAACACACTCTGCACATCCATCTGTTGTTTAAAGGCTAAGTGGCACTCACTGTGGCCTCACAAGTACTCGAGCCCTGCCGCTTACCTGATCTGTCACTCACCTTCTCTTTGTCCTCATCGAGTGTCAGGAAAGAGATGACACACGGAACTTAATTGAGGAAGAGAGAAACAAAGAGAACTCAATTACAGCCGGCTACATGGAGGATGAGGAATAGGGCTGGGCTGAGGGAGTGAAGAGTGCAAACAGAGAGAAATGAATAGGAATCGAGTGCTAGAGATGTGTACAGCGGGAGAGGCTTGTGAATGTGAGATGAGATGAGTTTCAGGCTGACACTGGACTCCTAAGCCTCAGGCGACCAATTACATCCCAGAGAAGAGGAAAGGCCATGTTTCAGCAACACATGCATTATTTATCAGATCTTATACTCATTCCACATCTCTCATTTATACCCCTCAGGTCTTTAACGTTCTCGCAAAAAGTCTCTCCCAAAGAAATCTCTGATTCAGCAGCGGTACAGGGTCCTTAATGGTGCAATCCAGACCGTGCAAAAATGGTTTTTACAATGATGTTTGACCTCTTAATCCATTTCACCTGCCCACGGCCAATTCATACTCAATTATTTACATTCTAATAGAGGATCCGTTTAAAAATAAAGCATACAACCTTGTGGTTGTCCTAATTTGCTAAACCCACTGTATTCTTGTTCAATGGCACCACCTTGTGAGTAAAGGGGTGAATAACCACTGACCTAGAAATACATGGATAGGAAATTCATTCTTGCAGCTCCATTTGTTGTCTATCTATCTATCTATCTATCTATCTATCTATCTATCTATCTATCTATCTATCTATCTATCTATCTATCTATCTATCATAGACATCGAGTTTGAAATCACCACGTTCTGCACTATTTGTAGTTATTTAGTGAATTGAATTGGACTGGTGCAATCTAATCCTCAAAACAAGTAGCCTATAAATAATATAATAAAGACAAAGATCAAGAATAAAACGCTCTATTGCTCTAATATGGAGAAAACTGTTCTGTAGCTGCATGGAATCTATTTTTCAAATGAAGAGGTCTGTGACTGTGAAGCTGACGAAATCTGGGTCTAAATAATCGACCCAAGTACATCTGTCTACCACAACAACAACAACAATAACAAAAGAAAAAAATGATTCAGTCAAGATTTTCAATTATTTTTGTACGACTCATGTCGACTCATATGTCATTTTTATAATAACTATATTTGCATTTTTGCCAGCTATGGCCTTTAGTTCCCCTCAGTGCCTATTAAGATTTTTTGACAAGGCTAAAATAAAACAGATTTATATTTTTAATTAACATGATAGGAAATTGTATAATCGGCCATTTAGATTTTACTCATAATGTGGATTTGGCCTGTTGGCTTTGGTTTAAATATAGTTACCCTTCACTCTCAAACATTAACAGTAATTCCAGTACAAGTGTTATTCATTCTCAGTTGGCTTTGTTTAAAAAACAATCATTCTGTTTCAATTAAAATAAATGATTTTAATAACAGGGAGAAAAATCTCTGTTTCACCCTAGGACATGGTTCCATCTTTAAGTGCATATAACTGATGATATACACAATGGTTAATGTGTTTGTAATTTTGCAGCATATTAATGGACAACCTGCAGGGTTTGAACATATGCGTTTTTTCTGTTTAGTTTTTTCGGAAAATGATTATTATAAAGATTATTAAATGAATTGCAGACTCATTTCCACAAGAGGGAAGCAAAACACTATAACGAACTGATCTTACATTACAGTAGGGACTCTCAGAAAGAAAGATACAACACTGTACCTTTTAAGGTCGCCTGAAGGTTACAATTATGTACATTAAAGGTACCATTATATTTTTTGTTCCCATAGGTAATTTTTTTTTCTTACACTGTATAATCCAAAATAATGATTAATATATATCATATTCATACAACAAAATATGAATAATATATGGGTAGATCAAATTGAAAGTTTAACTTTTTGTTGGATTTCTAATGGATCTGTAAAGATCTTTTATAAGAAATATTATTTAAATAATTGCCATATTTCTATGCTAAATATCTATTGCAATAGAGAGTTCAGTTCTAACTCTACACCTGATCCTTCAAACCACAAATATATCCAGAGATCAGTAGGTGCTAGCTGGGAACACACCCTGGATAGGGCACTTGTCTATCACACGAGACCATGCCCATACTTAATAAAGTTAATGGTTAAACATGAGGACCTGGGAGCTCCATAGTGGCACCACGGTACTTCTTGTGCCACCAATCCACTGGCACATAGTCAACTTTACAATTTATCCCCCCAAAAAAGTTTGATGAGGCCGAGGTCAGGATTGTGCGGATCAATCAAGTTCATTTATGTCAGTATGGACCTCATTTTTCATGTCATGCTGAATGTCTTGGCTACTTATTTCCTATAAAGAGAATGCTTGATGCTATACGACGTCCCATTGTGTGCTTTTCAGTTTTTGGAAAAAATCGCACATGCCTGTTATCATCAGATGTCCACATTCTAATCTTCTCAACATGAAATAAAGTAATACCAGAGGTATAAATCAGAGAACTGTAAATAAGTGGCAGGTAATGTTGAAAACATATTTTTTGGGTGGGCGGTTCATTGCTGTTATAAATTGAAATGAGAATGGTTGCTTATTTTTTTTACCTAAATTGCACAATATAGAAAATATCATGGATAAGGAAATGCCATGTTTGCAATGCCATAGCAATGTTTTTTTCCATTTAGCAGTTCTGATCGAAAACATACATTTTCCATGGTTGGCCATTCATTCATTCATCTTCTACCGCTTTATCCGTGCTTCCCTCGGGTGACGGGGAGCTTGTGCCTCAGGCGTCTCAGGCGTCTATGGACATTAAGGCAGGATACACCCTGGATGGAATGCTAACCCATCACATTCACACACACACATTCATACACTAGGGACAATTTTCGAAGGTGTCAATCAACCTACCGTGCATGTTTTTGGATCGGGGGGGGGAAACCGGAAAACCTGGAGAAAAAACCCCTGAGGCACGGGGAGAACATGCAAACTCCACACACAAATGGCCGAGACCAGTATCGAACCTGGACCCTGGCGGTGTTAGGCAAACGTGCTAACCACTAAGCCACCATGCCCCATCATGGTTGGCCAATGACTGAAAATTTGACCTTGGCTTATTTTAGGGGTAGTTGGGTCTTAATGCAGTCACATTTACAGCACTTGGCAGACACCGTCATAGAATATAACATACACATACCTGATGTATACAACTGGGTAGTTTGAAAGTGGAAGCTGGCATTTTAATTAATTCACCTCACGCATCCAGCATCCTAACCACCGAGCCACCACTTCCCTCAATGACGCATACTATAAAATGTTCACAATGACATGTTAATATGTCACATTTAGTGTGACACTACTATATGTCATATTTTATTTACACTCAATGTACACTTTATAAGGAACACTCTAGTGTCATTATTTTAAAAATTCTTTTTTTTTCATTCTTATTCTGTGACCGACTGCACCAGTATCAGATCATATTTATTGACAGAGACTTCAAAGCACTTCTTCAAGTCTTGCTGGAGCAGGGCATCTGCCAAATGCTATAAATGTATATGTATACTTATACTGGGCAGAACCTAAACAGCCTCAATACTATGTGGTGTGGATTCCACAAGATGTTGGAAAGATTCCTGTGAGATTCTGACCTCAATTCTCGCTACATGTCTCTATATCCCGGTGACTTTCAAGGCTTCTGATAAACACTGAACTTTTTGTCATGGTGTTCTTATACTACAAATAATGTGACCATGAAGGGATACATTAAGGGATCGTCAGCAACAATACTAAGTGTGCTAAGAAAACATTCTCTACTTTGTTTCAACACCTTGACCAACCTGTTGACACTAGACAGGTTGAGTCCATGGATTCATGCTGTAGGTGCCAAATTCAGGCCCTACCATCTGTGTATCACAGTAGAAACCATCATTTTACCAGGCCAGGCTGTAGTTGCCTAGCCTTCAGTTACATCTTTTTTGTGAACTTGTACATTTCTGGCTCTAAAGTGACATCATCCAGTGGAGCTCATCCTTATATATATATATATATATATATATATATATATATATATATATATATATATATATATATATATATATATATATATATATATATATATATATATATATATATAAAACACATACCAACATTTCAACATCGCCATGATACGGCACCCCTGGAGCACAAGAGCCAAGAGGGTTACGGGCCTCGCTCAAGGACCCAAGGGTAACAGCTTGGCAATACCAGGGTTCGAACTCTGAACCTTCCGATCAGTAGTCCATCAGTAGTCCAGTGCCTTAGACCACTGAGCCCTCCTCGCCCCACAAAAACAAAAAACCTATGTATAACCTATATATATATGTATGTATGTATGTATGTGTGTGTAGCCAGTATAGATTATAAACTTGTAAATTTGTGTTGTGCAGTTTTTGTTGGAAATGGATCTCTTGATGTAGGAAATATTATTCAGAGTATTATTTCTGCCCTTTTGGAAATGCTGCAGGGGCACAGTGATCAGATCGTTTCTTCCAGGTTTACCATGCCGCTCAACAATCTCTAGACATGCTGCAGGAGAACTTTCAAATCATAGACAAATCCTATCACATGGTATTCACTTCCTATACCGTCTTAAACCACTTGATGCCTACTTGTAGGGAATGTTAAAGGAGAGCGTTTTCAACTGTGAGGATCTGCCAAGAACTGTGCCTGCATTGCGCAAGCGAATCGTCTCCTTTTGTAGGAATGTGCAGCAATCTTGTTCCAGGATATGTTTGAGAATCTGTGTGCACTATAAGAGCACTGCCAACAGCGAGGCGGTGCACACTTCACGCATACCGCATACCGTGGTAAATCAACATAATATGTGTATAATAATCTGTATGCTGGTTTCTTTTGGGAGAAATACGCTTGCAGATGACAATAAGGTCATTCATTCATCTTCTACCGCTTTATCCGATCTTCCCTCGGGTCACGGGGAGTCTGTGTCTATCTCAGGTGTCTATGGGGATTAAGGCAGGATACACCCTGGATGGAATGCCAACTCATCGCAGGACACACACACTCACACACACATTCACACATACACTAGGGACAATTTTCCATGGTGCCAATCAACCTACCGTGCATGTTTTTTTTAACCGGGAAGAAACCAGAGAACCTGGAGAAAAACCCCCAGAGGCACGGGGAGAACATGCAAACTCCACACACACATGGCCGAGACGGGAATCGAACCCGGACCCTGGCGGTGTGAGGCGAACGTGCTAACCACTAAGCCACCGTGCCCCATAATAAGGTCAAATATTCCCACATACTGCCCTCTGTTGTTGAACACTTGAACTACAGCTGTCACTCTACAAGTAAAAGACTTTCGGCTGCTCTAGTTAGGGGTGTGATTTGGCATATTTAGCTGTCATTCTTAAAATACCGCTACTAAAAACAGTTATCGTTTTTAAAAGAGCGGCATCACGATTTTGTTTAGTATCGGTATATCGTGCAACACTAATACGCGCATACCAACAAGCAAGCACCCTGAATGTCAGTGTTAACCTTATTGGATTCCCTGGTCTGCATTTTGATAAATTATTATATTGCACCGCCACAATTTGATAACAACAGTGTTCAAATGTATGGTCAATGAATGGTTGGTCAAAAGCAACTACACAGCTTTAAGATCAGGTAAAGAAAAGAAAAGAAAAGAAAACAGCTTTCTTTTCGAAGATATCAGCTTTTGGAAGAACGTTCTATTTGCAATACATTTCTTATAGGAATGCCTTGGAGTCGAAATAAATGGTTCCAGTGCATTTTTTTATGAATGGTCTGGGACTGAAATATTCTGCAGAATGATGTGCAACATGTAGCTCACCAGTAGCCCTCTGTGAGATTCTAATAGCGAAAGTCACTTATAAATCGTCCCTCGTGCTCTGAGCAGTGTCACATTGTCAAGTAGATAACTGTGAGGTGACTGAGGAGCTCCAGCGGTGAAGTCCAAATGGGTGCGTCTCGAGACTTGTACGCCTGCGCGCACGTCTCCAAAACGCACGCACACACACAGAGACACACACACACACACACACACACACACACATGCAGACAGAGACGCACACACGCGCGCGAGAGACAGAGCGAGAGTGGGGGGGGGGGGGTACGCACACACCCACGCACACAAAGTATGAGGTAATTGTTTGGTCACGTGACTTCTGCAGTGGACGTCAAAAGTGATACAGCAGCGCATCCCTGCCCCGCCCACCCACTCCCAGCTGATTGGACTGCAAACAGAAGTTAGGGATCCTCTACAAATTGCACAGGTCACTGCCATGAGAATAAACACTACTTTTGATTGGGCCGTTTTGTTGTCAAGTAGATTAGAGACAGCAAGCCAACCCACTATTTTCCTTCAGATTTTTATGCCCTCTCATATATTTGCCAGCAAAAAGTTGTAATAAGTCATGTGATTGTAAGAGAGAATATTTAGGAGAGAAAAGAAAGTTAATTAGATAGCTAACTAGCTACTGACATTAGTTAGTTAGTGAAATGCACTGATAATTGCAGATAATATATGTGCAACAAATAAATGTAAAGGTTCTGGCCAGTGGAAATTGTGCAGAAGCTGTTGTCAAGCTATTTTCCTTTTGATGGCAGGTAAGTATCAAAAGTGCAAGTACCGATCCACTACATGTTGTGCAATACAGTGTACACTCCTGCTCATTATACATACAGGCACACTGATTGTATTGCATTTTGTGGGTTTGGGACAGGTAGATTTTAAGGTAGATGTAGTCTCATTTATTGATACCGTAAATTTACATTTGGCAGACACCCTTATCCAGAGTGACTTGCAACTGAGCAATTGAGGGTTAAGGGCCTTGCTGAAGGGCCCACTAGTGGTGGTGGGATTTGAACCTGAGATCTTCTGGTCCAGAGGCCAATTCACTACCACCTCCCCATTAAAATTAAAAAATAAATTAAATATTAGGTATTCAAATGTTAAAATTAACATACAAAAATTAACATACTAGCATAACTTTTGCACATTTAAACTTATACTTCCCAGACAAACATAGACACTGAAGTCACATTTACATTTACGGCATTCAGCAGACACCCTTATCCTGAGTGACTTTTACTGGTGAGTAGAATGGGTGTGGAAGTGAGATCATGTAGATTGTTCTCTGATTATCATCCTCGTGCACAAATATCTGAAAGGTTTCAACATTTTCTGAGGTGGAGCTCTTTGAAGGTCTTCCCGATCTCTCATTGTCTCTCTCTTGCTCTTGAAGCACGCCTGCCACTAAAAACACCTCAAACTACTCAACGTATGTCAAACACATAGCTGCGGAAACATATTTTTGGCATGTCTTCCTCCTGCAATCGGTGATACACAGGCTTTTTAATAGAAAGATCATTTTCAGTAACATTATAAATAATAACAAAAAATGTTACCATTTTTTATTGATTCATATTCACTGATTTATATTCGTACCTCCAGCACACCCACCCAAGGGGGTTCTGCAGCAACCTCTACTGCAATAATCAGTGGACGGGGTTCGATTCCCGCCGTGGAGATTGCATGTTCTCCCCGTGCCTCAGGGTTTTTTTCTCCCCGCTCACCCTCCGGTCCAAAAACATGCACGGTTGATTGGCACCTTGGAAAATTGTCCCTAGTGTATGTGTATGTGTGTGTACCCTGCGATGGGTTGGCATTCCATCCAGGGTGTATCCTGCCTTAATGTACATAGACGCCTGAGACGCGACCCGAGGGAAGATCGGATATATATATATATATATATATATATATATATATATATATATATATATAGATATATATATATATATATATATTATATTATAGTCCCACCACTGTCTGATTCTAATCGAAGTATTTTGCGCTTTAGAGAAGATACACGTAGTTTTACCTCGATCCCTTGTTGGAAGGACACCCCCCCCCTCTCCCCTCATCCTCCCCTCATCCTCCCCTCCTCCGGGTGCGGAGAGCGAGCTGAGCTCGTGGAGTCACCGGAGAGCGATATTTGTCTTTAAAAAGTAGCCAAAGTGGCTCCATAGGAGAAGGTGTTGAGAAGTACAGCAAGGGCGATGATGGGGGAAGGAGGAGTTTAGAGGGCACATGGCGTGTGTGTGTGCGCGCGTTTAAAGCCGGGAAAGCGCAGAGGAGAGGGGGAGGAGGAGAGACTGGCGGTGAGTCAGGCTGAAGCAGCTTTTTAAGCAGCGAATGGAAGCGGATCGCAGACCGAGCGTGGTAGTGATGAAGGTGGTGATGATGATGTGCAGTGTGTAATGGCCAACGGGACCAGTGCGATCATGCTGAAGTGCGTGGTGGTCGGCGACGGCGCGGTCGGCAAAACGTGCCTCTTGATGAGCTACGCCAACGACGCGTTTCCCGAGGAGTACGTGCCCACTGTGTTTGATCACTACGCAGGTAAGTTGCGCAACTGCGGTATTCCCTTGGCAGTGTATTTACATGATGGACGTACCGTGCATGACTTCACTTCGAAAAAAGATCGTACATGTGTGTGGAAAATGTTGCGGCTTTCATTGTCTGGCGCTTCCCCCTGATCGAAACCACCTGTGGGGCTTCAGGGAAAGCACCAGCTTGATCAACCAGACTTCCTCCTCTCTCACATGGCAGTCACACTATTCCAACTCATGACACACGAAATGCATCCGGATCATCACGTGCTTTTAGTAAACTGTTGCATGTTTGGTTTTTGCAGTGAGTGTGACTGTTGGGGGAAAGCAGTACCTTCTCGGGCTGTACGACACCGCTGGTCAGGTATGAACCAAAATCCATCTATTGCTTCATTTCAATCTGCAGGATGCACTCTTCTGCACACCTTTTCTTTTTAATGCTGTCAACCTGTGCCGGGCTCAAAAATGCTGCAGTCATGAGTCACTCAACAGGTCAGGAGTCTACTCATACTGGCAAATAGAGTGGGGAAAAAAAAATCAACATTAGTCATATGCTGTTATTTTTTTTAAAGAACAATCCAAATAATGCACATTTGAATGGATTAATTAGTAAAAGAAGATCTGAAAGAGAAATCAATGGAACAATGTGATGTATGCACGCATGTGAATAACATTCATACAGTGAATCTGCTAAGATAACAGCGGTGTTAGGTCCCGCGGGATTTGGTCCCTTGCCTGTTCCGTTGGCGTCAACCAAATGATTCTCTGAGTGTAAATGTTAAGCTTCTTAAATGATCATGGTGAAAGCAAAAGTGCGATCCAAAATGAGAAAACGGTTGTAAACACTAATATGGAGTATGTGCTCTCTGAGGAAGCTTACGTTTCGTTCTTAGAAGGTGGTCTGCTTCAGAGAAATGGAGTTCTTCGAGCCTGACGCTCTAATGAGGTGACCTGGGCGGTGTGAATAGAAGCGGATCTACTGCACTGTGCTGAGATTGTAGTATAAGACGAGCTCGAAAGACCAGGTTTTGCTCCAGAGCAAAGCCGAACGCTGGGTATGAGACGCTTTAGGAGCGCTTTAAAGCCGAATGAAAAATGTGAGGAGCAGGCAAGATGTTTTTCCATAGGGTCGGGAGGGGCCAAATGCTGGGGTTTGATTTCAAAGCAGACGAAAAGTCAACTGTTGCACCATGCTCGCACAGCTGGATTTGATTTAAAAAAAAAAAAAAAAAAACTTTGTGACTGATCAGAGGCTCTGAGGCCTTGTTTAGAAATGAGAGGGTGTGTCTGCGATCCTGGCCACGGTTGAAAGAAAAAAAAAAAAGATTTCATGTGAAATGGGAGATGATCTGTACGCGGTGTGTATATTTTTGACTTGTCTTGTGTTTACACTGAGAAATGCAAACTAATGTATTAAGGTAAAAGATGGCTCACGGAGGGGCACGGTGGTTTAGTGGTTAGCACGTTCGCCTCACACCGCCAGGGTCCGGGTTCGATTCCCGTCTCAGCCATGTGTGTGTGTGTGTGTAGTTTGCATGTTCTCCCCGTGCCTCAGGGGTTTTTCTCCGGGTTCTCCGGTTTCCTCCCTGGTCCAAAAACATGCAATGTAGGTTGATTGGCACCTTGGAAAATTGTCCCTAGTGTATGAATGTATGTGAGTGTGTGTGTGCCCTGTGATGGGTTGGCATTCCATACAGGGTGTATCCTGCCTTAATGCCCATAGACACCTGAGATAGGCACAGGCTCCCCGTGACCCGAGGGAAGATCGGATGTAGCGGTAGACAATGAATGAATGAATCAATGGCTTATGGACAAAAGATTATTAATATAGTAAAAAAAAAAAAAAACACTTTCCGTTTTTACAGAAATGGTACACTTGCATTAAAATGGAGGGAATACTGTACCTACTACAGGTTAGCGCGAGGTTTGCTATAATTTACTTAATTTGTTCGAATCTCAGGGTTTATTACATCTTCATACTGATTATACTCTGTTTCTATATAAACTACCGCCAGTCAACTTTTTCAGCTTGTAATATTTTTTACTTCCTAAAAGTATATAACTATTCTAAAAGTTATAGAGATTATGAGAATGACCTGCTGATGGATATAACAAATAGAAATTGTTTGTCTGGTTTGAGCAGTTTATGTTATAATAAAGGTGCAGCATCGCCGTCTGCATTTCCGCTAGCTTCTTCGTCTTTCTACTGCTGCCGTGAATTACGGGTTGCCACAGCAGATCTTCCTTCTCCATATCAGTCTGTCATCTACATCTATTTCTTTCACCCCCAACTTACCTGCATGTCACCACATCCATAAACCTCCTCCTCGTCCTTCCTTTTTTCCTCCATCGTCATTATTCTTCTCCCTGTGTACCCCATGTCCCTCCTCTGTAGATCTCAATCTATCCTCCCTCACCTCGTCTCTAAAACACCCTAAATGCGCCGCCCCTCTAATAATCTCATTTCTAATCCCGTCCATCATAACATCTTCAACTCTGCCACTTCTAGCTCCGCCTCCTGTCGTTTTAGACAACGCCACTGGTACGACATCGCAGGTCTCAACACAGTCCTTTAAACTTTCCCTTTCACTCCCTCATATACCCTTCTATCACAAATCCGTATTTCCGCTCGATGTACTTTTTCCATACAGATGTATTTCTCACAGACCTTTTTGTTTTGTTTGTATAGAAAGTCTGAAAAATGTATCTGTGCCAGCTATCTTGAACTGCATTCTTATCATATACCGCACTAACGTCTTCTCCAGCCCAGTTTCATACAGCGTTTCATCACCTCTGTGTTTCCTGTGAGATGTGCTTGGAGACATTTTAATCTTTTAACAGTGTTTGCAATATAATTTTATAGTTTGCCCGCTTTTTCAGTAAGGGGTGTGTGTGTTTTTTTTTTTTATCCCCCTTTCATTTAGCTGGTCACAATAAGTGTTTTATTACTTCATCTTAAACTTAATGTTCTGTATACTTGACTACAAGGTGAATGTGTTGTGTGTACTTGTAAGGATGGTTGACAGTGGAGTCTGATTGTAGAGTGATCAAAGCAGCTGGAGGTTTTGGCTTTTGGCAGTGCGACGATGTGCTCAAATGGACTTCCCTTTTTTTTTTTTTTTTACACACACACACACACACACACACACACACACACACACACACACACACACACATGCGTCTACACCGGATATATATCTCACACAATGGTGTGTGTGGTTTAAATTGTTCATTGGCAAACATTTCATCGAAATCAGTGTTGAGTGCGAATGTTGTGCTTAGAACCGTGTCTGAAAAATTCATGATCTATATTGTAATAAATTGTTAATTGATACTGATTTCAACTCAAATTATGCTGAGAATTTGATTTGTTTTGTGTCTTATAAAGTCACACTCAAAACAAGATGTTAGGATATCCTCATATTAGGATATTATTATTATTATTTTTAGCTTTTACAATATGTATGGTGATGCATCGCGATACAGGGTTTGTTGTACGATATGTTGCAATAAATTCCGATAATGTAAACAAGGCGATGTATTGCTTTATTTCCTGTTTTATAAATATCATTTCAGGATAGCTTCAATATGCAAACCATAGCAAATTGTGTATTTAATTTCTTTTTGCATTCATTAAGAATCTGCTGACCATAATCTCTAAAATCTACCCATAACATGAAACCTGTGTCAGTCTTATTACACAATTAGTAGCATTGTATCTAACATGGCAATTTTGTAAATATATACATAAATGTATATGCATATATATATATATAGATATATATATATATATATATATATATATATATATATATATATCTATATATATATATATATATATATATATATATATATGCAAATATGCATATAGTCGTTAGTCAGCTAATATGAGGCGGGACTAATAATCTTATTATTATTATTATTATTATTTTTTTTTTATTAGTATTCCCATTAGTATTAATCTAATAGTAGAAGCATGAGCTCAGTGATCAGTAGTACATCTAAAAGCAATTACAGGGAGACAAGAATATAAAGAGAAAGTATATTATTTTCTTTTATAAAGAGATTTCAGTCTGATAAGGCAATGTCCTGCAGTCGGTTCTAACTTTATATATATATAGATGGATAGATGGATAGATGGATAGATAGATAGATAGATAGATGGATAGATAACACAGTGGGTTTTTTTTTTACAGCCCAGTTGGATTAACATTAGAGGTGTGCCCTTATGTTCAGAGATAAAAAGTCTAGCAGCCAGGATTATAAATCAAAATGAAACAACTGCCATGAATCTTTATTTTGTTTAAGCATTTTTGAGAATCTATACGCTCTCACCAAACAAAATTTCCTGATTAGAGACATACCGATATTATCTTCCATGTAATGGTGAGATTGGCCAGATTAAATTACACCAAAGTGTGAAATCTGGGTGTGGTGCTTTTTCAGTCCCACTTTATCTCCGATGTTCCCAGGATAGACAATCGATACTGATAAGAATAGATGAATGAAATTTGAGTTGTGTGCATTATTTAAAAAAGTTGAAAATTAAAATGCATTTCTTTGGAGACGGATACAGCACGTCCATGCAGAGCTGGGCGAAATGTCATATAAATCAAATCTCTGATTATTTTTTTTAGTCTAAATTTTGGATACTGTGGGTAAAATCTGTGTCCTATTTTTGCCTGTATTTAATCTGGTGTTTTGGGACGGCTGTTGTCGTGTTTAGTTCTCGTCACGCCTCCACATCCAAAAACATGGTTCTGTTTGAGGCGCTGGAATAAACGAGTCGTGCTGCTTCCTTTAGTTGCCGACAAATTTTACAGCGAGCTTTGGCTTGTGGAACGTCTGAACCGTTTCTATATGACTGATGAAACCACACCTCTCTTGGACGTATTATTTCGTATTTTAAAGGTGTAATGACCATGCGGGACGCGGAGAACTACAGAAGCTCGTTGTGCCAAACCAAGGTGAAATCGTAAAATCCATTTTTAAACCACAATCTTGAATTAATCGATAATGCTCATTTATCGCCCAAGTCTACGTCCATCTGATTAATCCTGTCTTGAAAGACGAGGGTTCATGCTCAGTCACCATAAATGCTAATTACACCAGTTATCAATTGATTTCATTCATTTATTCATTCATTCATCTTCTACCGCTATATCCGATCTTCCCTCGGGTCACGGGGAGCCTGTGCCTATCTCAGGCGTCTATGGGCACCCTGGATGGAATGCCAATCCATCGCAGGGAACACACAGAATCACACACACTAGGGACAATTTTCCAAGGTGCCGATCGACCTACTGTGCATGTTTTTGGTCCGGAGGAAACCGGATAACCCGGAGAAAAACCCCCTGAGGCACGGAGAGAACATGCAAACTCCACACACACATGGCCGAGACGGGAATCGAACCCGATCCTGGAGGTGTGAGGTGAACGTGCTAACCACTGCGTCCATTATCAATTGATTTGTGTTCGTATAATGTACTACTTAACATGCGCTGCATTTTCCTCCAATTAAATGTTTCCTTGATCACTTATGATCAGTCTTCATTAGTATAAGTTATGATGGTTATTGTTTGACATAGTAGTAGCTCCAGCGCCTCAACCTAACTTACTGTTTCACATGGAAATGCACCAAAATGCAAAAACAAAGGTGATTTTTGCAGCCCTACATGATTTGTGTAGCAGAAACGGGTGTTTTGTTGCGATTCTCTGGCTTTCAGCATGCACGGCTTTGCTTCTGGGCTCAGGTTAGGTGGTGATGGATGAACTGTGCTGTTCTCGGCACTCCATCATATTCCCACAGCCAGCTGATTAAAAAACCTCAGACAGACCTCATTTTATCTCGCGGAACTCTGCAGTGCTTCACACAGGCACATTAGACTGCGTGTTCCATGCTGAACAGGGCTCTGGCTCAAACGGGAAAACTGATGATGATCTAAGCGGAGAAGTAGCATTTGAAATTGCCGTCTCATTTCGACTCCTGCTCATAATTTCTTGTGTGCCTGGAAAAAGAGCTTCACGCAGGTTGTTAGATGTGTAGATGTACTACTTCATGTACACTGCCTGATTGCTTGTGACACACGGAGCGCTCCAGCGGGAATTTTAGTGCATGCTGAGAAACGAAGAAGATGAATCCTCAATATTTTTTTTTCTTCCCCCTCAGTAGAACAGGACAATGAACTCTAAATTACCGCTGCCGATCGCGTTCGCAACGTCCTGATTTCTGTTTCTGCCCTTTTAATTCTCCTTCGCAGTGCCTGCCTGAGTTACCATCCTGAGATCAGAGCAGACCTACTGTCACTGCTCATTTTTATACATCTAATATTCCAGCACATTTAGAATAGAATAGAATAGCCTTTATTTGTCACGTATACATTAAAGCACAGTGAGCCAGGAAACGGCGCCCCCTGGAGCACAGAGGGTTAAGGGTCTTGCTCAAGGACCATAGAGTGGCAGCTTGGCAATACCGGGGCTCGAACCCCGACCTTCTTATTAGTAGCCCATTGCCTTAAACACTGAGTTACACCCCTCCCCATTTAACTATTTAATATACTACTTTTATATATCCTAATATACTAGATTGTATATACTATTTCATATAATACTGTGTTCATATTATAACACCTGCTTGTATTAGGTACTATATCACAGTACTTACTTTTTAGCCTATATTGTACTATACTAAAATTCCATCTTTAACTAAATTCTATCAAATGTATTTAAAATGAAGAATTAAATCCCATTAAAATACTAAAAGGCTTCGTACTGACCGTGTAAGAGCTGAGAGTCAAACGAATGGCGTACTCATTCTTTCAAGTGCTCGCAGGCAGAAATGTGTGGTGTTGTTTTTTTTTTTTTTTTTCTTTTCATATCCAATTACTCATGAAAGGACTTATCATTCAGGACTCAGTCAGAACATTTGGGGACACCCATCTGTCGAGTTTAACTTTTTTTTTTTTTTTTTTTTTATTTTAATGGCAAATATATATTTTTTAAATATACAAATGCAATAGAAAAAGGTTCCCCTAACGTTCACATTCATTTTAGTAGAACAACCAGTGACAAAACTTTTCTTTATAGTTGACACATATGTTCATTCATTCATTCATCTTCTACCGCTTTATCCGATCTTCCCTCGGGTCACGGGGAGCCTGTGCCTATCTCAGTCGTCTATGGGCATTAAGGCAGGATACACCCTGGATGGAATGCTAACCCATCGCAGGGCACACTCACTCACATTCACACACACATTCATACACTAGGGACAATTTTCCAAGGTGCCAATCAACCTACCATGCATGTTTTTGGACCCGGGGGGAAACCGGAGAACCCGGAGAAAAACCCCCTGCAGGCACGGGGAGAGCATGCAAACTCCACACACACATGGCCGAGACGGGAATCGAACCCGGACCCTGGAGGTGTGAGGCAAACATGCTAACCACTAAGCCACCGTGCCCCTGGTACTAATAATATAATATCAAAATATTTAATACAGGTGCAGTTGTGTTCTGCTTTCACTTCACTGTAGCAGCAGAACCACAGGTGTTCAGCGATCACTTTTTGAAAAGAGAGAAGGAAAAAAAAAGGCAGAGAACTCTTACAAGCTTTTAAGCTTAGGGAATGTCTTTCGAGATTTTCAGATTGCTTATCTTTTTCTTCCTCATACAGTGCCCTCGTGTTTGCACTTTCTCAGAGATGCCTGAATTCCTGAAGGAAGGAAAATCAACTTCGGCTTTCATGGAACACACACACACACACACACACACACACATGCACACACAAACTTTCCTTAAGCTCAGTCATTTAAAACAGGGCAGATAAGTCGGGCCAATCACAGCTGATCATTTAGTTTGTTTGTGTGTGTGTGTGTGTGTGTGTGTGTGTTTGTCCTTGTTGGATTCAAGTGATGCTTGGAGATGTTAGCACATGCAGTGTGTGTGTAATTTCAGGTGCTGGAAGCCTGTAGCATCACGCTGTGGCATCCATACACTTCCGAAGAATAGAGGGAAAATACTTGTGTGTGTGTGTGTGTGTGTGGGTGTGTGTGTTTGTTTTTACATGCATGTGTGCATGCTGAAGCGCCGGCAAGCTTCAATTAATCTGCACTGGCTGAGTAAACACAGGCATGAATTATTCTCTTTGGATAGCGGCTCAGAATTCTCTCTGCCCACCCATTTTTTTTTTTCCCCTCCTGCTTACCATCTCCATAACATTTCATCTTTGGCTTTGACTACTTATTTCTTTGCTTGTTTTCCAGAGCAGGGTTGTAAATATAGCCGTATTATATAAGGAACTAAGCACTGTCAGTAATGAAAGACTGAGCCGAAAGCTGACCCATTTAGCACTTCACTTCAAGTGACAGATTTACAGCTGAATGTGCATGTTTTTTTTTCCTTTCTTTAATGGATTCACTGACCAGACAGGCAGAAACCACAATTACATACGACACAATCAGTGTGTAAGGTTTAAGAAAAAACCCCACTGACGTGTGATTTTTAGTTTTTTTTTAAGCTATGACGCTGTTATAAGCTGTTATAAGAATGAAAAGCTTTTATATAGTGTAGTTGTTAGCAAGTCTGAGTGTAACAAAAACGTGGGGATAATTTGGGTGTATTTTATAAGAACACCTGTTCCAGTTAGCTTCGTGCTGCACACTCTGTATCTGCTCTATTAGCCAAGTGACACTTGCAACAGAAGGAATATTTACAATTAAAAAAAAAAAAAAAAAAAATATATATATATATATATATATATATATATATATATATATATATATATATATAAATGTATGTATATATTACATTTTTAATAAAAGACAAACCAGATGTCTTGTTCTCTCAATTTTTCCCCCCAAAGATTCAGTAACTTTCTAAAATCCCATAGTTAGCTCCCATGAGTACATATTTTGTAGCATTTATTTTAATTTTCTGTGGTTTTCTGTTGTCCGGTTGTGTCTTTTTTGTTGTTGTTTTTTCCCCTTTTGTGTCACCATTCATTATATAAAGGAATAGAAAAGTGACATTAGAAGTAAGGGATACAATCAAAAGCATTCGATTAGAGTAAATCATCCACAAACCATTGTTTATTGAAGACTTCATAGGAATGTGTAAAATGGAAATATCAAATTTTACTGCAGCAAGTGTTCATTTAACATGTGCTCTTTTTAGGCACCTCTATTGTCTCATTGTGAGGTACTGTATCAGATTCACTTCTTACATTTAAATTCACATTAACAATTACAGCTTAAAATTCATTGGACAACAGGTTTTTTACTGATTCACTTGGTCGGTGAGTGTAAGGTCAGGTAAATTAGTTTTGTCCCAGATTTACGTTCATGGCGTTTGGTAGACGCTCTTGTCTTGAGTAGCTTAGAGACTGGGGTTTGAATTCACAATCTTCGGATCCAAAATTCCAATTCCTTAACCACTACGATATGACCCACCGTATGGGGCTGAACCTCATAACCAACTGGGATGTGGTGGATCAGTGATTAAGGTGTTTGCCTACAGACCAGAAGATCGCAGGTTCAAATCCCGGCATCACCAAGCTGCCACTTTTGGGCCCTTGAGCAAGGCCCTTAACCCTCAGTTGTAAGTCGCTCTGGATAAGGGCATCTGCCAAATAACACAAATGTGAATGTGAAATGGTCATTATTGAATGATGATAATGAATACTGATCGGATTTACCACTTTGTCAGTCAAGTTGCAAGCGGTGATATGTGGGGTTCAAGCATCTGAGGCACTGAAGGACATAATGACAAAGACAGAGTTGGTGGACTTGAAAGACTTGATATCGCCCCCCAGTGGCTATTTGTGGCCACTAGGTGGCGCTATACAAAGAAAATGAAAAGCTCTTTTCTTCACCGAGAGCCGTTAATTGGAAAGGCTACGCAATTTTTTGGGATTTGACCAAGGATTCAGGACATACATACATGTTCCAAGTTTCATGAAGATATCTCATTGCGTTCAAGAGTTATAGCCATTTTTGTCAATGTGGCCCCACCTAGGCTTTGAACTTTTAGTTTAGCCGTTGCAACGGTGAGTCAAAAGTTCAATGTTTATTATTGATAGCTATATTATTGATATTAATGGCTACTGAACATTTTTACACTGAAAATGATGCCGCAAAAAACCTAGGACTGGTGCACAAAAGTAGGTTTTTAACATAACCAATTTTTACTGAAAAAGCGCACTTTGCAGCAAAAATAAATCAATGAGGATTTTCTGCGTTTTGAGCCAAGGATTTCAGAAATGTATACTCTTTGCGTGTACGATAAATTTTCTATGAGCTACGACCAAATAATGTGCCAAATAAATTTTCCCGATTATAGCGCCCCCCTGTGTCCAAATGGGTTGATACTTTGTCAACCTCCCTCCAAATTGAGCTCTACCATCTGTCCAAGTTTCATGTATCTAGGACCTACCGTTTGGTCTGCACAATAAGCTTTCGGGCGGAATAATAATAAAAATCACTATTCAAGCCCGTGGCACGGTGGCTTAGTGGTTAGCATGTTTGCCTCACACCGCCAGGGTCCGGGTTCGATTCCCTTCTCGGCCATGTGTGTGTGGAGTTTGCATGTTCTCCCCGTGCCTCCGGGGGTTTTCCTCCAGGTTCTCCGGTCTCCGGTTTGGCACCTTGAAAAATTGACCCTAGTGTATGAATGTGTGTGTGAATGTGTGTGTGTGTGTGTGTGCCCTGTGATGGGTTGGCATTCCATCCAGGGTGTATCCTGCCTTAATGCCCATCGATGCCTGAGATAGGCACAGGCTCCCCGTGACCCGAGGGAAGATCGGATAAAGCGGTAGAAGATGAATGAATGAATGAACTATGCAAGCACTGTAACACTATGTACTTGAACTCCTAATTATATCAATATTTGTAGATATTGTAAGGAAATTGTTTTTGTTCATTTGGAGGATCTCTGTTCTGTTAAGAAGTATTGCATTTATAGGTTGTTAGTTGTCACCGCCTTTTTAGGACATTCATGATTTTGAAAAAGTCGTGCTTTTACTCATTACTGGGTAATAAACATGAAAGTAAATACCTAGTTGAAGTTGAATTTCGGGTTTATGGAGCATACATTGGTGTTTTTAGCTCTCTTTGTACTGGAAATGTTGATTGGTTGAATGGTAGTGATTTAACCAAACGCACATCCTATTGGCCTTGTCTGTGCTCCTACTGTGTTTAAAAAAAAAAAAAAACACTCCTCCAGATGTATACCTGTACTGGTTTTGCCAATTACAGCTTTGTTTTTGTTGTTTTCTTGATTTAAAGCAAATATATTCATTCATTCATTCATTCATCTTCTACCGCTTTATCCGATCTTCCTTCGGGTCACGGGGAGCCTGTGCCTATCTCAGGCGTCTATAGGCAGGATACTCCCTGGATGGAATGCCAACCCATCACATGGCACACACACAATTTTCCAAGGTGACAATCAACCTACCGGGCATGTTTTTGGACCGGGAGGAAACCAGAGAACCCGGAGAAAAAAACCCTGAGGCACGGGGAGAACATACAAACTCCACACACACACACACACACACACACATGGCCGAGACGGGAATCGAACCCGGACCCTGGCGGTGTGGGGCGAACGTGCTAACCACTAAGGCACCGTGCCCCCTCTATGAAGTATCGTCAAGAGGAAAATGATAAACAAGAGACTAAAAATATAGATGAGCAGATTAACCCTGGGCTTCCATACAGTACCACCTCAGCAGTACCACGGACGGATCACCTCCATACCACGCCCACTGGCGGTGTGAGAAGAACGTGCTAACCACTAAGCCACTGTGCAAATACACTGCACAGCACATCTTTAACTACAGTGTTAATTAAGCAGTCTTGTTCATATCAGTAGATTCATTTAAAATGCGCGTTTGCATTCTTCCCTTCTGCACCCAGAGGTATACGTGTACATACCTGGTCTGCCGTTACAACCCCAAGGCATCTGGCCTTGGCATCGATCGTTTTCGTTGTACTGCTTAAAACTGCATTTGTGAGAATCGCACAGTAAGGGTTTTTTTTGGCCGGGTTTTGGGTGTTTACTGTGCCACTTCCATTTGAGGTAAAGATTGATGCTTTCTAGTAAAATTATAACATTGTTTGTAAATCATCGTTGTTTAGCATAAATTATTCTACTACTTTATAGGCACTTTTTTGACAACAGCTGTAAATCCTGCAAGTTCAGCAGCAGTGGCACACACACACACACACACACACACACACATACACATGCTTGTGTGTTAAATGTTTTATTGTTAAAAACATCTTTCTAGCCGCCTCCTTATTATTTTATTGTTCTGTTTCTTTGTTTTTGTTTGTGTTTTTTGCTCTAAATTGTTCTCAAGTTCAGCACGCGCTGTGCCGAGTGCAAGCCGATATACACACGGGGGGTGTGGGGGGGAGGCTCTGATTTGTGTGCGTGCTCGTGGATAATGCGTGTGTGGAAAGTGAAACGGATCTCTGAGGAGCTATAGAGGCAGTATAGGTAACACACTCCTGCTTATCCCACATTCAATTCCAGGTCTATATAAGACATCAGTGTGGGTGTGTGTCTGTGTGATGGTGATTGTTTAGGAGCAATGGGGAGAGAGAGAGAGAGAGAGAGAGAGAGAGAGAGAGACAGAATCCTGTGCAGAGATCCTTCTCCGAAGCGCATTGCTGCACAAAATCTCACAGGACGTTTCTGCTCGGGGAAATAAGAATGCAGTTGAAAGTATTTCCAGTGAGGTGTGTGTGTGTGTGTGTGTGTGTTGAGCATTGTGCAGAAAAAAAAATCTTGGCACCCTGGATTGTAATCATATTACCACTACTGTACCCGGCACAGAAACGTCTGCATGTGTGGGAGTGTGGTTTACAAACGACACTATTGTGGAGAAAGCAAGCTTTGAGCGGGTTGTGTGTGCGTGTGTGTGTGTGTGTGTGTGTGTGTGTGTGTGTGTGTGTGTTGCACCCTGAGAGCTGTGTGAGGTGAGCCGCAGTTGTGTGCAAAGTAAAAGAGAGAGACGGCGAGAGGCAGAGCTTTATGGTAATGCTTAAGCCACAGAGGGAAGGGTGTTTCCAGGTTCGCTGCATTAGACTGCTGTCTTTTCTTTGTTCCACAGCATTTCCGTCAGCTTCTAAAAGAGGTGGCCGAGCTCACACGCTTGCGCACGCACACGCACACACACACACACACACACACACACACACACACACACACACACACACACACACACACATCCATGTGTGCGGCATCTTAAATGGCTTATACTTCACTGTTAACGAGATCCAGATTGTTGCCACTGGAAACCTGCTACGGGGTGTAGCCGGGGCGCTCGTCTACTAGCCTATTAAATCAGCAGTCTTTAAATGTGTGTCGGAATACATCTGAACTTTTACTATCACCGAGCTAATGAATTTCATAACCCGCACCGACCGTGCTCCGCATCCCAGATTGTAGAGACCGATTCAGCGAGATCTGGTGGGAGGATATATTTTTATTATTATTTTGTGTGTGTGTGTGTGTGTGTGTGTGTGTGTGTGTGTCTGGGTAGAGGCCAGCTGTAACCAATACTCCAATCTCCCTCCCTCTAGAATGTTTCTACAGGCCAAAGGAACAGTTGAGGGGTATATTTATAATAGCATGAGCCCCCACAGGGACACACACACACACACACACACGTGTGGTCACACCACAGAAGCACCTGCTTCTCCATGCCCGGTATGAGATACTAAACAGGACCCGACTTTCGTTCAGGTACCAGGCCAAAAAACAACACGGAGATGCACGGGTTCCGTTTTTCAAACGACTGGAGCAGAGATCTGCAGAAAAATAACAAGACTCATCCGTCTCTGACCTTTTGACAACGTGACTCAGTGCAAGGGAGCCGGTGTCGCCGTGGCTCGATGAGGTCACGCGCTTTATTCCGGAGAAGCCGAAGGGCAGCGTCGCTCAGGAAAGGGAACAACGGGAATAAGTGTGACTGTTTAGAGGTCGAGTCACCAATTATGCCAAGATGATGTGGTGTTGCTTACCCCAGAAGCGGTGCAGAGCTTCATTTATTTTTTTTGTCAGACGGAGGAGTCTCAGTTTTATGGCTCTGAGCAGCGCCGGGCCGGTGCTGACAAGCGTCTGTCACTAAATGAAATGTTTCTACAACGATGTCTGCATGGCCAGGGGCGCACACTGATACAGTGGAGAGATGCTCAGACTTGAAATAAGAACCATGAATATGACTCCTACATACACACACACACACACAGATAAACATGGTCCCAAAAATATCAGTCACATGTTCCCTGTAAATCCAGGCTTATCAGTTGTTGTCTCTGGTTTCCAAAAAGACCAGGAGCGCACTCTTTGCTCTTCAGCTTTTCCTGCAGCCCGCTGATGAATTAATACCTGAACATCTACGGTTATAATTTATATTCTAAATCGGATTAGGATCATCATGCCAATGCCACATCTGGCTCTTAGGTTTAAAGCACTTGTTCAGTGTTTTTTGCATCATAATGTCTATCTATCTTTTTGGTTTTTCACAACTAAATCCTGCCTTGAAAGTGTGTGTGTGTGGGGGGGGGGTGGAAATAAGGGGAAAAAAATCTTGTCTTCCCATTTATACCACATGTCGAAGGGCAATAAATCCCACAAATAAAGATATCAAGAGAGAGAACCATTACACTCTTCCATAAAAGTCTTTGTACGAGGCAGACATTCTCATTGAGTTGTATCCAACCTTTCCATAACTGGTGTTAAAAAGTCATTTCACATTCAATACACGCTCTGTAAAGGTTTCGTATTGTACACGGACCTTTAGACCCCACATGGTGAGAAATTAACCGCCTGCTTTCCTCTCTGTAATTGTAGTCGAATCTCTGAAGGTCACGTTCCAATTTTTTATTTAATGCCTCCGACTGGTGTATTAAGGAGACAAATGCTACTGTACCGTGTAAACACGTTTCTTGTTGTGGGAATGGATAGAAGATTTATGTCTGCTGTAATCACACGTCCACAGCAGATGCGGTGGGTATTACAGAGCTGAGGTGGGAAAACAAAATGTATTCCTTTATTGATTTTATCTGAGACGTTTTTGCTTTACGCACACAAACAAAGGGTTGCTATTGTCTGTACACGAATTCCAACATGCTCGTGTTCATGCTGCATTTTCCGTTGACTCTGTAGGAAGATTATGATCGCCTCCGTCCCCTGTCTTACCCCATGACTGATGTCTTCCTGATTTGCTTCTCGGTGGTGAATCCGGCCAGTTTCCAGAACGTTAGGGAGGAGTGGGTCCCTGAGCTGCAGGAGTATGCGCCCAATGTCCCCTACCTGCTCATTGGCACCCAGGTATTCTAATTTACCTTTGCTGAGTTTTGCTGTCCGACCGCATTTCATGACACATGACACTGCAACTGATTTTAAGGGAATCTCATAAACCGAATTGGACCATCGTTGAATATCAAACCTTGAAATTGGGCTGTTTGATTTAAAGTGCCTGAACATAAATAAACTGTGCAGTCTGGGTGAATCCGTATTGCAGAATATGATACTATACTGTAGGTCTGTTGCTGTTTTAGTAATCGAGTATTCGAACGATTATTCCATCGAGTAATCGGTTCAAAGGTACTTTTTCTTTATTAAATAACAACAATAATTGAGGGAGAAAATGAGACCCGTCTCTTGAAATGAATGTCATCTATTTTTTTATTTATTTACATATTTATTGCTGAAATTGCAATGTAGTTCATTGAATTTCCAGATTACATGTCGTTCCTCAGTGAACGCATAGAGTCATTTGTTTAATGAATCTCATCATTATTTTGTCCGGATTCGCTTTTCTTATTCAGAAAATTTTCCATGCACTAAATCCGTGTATTTATCACCATCTTTAAAAACGTCCTCTACTACCTACTGTACACGACCACTGAGGAATGCACTATATATAAATACATAAAAATAGAAAAAAAGGAAACACTGTACAGTGTTTTTTTTTTTTTATTATTTTAGTCTGAAATGATTCCAAATTTTGGAAACTTTCCAGCCTTTTCTTCAGCCATCAAATGACTGTTTCCCCGTCCAGATTGCTCCACAGTAGAGACCTGCACCAGACCTAAAATGAATAGTGTGCGAGACAAGTTTTATATACCTATGTGTGTGTATGTGTATATATAAAAAATAAAACAATTAGCAAGCTTGGAATCAAAGTTGGAAGCTTTTTTCAAAAATATAATTTCGTTTGATGCTCTATGTTCTAAAAAGTAAAAAAAAAAAAACTCCAAATACATTATTTTCTGTTTATTTTTATTTAAATTCAGAAGGGGAGCAAGTGAAACTAAAAACAAAACAAAACAGAGTAGCGGGAAGATGTCACTGCATTGGAAATGAAACTACTTATATACTTTACAAGGTTTGGAGGAACTTGAAATATGCTGGTCTCTACTCCAGTAGTGCATCTATAATAATGATCTGTGGGAAGCTTCGAGGCAAAGGAATTAGTCATTTTTGCATTCGAGTTACTACAGTGTTGAACGCTCTAATCTGATTGGTCAGAATTGATTGATTGAATGATTTAGTTTCTAGTAATTTCCAATGTGTTCCTATTTTAATAGTAAAATATTCTCATTCACTTATATAGCAGACTCTCCAAATAAACAGCCCAACAGTCATGGATGTATTTCTTTAAGGAAACGTTGCTGGATGACGAGCATTATTGGAAGGAGTCGCCAGTGTGTATTGCATTTTGTAACAATGATTTTCAGATAATCAAAAGCTTCGTAATCTTTGTCATCTCATCATCTGGAAAAACCCTTGCCAGATTTAATCTGATGATAAAAGTGGACAGGTGGGGAAGTGGAAAGGGATTGTAGGTCAGAATTGCATGTATGGCTGTACACAATAGCTGTCTCTCGTAGGTGTATATCAGTTTTTATTGCAGAAAACTGCGATGGCCTGACTAATCATTTCTTTAAAGAATGGTCTACATGTATCAAATATGGATTTTATATATATATATATATATATATATATATATATATATATATATATATATATATATATATATATATAAAACTTAACAGTGTGCCATAATGTTAGACTTTCCATCTGCTTGACGAACATGGAGGAAATGATCGGCTCATTCAATCTGTTGAGAGAGAAAGCTGTTTACTCAGAAGTGATTGTCCTTCACATACCACAACCCAGGAAAATAGATTGGACTTAACATTACAGTATAAGTGATATCACCTGTTGCCCAGGAAGTGATTGTCCAGAAAATATGCTACATTATGACTGCTAAAATCACAAATCATCATTCTTTATTACCCAAAATTATTTGGACACCAAGACATCTTTCATAATTGGGGACTTTCTTTCTTCAAAATTTATATTACAATGTAAATGTGTAAGTGTGTGTGCACACAGCAATACAGCATATAAATGCTTTCTACACATTTATATTCTAATATGAAAAATTATGAACGATGTCAAGGTAGATATTATATATATATATATATATATATATATATATATATATATATATATATATATATATATATATATATATATATATATATATATATATATATATATATATATATATATATATATATATACATACACTCATACAGTGATTTATTTATTTATTCTTAGGATATGTTAATTTGTAAAATCCTTATTAAATAAATCTCTTTATAATTGACATTTAGATCATTTAGATAATGTTTCATAGGTATACTTCTTTTGTAAAAGAACAAGTTTAACTTTTCCACACTCCGAAATCCAAATGTATCAGTGGTGGGATTATAATAATAACAGCCAAACTATGAGATTACGAATCCTTCTAGTCACCTTTGAAAAAGGAGTGTTTTAGGGAAAAGGGCAGGGTGTGCAGATGAACGCCAGCATCTGGCTTTGGGTCAGATATCCTGAGGCCTTGTACTCTAAAAACAAACCTTGACACATGGAATACGGTACAACACCCTGAAAATCGAGATCCGTAGACCAAGAGCTCACTCCTCCTGCTGCCGTTAGGAAAAGTCTAAGAAGACGATACATAGCAGACATATCCCCTTTTCGAACATTTCCCATTGTGTTATCTTCTGTGCTACAGATTGATCTGCGAGACGACCCCAAGACCATCACAAAGTTGAATGATGTGAAGGAGAAGCCCATTGTGACAGAACAGGGGCAGAAGTTGGCAAAGGAGGTAATTTCCTAACTGTAGATCTACTGGTGGATTGTGTACTACAGGAAGATGTCGGAAGATTTACAATTAAGAGGCATATTATGTCTTTTTTTGTAATATATATAATTTTTTATTTATTAAAATATTGTTTTGTTAATATTTTTATATATATTTTAGCTTGATTTAAGAAACAGTACCTGACACCTTACAATAGCTATACAGACATATTCTCACCAGAATATTAAAGCAAATACAGAAAAGTTGTAATATATGAAACTCAGAGCAGCGTTAATAACAACCCTCCTGCTCATGTGTGTAGATTGGTGCTTGCTGTTACGTGGAGTGCTCAGCACTGACGCAAAAAGGCTTGAAGACGGTATTTGACGAGGCTATCATCGCCATTCTGGCTCCCAAGAAAGGTGTGTTAAAGCGACGTCTCGGCCCACGGTGCATCAATTGCTGCCTTATCACGTGAGCATCCTGTTACACACCAGCTCAGGAACAATTGTGTGTCAGAGCTACATCACGTCCACCTGAATAAGGAGGACAAGTTTACGAATCAACCAGAGTGCGACCTCCCTGTAAAAGGATGACAAAAAAAACAACACCACAAAAACAAGTATGAAATAAGCTACTGTCTAGAAACAGGAACCGGTGTTCCTCTGGGATGATGGGAGTGAATGGGGGGGGAAAAACGACAAAAATCATTCAGCGGTCAAACTAGTGGATAACGAGGACACTAGACGTGAACGAGACGAGCACAGAAGCACAGTAAATGAAAACTTGCAAGTACAAGACAATAAATGGCACACTACAACTATCTTGCGGGTTGAAAACAGTCGGAGTGAATTTCCAGTTTTGCTTCTGTGGGCATGTGTGGTGTAGTGGACGAAAAAAAAAAAAAAAAAAAAAAATCCAGACAGACTAAAGAGCACAACCAAACATCCTGGACATTTACAGAAGCAAGATTTATTTGTCAAAGGAAAGAAAAAAAAAGGGAACCTGCATATGCCAACATGGGGGGGACGGGGGGGGGGACGGGGGGTTGCAAAACGAATGCCTTTTACAAAACTTTTCTCTTTTTCCAGTTTGGGTTTTTACAGCCTTTATTTACAAGAAAGAGGAGAGCGGAATGATCAAACATCCATTTATAAAAGCCTAATTGTGAACTACTGGAGGAACAAATCATTTAAAACCTGAGAGGAGGGAAAAAATCTACTTTCTCTTGCTGCATTTGACCTCAGAAGTTACGACTAAAGGCGCTGGTGCAAAAAAACCTTGTAATGTGTTGATTTATAACACAGCCCTTCGACGCTCATCCAGAATGTGGCCTGTCAGTTCCTGTCCTTCATTTGAGTTTGTAGGTGAGCTGCTTGCGATGCCAGCGGATCCAGATCGGAGCAGCGAGCAGTCCTGTAAGAAATCCTCCCGTCGCCCCAAGGGTACAGGAAATGGGCCACACCTGGAGGGAGGAGCCGGGGAGAGAGAGAAAAATAAGCTGGAATCAGCAACAACCAATCAGCTCTAACTGCACAACTAACTGGCTACAAACCAACAAAGATCACTGTGGTGTTTTAATGGTTAACTTTCATACTCAAAGCTTTAAACCGTTTTGTTTATTTCCTTTTTAATATGCACATAGCGTTGATTTTTTTTTTATTATGTGTTTTATGAAGTCTCTGCTCTGATTTCTTTTGCATTCTAAAAACTATATCAAGTACTGAATTTAAGCATCTATAGCGATTTTAAATGGATTTTTATTGCACAGTAAATGCAAAGGTGATTCGAGTGTTTTTGCAGCTTCCGATATATAAAGTTTTTTTTTTTTTAATAAACAAAGCTTTATGAATATTGTGGATTAAATACCTAGTGAGTTGCGAGTGAGAAACTCCCTGAAGTCAATTAAATGGTGCAAATTATTTTCTTAAGGTAAAAAAAAAAGTTACAACTCAGTGAATAGTTACTAATACTTTATGTACATTGTATCTCAAACTGATGTTTCCTGAACATAAAGTTGTTGTTTTTTCTTTTTTTCATAAAACAGGCCTCTGTTTATTCTTTTTGCCTTCCTCTCCTGGTGAGAATGTATTAAATGGTATTTTACTATAAGCATTTACAGATGCCAGCAGGTTCTCGCGCACTAAAGTTGTGCTGATTTTATCCTCGCTTTTTGTTCGTGATAGACTTGACGTGCGATTTACTAAATGACTAAATCTGTGATGGTATTAAAATGATCATAAACATCTCAGGCAGTGACCTTTTTAAAGATGAACGGTTCTCTTCTATGCTTTGATCCGGTCTTTATTTAACTCCGCGACGTCGAGACCGATCTTTTCGTTACATGCGCAGTTTTCCACTTTGAGGTCTTTGGGCTGCGTTTCGCAGGTTTACGGTAATAGGCTCCATCTGTCTCATTACAGGAAACACTAGTTGATCCGGTGCATGTGCTTGTCTTCTTTTTCCTCATTTCTTTGTAGAGGAAAAAGTCTACCTCGTTCTTAAAAACAAGAATATACAAGAGTGGCCCAAAATTAAAAGGCATCAGCAAGATTGATTTCTCAGTTGTGTCTCCGTTATGGTGGTGCATCACGGTGCTGAGAATAGCAATTGTGAGTCAGAGCTCTCTACCTCTCTACGGGAGCAGATCTTCCACCAAGCTGTTTTCTCATTAGTTAAAGCCGGCTACGCTATCATACCTTACCTTGACGGAGAACACACTGTTCCAGCTTTAACCACGCACATTTCTATCTGCGTTGTCATTCCGGACACGTGCGTAGGGAAAGGAATGACAAATGGGAGATTTTACTCTGACACTTTGAGGGCAAACACCAGGCCCTTTTCTGATCAATGTCCCTGTGCCATGCATCAATAATTTAAGCCTTAGTGCAGCCCCTTTAACGCCCTGAAAACTTTTAATTTTTCATGAACGTCAGTTCATTGCTGACAAAACTTCTCTCTCTGGAGACTGACATTTGTTTGGTCATATTTTGTCCAGGAGTGTTTGCCCCAAACTTGTTTTGCTACCTGATTGTGGTTCCTCATTACAGTTCCTACACGGATGCATTAAATACTATGATTGGATTACTCTGAAACTTGAACCTCGCATTACATCTTCAGCCACTATAGTCTGAATAGGAACTGAGCTAAATCTGAAAGATTTGTCTTTTCTATAGTGATTCTTGGAATCAGGTCATTTATAGGCCTTAAGGGAGTGTTGCTTTTTTAAAGAAAGTTGCTGAAGTGACAAAAAAAGGTGAAAATAGAAGAATACTTAGTATAAATTACATGAATAATACAAGAAAAAAAAAAGAAGAAATTGACACACATCTCTCTCATATCTCTCTCTCTATGAATACATGTTACCTTTGGTCTCTATAATTACAAGAGCAGCTCCATATGGTGGCAATTATCTTACAGACATTTATATATAATATAATATAATATATATATTATATACATAAGTACACATTATTATATCAGTAATTCAACTCAGACAATGAAAATAGTTTAAGTCGTTGTTTTTTTTTATTCTGATGCTTTTGCCTCACATTTAACATGGTCAAAGGATGGTCTCT
This sequence comes from Kryptopterus vitreolus, assembly GCA_030449085.1. NCBI lineage: Eukaryota > Metazoa > Chordata > Actinopteri > Siluriformes > Siluridae > Kryptopterus > Kryptopterus vitreolus. The sequence goes on along the minus strand of JACRUU010000015.1, from coordinate 24,944,924 downwards.
CAGTTTGGTTCGCTAATCTACACAATCATGGGGAAGACTGCTGACGTGACAGTTGTCCACAAGCCACAAACATTCATTGCCAGAGAAGTTGGCTGCTCACAGAGTGCTGTGTCCAAGCATGTTAACAGAAAGTTGAGCGGAAGGAAAAAATGTGGACGAAAAAGATGCCCAACCAACCGAGAGAATCATTTGGAAACCAAGGTCCGAGAGTCTGGTGAAGCTCATAGCCCAAGCTGTTTGAAGTCCATTGTTACATTTCCAGACAATGTGATGTTTTGTGGGGCACGGCTTAGCGGTTAGCACGTTCGCCTCACTTTGCCAGGGTCCGGGTTCTTCCCTCGGGTCACAGGGAGCCTGTGCCTATCTCAGGCATCTATGGGCATTAAGGCTGGATACACCCTGGATGGAATGCCAACCCATCGCAGGGCACACACACACATTCATACATTAGGGACGATTTTCCAAGGTGCCAATCAACCTACTGTGCATGTTTTGGACCGGGAGGAAACCGGAGAAAAACCTCCTGAAGCACGGGGAGAACATACAAACTCCACACCCACATGGCCGAGACGGGAATCGAACCTGGACCCTGGCAGTGTGAGGCGAACGTGCCAACCACTAAGCCATCGTGCCCCCCTATGAAGTATCGTCAAGAGGAAAATGATAAACAAGAGACAAAAAATATAGATGAGCAGATGAAACCTGGGCTTCCATACAGTACCACGGACGGATCACCTCCATACCACGCCCAATTGAGGCAGTAATTAAAGCAAAATGAACTCCTACAAAGTACTGAGTATGTACAATAAATGAACATACTTTCAGATGGCCAACAATTCACTAAAAATTTTGGTCTTATTGGTCTTGTGAAGTATTCTAATTCTATAATTCTAAAAGAACCAAAAACTTTTAATTAAAAAAATGTATTTAATACCCAAACTGAATTGAGTTGAATTACTGAAATAAATGAACGTTTCCAGCGCATTCTAATTTGTTGAGGTATATATATATATATATATATATATATGTTTGGAATCACTCTGAAGTGAGAGCAGACATCTTTGCAATGTTTGTTTCCAGTTTCTAACCTTTGGAAAGCACCTCTCTTCACTTCTCTTTTGCGTTCCTGATTTCTAAGTTTCCCCTTTTCTCTCAACAACTGTAAGATCTCTTCGAAGAATACAGTAATGTTTCTTGATGTCAAAAAGAAAACACTTAACATCAGCATATCTCCTCCTACATGTTTACTCATTTTACAAACTGTCACTACAGTATGATAATGTGTATGTATGCTGGATGATTCAGAACTGACCTGCCAGGGTCGGTCCCAGTCAAGAGGAATAGGGAACGCTCCAAGCCAGGCTCCAACTAAACTGCAGCCAGTAGTGATCTGGAGTGAAGTGTCCCAAATGGACATTGCCCTGCAAAAGGCATACACTTTCTACTCAGCACTGTGGTTAAAACCCATGGGACACCATATATAATATCTTAAGTCATTTTATAGGTTTCATACAGGGTTAGTTCCTGGGATCTGAATCCAACAGATCAATTTGGATTTTGCTGTCAGTACGTAAATAAATGGCTTATCTTATTAGGGAAAATCTTGGGCAATATTTGGACAAACGTTTAAAAAAAATTATATTTTCATGGTGTTGATTTTCCAAAATGTATCACGCAAATAAATCAGATCTAAATGTGATCCACCGTTGCAGCTCAATGTTATTTCTGGTAACAGTTCTGAGTAAAGCAGTGGTGTGCTTTGCAAGTCAAACACAAAAATGCAAGTACAATAACAAATAAGTGACGTCTATTAATTCATGCTTGATTACATGTTAATGAAATACATTTGCCGGTACACTTGTACATGTTTCTTCATTTTTGATGAAGTAAGATTACAGAATATTAAAAAAATGTTGCAAACATAATATAAAATGTTAAAAGTCAGCAGGGATTACTGCAGGTGTTCATGTGGACAACTGTAATCCATAGATAATTATCAAACATGAACATGAAAATGATGATCAATAAATAGTACATTATGGACTAGTTTATGTAAACTAACTCTGCATTTAATGCAAGTTAATAAACACTATTTAAGGGAAGATTAAATTTCCCTAATGCTATTAGTACATTTCATTGCAGGTGGGTAAAACTCAGACTGTTTCTGTCCAAGAGAGATGAACTTCCTGCAGTGCTTAGATAGAGACAAAACAGCTGAATAAACACTGGGTGTTCTTGAGCCAGGCAATTATGTTTTCTCAAAATGATCCTGAGATTGGATCACTAAAAACACCTAGCTAGTTTTACAGTTTTACTTTCAGAAGTCAGAAGGACCTGAAAGTTGATAGGCGTTAAGGTTCTCAAATTTGGGTATGGATCAAGATCTCCACCTAGTGGCATAAAGTTATTTATTTATTTATTTTCTTAATAAAGCTTATGATAAATACCGGATTATGTTTGACAACGCCATGAATAAAAAATCATGAAAAATGAGTGTAATGAGCGTAAATAAAATAAAAAAAGGGTAATGAACAGGTGTTGCAAAGCATTTAAAGTTGATAGGTGTTAGGGTTCTCAAATTTGGGTATAGATCAAGGTCTCCACCTAGTGGCATAAAGTTATTTATTTATTTCTTTTCTTAATAAAGCTTATGGCAAATAACTTATGTTTGACAACGCCATGAATGAAAAATGTATGAAAAATGAGTGTAATGAGCGTAAAAAAAAGTGGAATGAACAGGTGTTGCAAAGCATTTGTGAAGAAACAGGACCCACCCGTCTCTACTGAAGACCCGGATCCACGCCTGAACGTTAGGACCAAGCATACACAAACATCTCAGTGTTGTGAGAGTGGAGAGAAATACGGCAAGAGAAAATGTTTCCAGAGCTGATCTATATTAAAACAAACACAGCATTGATTTACACACAATTAACTGCCATTTAAACCACAATGTTTCTGCTGTATGATGCAAATATTAGACTTTGAACTGTCCTTGAAAGCAATATTAAAGCTTACTGATTATTGAATACATTCTCCATCTGTCCCTGAACAGCTTCACTATACCATTGTATACCATAAAACTTTACTTTGATAAAATATTGTACGTTTGTTACACTATTCTTTTTCAGCAAGTTCACAAAAACACAATAAGCTTAAATAAAATCAAATATTTACACTATATGGAAGTATAAAAGTTTGTGGACACCTGACCTTAAGAAGAATGAGTTTTTTAATGCCATTATCTCACATTTGCTGTTATAATAACTCTTCTGAGAAGATGGGTCACTAGATTTTTGTACATCGCTCTGGATAAGTGCGTTTGCTAAATGTTATAAATGTAATTGTAAAGTCGGGCTACTGATGTAAGGTGGGGAGGCCTGGGGTGGAGTCAAAATTTCAACTGCCATGTTCTTGTGGCTTGAGAGCACAAATCTCTACAGCCGTGCTTTGAAATCTAGATGACTAGAGGATGACAACCGACGAAGGGGATTAAATCTGGTATGAACACATAGAATTCACTTTAACATAGAAGTGAAATCGTTAGGAACAATGTGATAACGACAATATAATAACAACAGGTGATACTCACTCCAGCAGAGGTGCCCCATACAGGACAACCACGGTGTGGAAGAAGAGGCAAGACAGCAGAAAATACACACATGATCTAACCAGTCGAGACAACTGGAGGAAAGAAATGTTGTCACAATACAAATGAAATGCATACACAACAGGTGTGCTTGTTTGAGTTTTGCGCTGGTGAAAATGAAAATTTGTACCTTATAGCTTAATGTGTTTTTCTTTGTTGATGGACCGACACCAAGAAGCCAAAACACAGCAATGTTGACCAAGGCAACACAACCGGAAACGGAATAGATCCACACCAAGTGTGTCCTATACACTGAGAAGTTGTCTACTGTTAATGCAGGCATCAGGCTTCCCACCAACACAGAGCCGGCGAGAAGGGCATGAGCTGATGCCATACCTCTGATTTCCATTTCCCACATGAGTAGCTGCATAAAAAAATAGCCAATAGTTAGTTAGTTAGATAGAGTTAAAAAATATTTTTTTTGTTATCAATTTGCCAAATCAATATTTGGTGTGATTACAAGATGCTGTGGTCAGAGCGTCAGCGCTTCAGCATCAGCCTTGATACAGCGCCCCTGGGAGCAGAGGGTTAAGGGCCTTGCTCAAAGGCCCAGGAGCTTGGAGATACCGGGACTTGAACCCACCAAACTTCCTCTAAGTAACCCTTAACCACTACCACCTCTACTAGTAAACTTGCGTTTCTAGGTGTAGTTTTTAGAGTAAACTCGGCAGGTTGGTTGTTCCTAATATCTTCGACAACTGTCTGTATATCTTCTATGGATGTAGTCTGCCTCAGATTCTTCTTGTAATTCCAGGTGTACAGATTCACAGACCTACAAAAGCCAAAACTGCTAATGAGGATAATGTTTTTAATGACATTGGCTGTATGTTTAAGGTTGTTTTTCCTACTGTACAGCATTATTTAACAATTGCCTAAATCTTTTGCACAATAATACACACACACACATTATATATATATATATATATATATATATATATATATATATATATATATATATATATATATATATACTATATACACACACACACACACACACACAAATGAAACATAATTCCTCCTATTTACGAAGTTGCCGAATTATAGGAATGTAATTTCTATATTATTATTGTTATTTAGAAATCACACCATGCAGATAAATGAATGGGAAATAAATGGGTGCAGACAGAAACCTTATAATGACGCTCCAGTCATTAGTACTCACACGTTACAGGCAAAACCAAACACGTATTCAGCTACTTTATGTGGCTATAACGCTGCAAACAGACCTCTTGTTCTTTATGTCGTGTTGCAAATGATCACAAAACACGTTCAGCGGCCAATTTCACCAGAGAATAAGCCTGGGGGAAAAAAGGTCATTTCATGTATGGCGCACTCTTCCGGCATCAAGGAGTCATGTGACCCATCATGGCGGCGCCCACGTCGAACTCGACAGTCAAAGCATGAAGGATTCTCACCGTCCTTCTGCACAGTGCTATAAATATATTGTAGCGATAAGAAGGTCATAAAGAAAGACAATTTTAACACAAAAAACATTAAACCATAAACCCATTCTGCACGTATTTATATGTATATTATATATGCGCCAAGTATTTGATTGCTATTAAAATTTACAAAAAATATATACATTCATATCCAAGTGAAAACTTTATTTTTAAAAGATTTGTTATATATATATAATATAATTGTTATATAATCTGTTATAGATATCGCGAGTTCTAGGTGTACGCGCTTGCCCATGACTTGTATTTTAAAGTTTGTGAGGGTACTGTGACGTCAAGTGATTGTGTAACGTGAGCGTTGCGCTTCAGTTTGTGTCGTTAGTACGATTGTTCTCCATTTTGGCTCCGACTGTGTTCAGCGGCTTTACACAATGGTTTGTGAGAAATGTGAGTATATATTTAATATATTATACCGATCTATAAGTAGAATTGATGTGAATGGATAGTGTAATTGTTTCTAGGTAAACTGTTTGCGCGTGTGTGTGCGCGTGTACGTATGGCTGCAGCTGATGGTAGGTCAGTGTAAGATGAGGATGGTGTCAAACTGTTACAGCCAAACTGTCTTGACAACACATGAGGGATTTTTATAGCGACTTTATTCAGTCTTGGGTTAAATAATATAAATAGCAGTGTGCAAGAGAAGAGTCGCTTTAAATACCACCGCATTTGATTGGGTTAGCGGAATGGGGTATTTTAGCTTAGCATTATCTCTAAGTCTGTTCCTCTCATCACCTAAATAAACTCTCATTGTGTTTACTGTGTATTTATCATTGTATTTGTAAATGATTATATTGTATAATATTCTTATGCGACTCGTAGTTATGTAACATTACAGCCGTAGCGACAGAAACGCGAAGCACGTGATCAAACGTACCACGTGACCTGTATCTCAACCACATTTTCAGGATTTGGGGGTTATATTAGTTTAGATTCAATTTTATTGTCCTTGTGCAAGGTGCACGTACAGAGCCAATGAAGTGCACTTATCATCTCTCCAGAAGTGCATAAGTGGCTTATTTACAATAACTAGCAGTGTAATAAACAAGGGTATGCGCTTCATTATTACAGATGTATGTATGCATGTATATGCATATATAAAGGTGTTATAAGAGTATATGTAGATTGATACATATATAGCAATGGAATGTCATAAATAGGTGTGTAAATAGAACACAGGCATGGTACAGTATGGATATGAAAGTAATATACAGTAGTGCAATTACAGATGTTATGGATTGTGCAAATAAATAAAGTGACAGTGCAGTAGTCATTGTTATATTGTATGATCAGCGGTTCAGTGCAATAACAGCCACAGAGGAAAAAACGCAATTATGCAGTTTTCCATACAATGACAAACAGCATCTTTATTATTAGTGTAGATGATAATGAACAAAATGACTGGTGAGGGGGAAACTTGCAATATAAACATCATCTTCACTGATATTTTGCATTAATATTAAATGTAACTACACCGATATAAAGCATAATCTGCCATTTCTACATTTGCTGTGCTTTTAAGAAGAATAAAGCATTTTGGGACAGACTGCTATTGAAAAATATTTCACTTTTGTTTAGTTATACAGCCACGTTCTGTAATGCGGTTGCATTGTCATCTGGTAATTTGTGTGCCAATGTCTGAATCAAAGCAGAACTGCTGTTGCTAGTTGAATTTTGTTTCCCCCTCAATCCACAAGTGACCTTGATGATGCAGTTTTTACACTGAGAATGGCTGGTCACTTATTTTCTTTTGCTTTAACAGCACGATTATGGTATAAACCCAATCAGTAGAGTACTACAGTATTCAGAGACTTTCTGTATGTACTTCATAAAATGGCAACTCAGGTATTTTTACATGAGTCAGTCTTGCCTAGCTATAGCTGTTTAGTTGATATACTAAACACCAGATATGAGCTAAAGTGATTGCTTTCCAATTTGAGTATTTTACAATAAGCACTTGTACACAAAATAGCTTTTATCCTGTAGAGTACTATACAACTGTCACTATCATACGATAGTGTGACATTATTGCATATCCACATTGCTGTGTTTTTTGTGTTGCGTTATAATCATGTCATGTTCTCTGTAATAAATGCACGGTTGAACTTTCTCCCTCTAGGCGAGAAGAAACTTGGTAGAGTTATCACTCCCGATACCTGGAAAGATGGTGCAAGAAATACGACAGGTCAGATCTGCTTGGATATTATCCGTAGTCATGGTGACCACACATAGCAAAATGGCATGTTTTGACCCTGTAGATTGCTCATTGTAGACAAATTCCCAATGGCAATCTAAAATGTCTGCAAAATGTGACCGTGTGTGTGTGTTGTGTTTTCCAGAGAGTGGCGGGCGGAAGATCGATGAAAATAAAATGTTGACATCCAAAAAGGCCAGGTACATTTATCTCGGAACGAACTTCACTTGAAGCCATTGTAAATAACGTTGCGATGTTATTATGTATTTCTGCTCCTGTTTGGGTCTTAGGTTCAATCCCTATGGAAAAGCGGCTTTTGCCACATGCAGAATATGCAAAAGCTCCGTTCACCAGTCTGGGTCACACTACTGTCAAGGATGTGCTTACAAGAAAGGTACATTCCAAAACATTATTATGTTATACGCTCATTTCACTTTTACACCCTGAAATATATTTCTCCTTTCTTTTCTGTTTGTTAGGGATCTGTGCGATGTGTGGCAAAAAGGTCCTGGACACCAAGAACTACAAACAGACGTCGGTGTGATTTGCACATAAAGACATAAAAATGTCTAATCTTTTAGAAGTGTGAGAGGGCTGTGTAGAGAAACTCCTCTTTCTATTCAGATAGGCCATTCAGTCGGTTCATTGGTGATGTTTGTGTTGTTATTTAGCGCAATAGTGCAGTTTTATATAACTGTACCAAATTTCGACACAGCTGTAGTTTTTTTTTTCCTTAAAGGATTACTTTAAAGCAATATAGCAACTTGCACTGGGAAAAAAAATAGATGCCTTGCCTACATAAAAATGTCTAAGTACTTACTCATGTTTTTTGAACAGGCCAGATTTTCACCATTTAGATATTAGATTTAATTGCAAGCCATATTCAATATGTATATATATATATATTTTTAAGCTCATATCACAGCAGGCTATTTTATTACCAGGTGATCACTGACAGATTCACCCTGAGGCTCAAATGTTCACATTTAAATACCATCTTTTCCTACTGGCAGTTTTCCTTTTTTTTTTTGATTATATGAATTTTGAGTGTTTTATGTACATTATATCCAATAATCGTGTTTCTGAATATTGTTTATATTATTATTGCCTTGTCTTCTCTAAGAACATGTTCTAGTTCTTATACTAGCATGTGTGTGAATTGTTTTTTTTTTTGCCATATTAAAACAGTGCAGTGTCATACTGATATAATGGTGTGTTGTTTTTTTTTGTAGAAAAGGAAAAGCAAGCTATTGTTGTTTTGAGCGTTTTGTTTAAAATAAATTGCAGTAGAAATTCAGATATTCAGGGAGTTTTTCTTAGTTTTAGTCATACTTCTGTCAGCTTATAATGCTGGCGAGGAAATTATGCAGTATTATTCCCTTCGGGCATTTTTGGTAGATCACAAATTTTGACTCTGTCCAAGGCATTGCCTCAAAACCCTAGGTCATTATGTGTTTTACATGAGCTCCTTTGTGTGTGTGTGTGTGTGTGTGTGTGATTAATTAAATAATAAATAATACATTCCAAACTTGGGGTGCCAATACAATTGATCTTTCTGCTTTCTATCTTCAGTCCCTTGTTTAATAGTTTAATTTGCAGTATTATTTGCAGTGTTTTCACCACATTGCCTCGTGTCAGTCTATGCTTATTGCCTCCCTGTCCAATTGAGGGCATCTGTTTTCCTCCCTCTGCTAAGATCTCTGGTCTGCCTCCCAGCCGCCCTGCTGAATATGTTTTACATTCATTACTGTTCCTTTCCTGCCCTGCAGAAGATGTCAATCTGCTTCCGTGCCCTACTGAAAATTTCACTCATCCTCTCTCTGATCCGCTGTAAATGTCGCGTTGCCTCCTTGCCCTGCGAAGGATGTCACTCCTGGAGGATACCATCTACAGCCAATCAGAATCTAGCATTTAGGCAGACCATGATATATCATTTGTATTACATTTAACACAAAAAAAGTTTAATCAAATCGGAATTTATTTGATTTTATGAAAACATCAACCAATCAAACACAATCTACTGAAAATAATACCGGGAATGTGGAAATTTTATAGATCCAATGAATATCAGTTTTTAAATATCAGCCTTGCATGGAGGTTATTATGTGATCACTGTAAAATTGAATTATTATTAATGCAGATATTAAAAGTGCAATTAATTTGTACTATTGAAAAAAAGGTTAGATAATTTATTGTTAGATTTAGTTTTTGACTCAATAAGGTTCATGTATTAAATAATAATATAATTGCCTCTGTCTATTTATTTAACAGATGGCCAGATTAGCCTGTACATGAACATTAACCAGACGAGTCCAGCTCAGCTGGCCAAGTTCCACTGTAAAATAAAAAAACAAACAAAAAAAAAACCTGTGTACACCAAATGACATTATACTATGATTAATGATTTATTGCAATCACTAAATTCAATTCCTATAATTTTGGATGTGTGGATGCCAAAAGAAGTGAATGTTTTGTCCGCGGAATACATGAATCCATTTCACTGTTGAAATGCGACTTGATATAGCAGCACTGGGACTCGTCACTAGCTCTTGATCAAAGCCAGAAACTCCTCGCGAGTCTTTGGATCCTCTCTGAATACTCCGAGCATGGCACTGGTCACGGTGCGACTGTTAATCTTCTGCACACCACGCATGACCATGCACATGTGACTGCAACAAAATGTGAAATATATTCAGTTGAAGAGGAAAAGAGGAAGAGTATGTATACTTTATAAAGATAGAGTGGCGATATTAGGTGTGTAACGTTATGTGTAATGTTATACTATCCACGGTGACCTCAACAGAATTAAAGAACACTACCAATACAAAACAAAAGTGTTCAAAATGTCAAAGACCAAATGTCCTGTTTAAAACACAGATTAAAAAATTGTAGAAAACTTCTTTTCACCACTGGTTTCTATTCAGGGCATAACAGAGCAAAAATATTGACTTGTAAAGAGTTTGTAGATTGTGCTCCAGTATATATACATATATATATCAAAAGTATGTATACTTTATAAAGATAGAGTGGCGATATTAGGTGTGTAACGTTATGTGTAATGTTATACTATCCACGGTGACCTCAACAGAATTAAAGAACACTACCAATACAAAACAAAAGTGTTCAAAATGTCAAAGACCAAATGTCCTGTTTAAAACACAGATTAAAAAATTGTAGAAAACTTCTTTTCACCACTGGTTTCTATTCAGGGCATAACAGAGCAAAAATATTGACTTGTAAAGCAGTTTGTAGAATTGTGCTCCATGTATATATACATATATATATATATATACATATATATATATATATATATTCATTCATCTTCTACCGCTTCCCTCTGATCACGGGGAACATGTGCCTTTCTCAGGCATCTATGGGCATTAAGGCAGGATACACCCTGGATGGAATGCCAACCCATCGCAGGGCACACACACACAACCACACACACATTCACACACTAGGGACAATTTTCCAAGGTACCAATCAACCTACTGTGGTCAATTGTGTGTGTGTGAGTGTGTGTGAGTGTGTGTGTGTGTCAATCAAATCATAATTTAAGTATGTTTCAATTCCACATTGTAAAACAACATAATAATTATGTAGTTATATGAGGACTTAATAGCTGTGTAAAGCAATGCATTTTGTGTTTGTATGTAACTGCTTATAATAAATGAACTCACGCTGCTTCGATGACTACTGCTACACCTGCTGGCTTCAGGGCTTCAGAGATGGCTGTGGCAATTTGTTTCGTCAGACGCTCTTGCACTACAATGGTAGAATTTGCAGGAAGCAACCAATTAATCATATAAAACATCAGGACTGATATTTATTCATGAAACATGAAGGAACATTTCATTTCACCGGCTGTAGTTTTACCTTGCAGTCTGCGGCTGTAGATTTCTACAATCCTGCAGGGCGGCAATATTAGGACAGAAAGTTAAATATATCCCATCAAATACCCTTTTTCACTTTAACATCACCTAGGTCAAGATTTTGGTCATGCGCGGCCTAAAACAGCCTATTGCCAATGGCTATTGATTACTCAATTACTTGTCTGCAGTAATCATTAATCTTTTGATCAATATGCTTTTTTTTAAATCCGGTCTGGCCTTTTTAGCCTCTGGACTCAAGTCCTCCCATGACCATATATACACCTGGATATGCTCTGTCAATCATTCATGTCTCTTTGTAACTGCTTAATGTGCCAGATGTACCTGTGATTATCACTGCCATTTTTTCAACTCTATGGTAAACACTCGCAACAGAAGATTGCCCTGGTTTTGTGGGTTATTTGTGACATAGTCAACACTAATGTTGTTTAAGGTACTGAGAACAGCATGGGTTTCTACAGGCTGGTTTGTGGAGGAAACCAATAGTGGCAGCCAGGGCTCGAGCGCCAGACCTTCCGATCAGAAATCCAGCGCTTTGACCGTTGAATTACATTGTTAGGTTATGTGTGAATGTGTTTGATAACAGAAGATCACATAGAACAGGGATTAACTCATTTCCCCAGTCTCTAGACTACCACAAAAAAAGTGTGTGCATGCATTGCATACTCACCTGGCAAGTTTACTAAGGCCAACTACTTTCTTATTTGGCAAATATCCTATGTGGACCTAAGGATTAGAAAAAAAAACACGCTGTTTCATTTTTCAGTCCAGTCTGAACAGTGTGTGTTTTCTGCCTGTCCTACGTAACCCAAACCTGTTAACCCCGATTTCTTATCACTGCCCTCCCTGACCCTCTCTCTGCACATCCAGCAAGATTGCACCAGTTTGCTTAAATTTACCTTGCCAAAGAATGGTACTAAATGATGTTCACATAGCGAGAACATGTCAATGTCCTTCACTATAACAATCTCGTCGTGATCTTCGTTGAAAATGGCGTTATTAAGGACATCTGTAAACAGAAATGGAAACATTTTCAGGATAAACTGGTGTAAGCATCATGTGTTATAGTCAAACACTAATCAATCCCTTAATACCGTGTGGTTAGAAATCTGTTAACCACATGACATTATTAAATAAAATAAATTAAAGACTGTATATCGCTGTTGATTAGTGTGAATCTAAATCAGATCCTATCCTAAAGGGTAGGAACAGCTCGGGGATTAATCGAACATAAATGGGAATTAAATGATTAACTGGAATCGTTTTGAGGTAAGATCATATGGAGCTGGCACCCTTGTAACTTCTAAACACTCTCAGGCAAATAGTACTACCTTGAGTATTACAATTCTTCTATTACAATCCAAATGATAACACCTCAATACAGAATCACTTTTCTCACCGTGGATAGATTGGTGGTAGCCCTTGGTGAGGAACTGCATGGCTTTGGCGGCACGGAGAGGAGTTTTGAGCAGTCCTTCGCGCTCGGTGTCCTCTCCCAGAGAGCTCAGGATGTTGGTAAAGGCGGACTGCATGGCCACCACTGGTCGCTCCTCCGGTATTCCGCGCACCTCTTCGACCCTTTTCGTCTGCTGCGTGGTGCTGTCATTGTTATAGCCGTTATAACACACCAGGTCTGTCACGCCGATCATTTCCGCACGATTACTGTACTCCATAAAGAGCGACACTGGACTTAACTGAAGTAGATGGCGATCTGCTCCGGAGTTCCGTGCGTTCTGCGTCAAGACGCACGTGTTGCTCTGTTCCTTTTTGCGTCTCTCTATTTATACCGTCGCGTCCACCTTACTGCTCACGTCGAAAGTGCATTACCAAAAGCTGCCAGGGCGTGCTCAAGGGAGTTTCTACTCAGTCAACCAGGTAAATGATTGTAATTAAAATGCTTACATTCAACGGATTATTCTTTGATTATTCTCACTCAAGTGCACCAAACTCGTACAGCATCTCACATGCTCCATAATTAGTCAATATAATAGTAAATCAGTGCATTTGACCCTTCACAAATCTCCACCTAATCTCTGGGATTCATTAACTGTAATATATTAAATGATTCCATCTTCTCGTCCTCATCAGAATCCAAAATGCTCACTTGTTCACGTACACCTATAGAAGGTTATACAATATGTTATAAATAAAAGCCTTTCTGGTTGAATAGGAATTATTTTAAATATCTACTTTCAGGATTTCTAGGACACATGCATAATGCATGGAATGAAATTTACAGTTTGTATCTTTATAGTTTGTTAAATTATATTGTAGGGCTGTCAATAGCTAAAAATAATAATGTAATAGCGATTGATTGCACAATTGCCATGCGTTAACTCGTGATTATTCGCATGCTAATCGCGCAATCGCAAGTTTTCAATGTACCATAAATGATATAATTATTGATTATTAAACATTAACTAATAAGACTAATAAAATGATTGATTATTCATTCATTCATTCATTCATCTTCTACCGCTTTATCCGATCTTCCCTCGGGTCACGGGGAGCCTGTGCCTATCTCAGGCGTCTATGTGCATTAAGGCAGGATACACCCTGGATGGAATGCCAACCCATCGCAGGGCACACACACACACACACACACACACACAATCACACACATTCATACACTAGGGACAATTTTTCCAAGGTGCATGTTTATGGACCGGGAGGAAACCGGAGAACCCGGACAAAACCCCCCTGCAGGCACGGGGAGAACATGCAAACTCCACAAACACATGGCCGAGACGGGAATCGAACCCGGACCCTGGTGGTGTGAGGTGAACGTGCTAACCACTAAGCCACCGTGCCCCCGTAGGAGGAAAGATCGATGCTGAAATGATCTGGAATTCCATGCACTAAAGTTTCTTTATTTATTGGTTCTTTTTATTTATTCAGAGTAAAAAGTGCCCAGAGAAATATTTGTTGTTCACGTTTCGTTCATTCACAAAACCCAACGCAGAGTGAATAGCGAGTTAATACTGCTTTAATAAAATTAGTGCCATTAAAGTGAATTTGCATTAATTAATGTGTTAACATTGACAACCAAATTATATTGCATTTTTCAGTTAAATAAAGCTGTTTTTCATTTTCTTTCATATGAAACTGAAGCAATGTTTTAATTAAAAGTAAACCTAAATGCTCTGGCTACTTACTAGACTAAAGAAAGACTCTTTATACAAAACACTGCCTTGTATTTTTTCAGTGAATAAAGTCCAGCTAGAAAATCTGGGATTCTGGAACTGTTCCAAGTCATCTCAAAGGTGTTCAATAGGGTTAAATCAGGCCTCTGTGTAGGCCACTGTTCTTACACTTCAACCCTGCCAAACTAAATATTTGTATATAGGGGCATTGTCAACCTTCCAAAAGGTTTGGACTTTTCAGTCCTAGTGACAGAAAATTCGAACCCTACAATATCATAAGTAACATAAATATACATAGCATGAATGAAATAATAATATGTCAGCTATATCTTAGTCAGATTTTAAAATGACTAATTATGTACTGAATATCTGACATTAACTGTTGTCTTTACGGGACATCAAAATATCAAAATATATTTCCTTTTAGTGTTTATATGTATCTAGTCTTTTGTATAACTAGTGCCTTGGAAGGTGGCCATAGAAATTAGCAGTGAACTATTTACTTCTTTATTAAAATACTATATTCAATGCAGGTTTCTTATCACAATAACATATATCAGTTATATATATATATATATATACAATGTAATAATAATATGAATTATTATTATTATAATTTTGTGTTAATCGTGCATTGCTATTTAAAATGACCCAGTTGCCTGGAGTTGGGGCAAAGCTCTTATTGACCTTAAGAGTAAGGTCTTTGCGAATGCGTCAGGTTTAAAGCGATATCCATTAAATGCATTTCGATTCTGTCAGATGCATGTGTTTGAAAGCTACTGCTTGATGCATATGACAAAGTTATTTCATTTAATATCTCCACATATTAAAACATGTGGCTGCAGTAGATGTCTATGAATTGTGATCAAACATTATTTAGCCTGTTTCTGCCATCTTGCATTTTTTTTTTAATTTATGTATGCTATTGTTCTACTCTAATCTTTTTACCATTTTGTAATTATTCCTTCATACACTTTGTCAAGAAAGCCTGTGGTACTAAAATAGCATGGCATATTGCATCAGTGTGTTGCATCACCAGTCCTTTTCAGTGCTCCTCTAAAGGTTATAATACATCCTGGAGGAGGGAGAAACGAGTTATAGCTTTTGTCTTCCCTATTCATGATGATTCAGAGGCCATGAATTGAATCAGCGTGAAAGATGCGATCCGATATGAAGTATTTGCGTGACGTGAGTGGAGACGCTGGATCTGAATACACCGGGATAGTTTCTGACGTGGACTTTCTGACGTGGAGGGTTGTGGCGCTGTGATTTACACCAGGCCTGATATCATAAATGGATGATAGGTTCAAGCGATCGGAGAGTGACGTTAAACACGTGGTGTAGGATCACATCAGCCATTCTGTCATGGAAAAAAACATGTGACCAGACATCAGTGCCTTAAGGCTATGAGAGGGTTTGGTTAACCATGAATTTAAATGTTCATTTCGGTAGACGTTCAATAAAACATTATAATTTCAACTAATACCAATTTGACAAAGGCAACAATTACATAAGAACCTTTCCCCTCATTTTATCTTATTAATATCCTTTAAGCTCATTAAACCTGCTTACAGCTCAAAAGTGGCTTACTGTGAGTACCCTAATACATATACTATGTAGTGTGCTTACAGGACATAATCAGCTGAAATCAAATCTGGTTTTATACTGTTAAGTACTGTGATTGTTAAGAAATCAGTCTAAAATGACTGAGTTCAAGACATTTCTCTTACTGCCTTTCCAATCGTGCATAACTACAGGCTGCTCTCGGTGAGCAAATAATATTGTGTTGTATAAAAGCAGCAATTAGAATTAGACTTTTGAGTATAGACAGAAAATCTAAATCAATTTAAACTCCTGTTCTTCTACCCAATGCTTTGTTTAGATTAAATTATCTACCACACTAGTGATATTTTTAATTCATTCCCTCGGGTCGCGGGGAAACTGTGCCTATCTCAGGCTTTCATGGGACATCAAAGCAGGATACACTCTGTAAAGGGTGCCAACCAATCGCAGGGCACACACACACTCAAATTCACACACACATTCATACTCTAGGGACAATTTTCCAAGGTGCCAATCAACCTTTGACTGGCGTCCAAGACGCCAATCAGGCGTCTATGGGCATTAAAGCAAGATACACCCTGGATGGAATGCCAACCCATCGCAGAGCACACACACTCACATTCACACACTACCGTGTGTTCACACAATCAACCTACCATGCATGTTTTTGGACCAGGAGGAAACCGGAGAACCCGGAGAAAGAAATCCTGAGGCACGGGGAGAACATGGAAACTCCACTCACACACACACACACACACACAGTGGAGACTAGTGTAACTTCTTTGATTAATGAGAATTTAATTTAACCATTCAGGTCTATCCTACACAGGATTGCAGGAGAGCCTGGAAGGCAATTCACTGTAATGATAAATCACACACACAAACACACACACACACACACACACACACACACACACACACACACACACACACACACACACATACATACACTGGGTTTTTCTATGTATTTTTCTTTCTTTAAATTAAAACTGAATGGTGTATGTGTCAATACCCTGTGTGTGAACTTTCTTTCAGTCTTTAATGTGGGGAACATAACAGCTACTGTTGGTGCAATACATACTGCTGCCCCAGCAGATTCCAGGATCCCTGCTTTGATCCGTAGCTTTAAATATTTGATATTAAATAAGGGTAGGATTTCCTCTAGGTTTTCTTACTTTTATAATTCAACGTAGCATATTGGTGAGTCTTGGTGGAGCATGGTTGTGAAGAAGGGTGGAGCTCGCTCGAGGATTCCTCCTTTGATCATAAGCTTTAAATATTCAATATGAAATAGCTGTGAGGTCTCCTCTGGGTTTACTCGTTTCTTATAACTTTTCAAAAATATGATGCTCTAAGATATGAATGAGGGTATGATTTTGTGTGTGTGTGTGTGTGTGTGTGTGTGTACGCTCATGGTGCCTGTATTTTAACAGGATAAGCATGGATAAAAATAGGAAAGTCATATTAAGAATGCTGTGTGACAGGAAATCCTTAAATGCGAATGAATATAAACGAGCTGAAATGAAGGATTATTGGATAATGCTCAAAAAAAATATCGATGGGTAATTACTATTATTTTTGCAGTAAAACGTGGCCAAGATTATCCCACCTTTGAAAGAGGTTTGTCAGGGGGAAATCAGATGATCGGCCTCTGCATTATGAAATTAAATAGTTCCATTTTTTCCTCTACAGCTCAGTGTGATAAACATACCTCCTGCACAGGACTTTTCGAGAAACATACATACATACATACACCTCCCATAGAGTGAAGATCAACAAGATATATTTAATTATCTATATAAGACTGTGATTGTCACATTTCAATAAATGGCAAACATACAATGAATACCATTGAACTGTTTCCTAATTAAACAATAATTCCAGGTTTCCCAATTGCAGCTGAACCCAGAAAAGCTGCCAAAATCATTAGCACAAACTTACTGTAGGCTTTTGGCTCACTGTTTGTTAGGCTGGATCTTCACTTCACAAAAGATTTATTTATCATGGACCATTAACACCTCCTACATCGTGAAGAAAGCTCAGCAGAGACTGCTTTTCCTCAGGAAGCTTAAGAAGGCCGAAGCACACTCTCAGCTCTTGATGAAGCATCTTCAGGAGCACACTAGCGTGGTACACCAGCTACACCGCAAAGAACCTGAACAGACCTTGCTCATATACTTAAGACTGCACAGGGGATTGTGAGGACCAAGATCCCTAACCTCAATATGGTTTATGCTTGTCGTCTACACAAGAGAGATACAACAACATTAACAAGGATCCAATTCAAACCAGGACACAATGTGTTTGTGCTCCTTGCACGAGCAAAAAATATAGGACAATAAGGACACACACTAACAGACTTAAGAACAGCTTCTGCACCAGAGACGTAGTCTGTACAACCCCACCTCCACCACACACACACATACAAAAACACACACAAACACACACAGCTGCTGAGATCTGAAAGCAAATACTACAAACCAAAGTTTACCCCTTTTCAAATGCTGTGGCACCAAACACATTCTACACAGGGCTGTATTGATATTATTTTTATTATTGTTATTATTTTTGTTGTTATTAATATTATCATCATCATCACCACCATCATTCATTCATTCATCTTCTACCGCTATATCCGATCTTCCCTCAGGTCACGGGGAGACTGTGCCTATCTCAGGCGTCTATGGGCATTAAGGTAGGATACACCCTGGATGGAATGCCAACCCATCGCAGGGCACACACACACACACTCACACACACATTCATACACTAGGGACAATTTTCCAAGGTGCCAATCAACCTACCGTGCATGTTTTTGGACCGGGAGGAAACCGTAGAACCCGTAGAAAAATCCCTGAGGCACGGGGAGAACATGCAAACTCCACACACACATGGCCGAGACGGGAATCGAACCCGGGCCCTGGCGGTGTGAGGTGAACATGCTAACCACTAGGCCACCGTGCCCTTATCACCATCATCATCATTATTATTAGTATTATTACTTATTATTGTTGTTGTTGTTATTATTACTAGTATATATGTGAAATAATTCCTTACTCTGACATTCCTGTTCACACTGTCTGCACCAAGATCCAATCCCACTGTACATACAGTATATATCATTGTATTTATTGTTATATCATTATTATTATATTTCTGTGCAAATATCTTTTGTCTATTGCTTTGATTGCTATTGTCTTCTACTTTGCTATATCTTTTGTTTATTCTTCCTTTTTTTTGTTTGTTTACTGCTGCTGGTATCTAAGAGCTACCAAGCATATTTTGAATTGCAGTGGCAATTCTCAAAGACGTTCCATGACTATTTCCAGAGGTGGCCATCCAAGTGATTGATGATATGCATCAGTACAAACTGTCTGAGAACTACACTGCTAATTCATATATTGTCCTACACTGTGAAGTCATTCCACATATTTGTTTGTCTTCATTTTACCTTGAAAGAGGCTATTTTTCAAATTATTGTTGTGAGTTGAAGGTGATTAAAGGATTAATTTTAATGCTTTTATGTAACAGTGAAAACGTGAAACTCATAAGTAGTTTGATAGTAGACATTGATTTACTGGGTCATTGAGTGTAAGCACAGTTCATTTAAAAATACAATACAAGCTGAGCATGTACTGATTCGAGTTACTTATACTAGAGTTACAGATACTCCTTTACCTGGTAAGTATGAAGACTGTTATAAGGTGAAGAACTCAAACTAGACAACATTTTCGAAAAAAATTAATTATTAAGATGAAGAGTCTGAGATGTGGGAAACTTTGCATAATCTCAAGAGATCAAAATTTTATGTCCCAAGTGTGGACATTTTCTCAAACGTTCAGTATTATTCATTCATTCATTCATCTTCTCCCGCTATATCCGATCTTCCCTCGGGTCACAGGGAGCCTGTGCCTATCTCAGGCGTCTATGGGCATTAAGGCAGGACACACCCTGGATGGAATGCCAACCCATCGCAGGGCACACACACACACACACACTCACACACACATTCATACACTAGGGACAATTTTCCAAGGTGCCAATCAACCTACCATGCATGTTTTTGGAACCGGGAGGAAACCGGAGAACCCGGGGAAAAATCCCCCTGAGGCACCGGGAGAACATGCAAACTCCATACACACATGACCGAGACAGGAATCGAACCCGGATCCTGGCGGTGTGAGGCGAACATGCTAACCACTAAGCCACCGTGCCCCTTACTTTCAGTATTAATATTTCAGAAATGAATAAAGCAGTTATGAACAGCCTCCTAGTCACAAGGGGCCTGGCTTCAGTCCTAAGCATGGGTTAGATTTAAGGCATTTGTCAGATGACAAGCGCATGCAAGTTAGAAGTGCAACATACATTTAGAATAAGATTATTTTGTATTTTATTTTATTAAATTTTTACATCCTATGTAAATTTATTGATCCCGTGAGGGAAATTCTTTTCCTCGCATATCCCAGCTTGTTTTGGAATCTGGGGTCAGAGCACAGGGTCAGCCATGATACATGATAGCCATGCTAGAGCCCCTGGAGTGCATCGGGTTAAGGGCCATCTTGGGGCTCGAACCCCTGACCATCCAATCAGTAGCCCAGCACTTTTGGCAGACCTTTTTATTCAGAGAAGTTTATCATTATGTAATTTATATAGCTGAGCTGTTGAGGGTTAAGGGCCGTGCTTGTGGACCCAGCAGAAACAGCTTGGCAGTGCTGGGATTTGAACCTACAGCTCTCCAAAAGGAATCCGAGTGTTTTCACATGCTAAATTACCCTTAGTGTGTGGATTCAGGTACTGTATGCATAGTGCCCATGCATCCCATCCATTTGGCTTTGCCACCCTAACCACAGGTTTCTAGGTTAGACCCTAGATCCATAGCAGACATCGTGTGTTTGTCTGTCTGTGTGTGTGTGTGTGTGTGTGTGTGTGTGTATGTGTGTGTGTGTGTGTGTGTGTGTGTGTGTGTGTGTGTGTGCGCGCGCGCGCGCGTGTGTTCAGATCTCATATTTATTTCCCCCAAGTCTATGTACCTCTACTGAAAATCACTAGATGGCAGCAAATAAATATGAAATATGCAAATACTGTACATACTATATTCTTTTGTCTCTCTCTCTCTCTCTCTCTCTCTCTCTCTCTCTCTCACACACACACACACCCACACACACACACACACACACACACACACACATACGCACACATACATACATACATACATAAACACATAAGCTAAAGTTATTCATGCCCAATATAAGCAAACAGACATTCATGATATGAAATAAAAGGCAAGAATATAAATGAGAATACAAATAGAAATGCAGAATTATGTAGAAATGTATTTAAAATCTTTTCTTAAAACAGTTTTCTTTTTATTTATGAATAACTATGAAAACTTTGATACTGAACCTCACTGAAGTCCTTGTTTCTAAGGTTTCTTATGTTTGCTCGTTTGTTTATAACCTAACACTATGTAACATAACATAGCGCATTATAATGTATAAACATAATAGCTTCCACTGCATTAAATCGTTTTACACAGACCACACTGCAGCACATGCAATACTTTTTATATGTCCCATTTTAATGAATAGCAAAAAAACTAAGTGTTCAGTTATACTGTCTATATAGTTATACTGTATATATCTGTATATTTGTCTATATTTTACATTTTCAGATAGTTATACTCACTTGGTTTGTCTTGTACTATTTTTTTCAAAATCGATTTAACCCTGTTCCTGTTAGTGCCAAGATGTAACTTTACAATTGAATAATAACAAATGCATACCGAAAATATTGATGTAAGGTATGCTTATAATTGATGCTTTTCATTTATATATTACTTTAGAACTACTGTTATAGAGTTCTATATTGTTATTAAAATGTAAAATTATAGTATTTTGCATTAAATCTAATCTGAAGGGGTTATAGTCCTAACTATAACTCTAACTAAACTATTAATAGGTAATAATGCAGCTTTTAAGACACCTTCAGATAAAATGCAATGTAGTTATTTATGAACTTTCCTTTTTTTACCGCTCAATTCGAATTGCAGGACATAAACAGAAATATCATGTAAGTAGATTTTGTGATTAAGTCATAAATTAAATACAGTACACCTAAAAGTCTCATGTTTATCTTAAACAATATGTTCTTAGTATGTGATTGCAAAGCTGATGGCGCAAATGTGCCCAGCCTTCACAGTACTACGCAATTTCATTTAGCCATTAGAATATCGGCTTGTGAGTGATGTGAATGGAACTAAAGAAGAAATTATGTGCAGAACACTATGTCTTCATAGTATATATATGCACTATATATATGCACTACCAAGTTGTCAGGAGGAAGCATGGCATCGGCATGATAACATGATTGGGACTGGGAGCTCACAGAATAATCCACTGCTAACTCTATAGTTATGCATCACATACACGTTTGCAAGAACAATGATTATCGTACACTAGTATTAGATTATATTGTGTTTTATTACACTATTTTCTTACTTGCTTTGGAGCGGTTCTCAAATCATCTTTAGTATTTGCAAACCAGATGCATTTCCCAAAACAATTTCAACAAACAGCAAATAGTTCTTGCCAAGAATGGATCTTTTCTCCAAATTCTTAGTTCATCTGTCAAAAGTAAGTGTTTGTGTCAATGAACCTATCATTGCCATCTAAATAACACATCCTGTTGTTTCCATCCAATATAGTCAAAATGTTTAGTCATGTTTTAATCATGTTTTATGCTACACAGTTTCAGTATATCCTGATATAAATGGATTACAGCAGGTGCGTTTACATTTAGCATTGTAAATGTAGTCCAATCTGAATTAAAATGCTCCGTGTTAATACCTAGTAACTAATTAGCACTATAGCTATACTAAAATCTCTTTTCCACATTTCTATCATCCTCAATGGATATATAAACACGTGAAGATCAGTTGCGAACAGCGGGAAATCACAGTGGACCACTGTCAATACACATTTACCTTTTAAACCTATACAAATCAGTATTCTTACTTTAAAAACACATGAAACAAACTTATTCACAATAACAAGAAAGAAAAAATTATAAAGCATTATTGCAAATTAGATGGGGCACGGTGGCTTAGTGGTTAGCACGTTCGCCTCACACCGCCAGGATTCGGGTTCGGTTCCCATCTCGGCCATGTGTGTGTGGAGTTTGCATGTTCTCCCCGTGCCTCAGGGGGTTTTTCTCCGGGTTGTCCGGTTCCCTCCATGGTCCAAAAACATGCACGATAGGTTGATTTGCACCTTGGAAAATTGTCCCTAGTGTATGAATGTGTGTGTGTGTGTCCTGCGATGGGTTGGCATTCCATCCAGGGTGTATCCTGCCTTAATGCCCATAGACGCCTGAGATAGGCACAGTCTCCCCGTGACCCGAGGGAAGATCGGATATAACGGTAGATGAATGAATGACTGAATGGTTTGCAAATTAATTGTTACTATTGTTTAACGAATGTCCTGTAAGTCACTGCACTGTGGTGTAATAGCTTCACTAGTGACTTCCAAATCAATCAGACCTATATCTTCAGCAAACTAAAAAAAAATGCAATTTTATACCATAGTTTTCCCAATAGGACACTTTGTGTACTCCTGGGCGTAAAAAAAGGAGATAATAAGGACACTAGGACAGACTATCAGTGGGAATCAGCTGGCAATTACATTACATTTACAACATTTGACATACACCCTTATACACAGGGACTTACAATTGCGCAACTGATGATTAAGGGCCTTGCTCAAGGGCCCACTAGTGGCAGCTAGCTATTGATCCCGAGGCAAACACCTTAACCACTAGACTTCAGTGATTGTAGATTATGCCTATATGATGATAATATTCTTTAAAAAAAAAACTTTTTATTTAATATTATTTCATGTGCGTTTTGAACTAATATCCCTGTGGGAGTGATCTATATAGTTATTTACAGTGAGGTTGGTAGTTCTGAGTTGAGCATGATGGACCGTGAACACGTGGACGAATCCTGATCCTGCTTTTTACTCAGTGTAACTGCACTAGACTACTTTACACCTCGTTTCTGCTTTAACAGGCACGGATTAAAAAGTCGTAGTGTGTGATCGTAGAAAAACTCGGTAAAAAGCTCCACGCTCCACGTAGCGATTATCTCCCCAACTCCACAGCATACACAACACGCTCGAATGAGCCCCCCCCCCCCCCCCCCTCCCCCCGCCCCCCCCCCCCCCCCCCCCCCCCCCCCCCCCCCTCCACCCCCCCCCCCCCAGCCTCCCCCCCCCCCCCCCCCCCCACTCATCCAGGCGAGATCCAGCCTTCTTCATTCTGATTGGCTGGTCCTGCACCTCTGCGCACGCGACTAATATTTCAACCAATCCGAGCGCGGGAGTCCCGCAGCGTCCTGCATCTCGAGGAGGCGGGGCTTGTCGAATATGCAGGTGGGAAATCCTCGGTCGGAAGCCGCACACCCGGAGCAGCCCTGTGATTGGACAGTGATGACTGTCTGTCAGAGACTCCAGGCTGCCCCTTCTCTTCGCTCCTGCTGCCACCATATCGGCCGTCAGGGAGCGAGGACGGCAGCGGGAAGAAGGGAGTTTTAGGACTAGTTTTTTCCCCCCTCTTAAAAAAAAAAGAAAAAAAAACAGTCCTTAAAAAATGTCGAGGTCTCTATCGACGCGTGTGCTTATAGGCTGTTCGTTGGTAAGATGTCGCTCATGAAGCCGGAGGTGTCCGTGTTTTATCCGCCGACTTGTTCCGACACGGGAGAAATGGATCCGACTTTTCTTGGTCGCATTTTCGTCGCAAACAAAGAAAAGCCGTCGAGAAAATAGGAAACGAGCACAACAGGACTACAGGTGAGCTTTTCATCGGCTATAATGTGCTTGTGCGGAGATTCGAAGGGATTTTCCTCGGTTTTTTTGGAGTATGTTGTTTCAAGGCCTCTTTAAATAGTTTTTAGTTGGTAGGCCCCTGGGCTCTGGTCGGGGAGCCGGTTCAACTCCAAACCCCTATAGAAACTTGGCCTTGATGCTTTATTAATCTAGATCAATATTTTGTATTAAAAAGTCGAGCATTTAAATGAAGATAAAATCATCTTTTGCACGGAATATATAGTTCTTTTTAGGATTCCTTTAAAAAATAAAAGTGTACAGAATTGGACATCCCAACTATGGATCATGCAATACACCTCTGCACATCGTCCTACAGACGCTTCACTTTTATGCTTTGCAGTTGTGTGTGTGTGTGTGTGTGTGTGTATGTACTCACTGTACGTATACGTCCTCCAAAGTACTCATGACTATATAAAAGTTCATATTAGGCCTCTGAGAACCCCCCCCCCCCCCCCCCCCACCCCCCCAAACCCCTCACTAAAGATGTATCATTCCTTCTTCTCCACTCTGGTCCACTTTCTTTACAGCAGCACACATCTGTACCAGTCTGCAATCAGAACATCTGGTATGCCTATACATGTAATTCAGAGATTGCTGTGATTTGCATGCATGGAGTGTGATGTACATGGTTCAAAGGTTATTACAAAATCTACTAATAATTATCATGCATCGATTGTGGTAGATGTTAATAAAGGAAAAATGCCGAACTGTCACATATTTCAAATAAAATATCCCTCTCGCTGTCTGGAGCAAGGACAGGTACTCACACGTCTGCAGTAACCAAGTGGACTGTTCAGGTTTCTGTGGCTTAGTTATGCGAGACATGAGAAGTGTGTGTGTCCTGTATGCAAGAATCGAAACATCACGAACAATGCCAATGTGGATCAGATAAGAACTATGAGATATAGTTATTAATCCTTGATTTTATTTTTTTACACCACAGAAACGAATGTGTTTCTGGTTTATGACAAGTGACCTATTTAGTATTAAACAATCAGGGGAATGATGAACCCTTTAATTCCTTTTACATTTCCCTGGTTTACATAGTAGCCATGATAAGCATCCCTTTTGGTGCATTGTTTGTTTAGTAGTTGATTTTCGTTAGACGTTAGTCAGGGCTTCAGAGCAGAGGAGTCGTCTTTTATTTTTCCATTTTGTAAAAGACCTTCATACTTGCACTGAAGATCTTTCCAACATACTTGGCTCTGCATGACTCAGAAAAGTAATGGTGTACCTTCTCACTATCCAGTGTCATCCTTTTGATTCTTGTTCCTCTCACGGTTCCTTCCTCATGTTGTTTCAGGGAGATTTGCCATCTTTGCTCCTGGCTTGCTTGTTCGAGACATATCAGAGGCTAAATCTATAACAGGATATACGAGAAGCTTTGTCATAATGTCTGCTACGGGGAACTGAAAAATGTCTCTGTGTAGCTATAAATCTGCGTAACATTACCGTATAATACCTGATTAACTAATATAACTAATTGTTTCTGATTGGTAAGATCAGTTAATCGCTTAGTGTTATTTTAACACACGAAGATGTGTCTAAAATTTCTTTGTTTATTAATCTGGATTTGTGTGTTCCTAGACGCCACATTGATGCTTTAATTGTACAGTAGACTTGCATCTTGAAGCGCCATTGGGTACCGGAGCACTTGGGTAGTTGGGTAATGAGTAGATTATAGGATGGATACCGCATTAATTGCAGCATTAAAACCCAGTATAACTGCTCGACCAGGGTCACTATCGGACCGCCACACCCTTCACGCAAAACATGGAAGTACCTTAAAGCTGCAAATGCAAGGATTTTCATTATCTAATCCCCTCCTGTTATCTTTAGTGTCATTGAATAGGATACATTGGTGCCTGAATGTTAGTGAACCTCATAAAATGTTCTGTATTTCTTCAGAAATGTGATATTATCTACTTTTTAATTCACTTTTCTTTGTAGAGTGTTTTAAATAATTTCTCTCAAAGTACTTTTACAGAAAAGTAGGTTATTACATTTATGTTAGCCTCTAAGTTTCATCCCTATAATGATAAAGCCAACTGGCAAGCAAAAACTATGAGGACCATAAGAGGCCTGAAGAGGAACCAGGCTCAGAAGGAAATCCATCCTTGTCTGGGTGGCACCTAATGTCCTTTATAGTTTTATCTATAATGTTTTATCATTATAGTTCTAGCAGACTGTTTGTTTTAGTTACAGACCAAATCCATGTCATAGTTCTTAATGCTGCACTAAATAATCTTCAATTAAACTGCATGCAGCGGCAGGACTTAAGGATGAATCAGGTAAAGAAGAAAAGGACAGGACAGCTGGTCATTATTTTGTATTTATTTTTGAACAAAAAAATGTAAACATCTGTTTTAAATGTAGGCAAAGAGAACCATTTTAACATGAGACACATGTTGTATTTGTTTATTTATTGAATGAAAAGGGGATCCAGGATTACATTTGTGAACCTATAGGATTACCATTTGATCCTAGGATGAGTGTTTTTAATCAATGTGTTAAACAATTTGTGAACCAACAGAGGCTTCACACGTTTGAGGATGTGTATCACTGCATGGATAATGAGCATTTCTGAGGCTCTCAGGAAAAAACGGAGCTATTAAGGTTACCAAACCATTTCTAAAGGGTGATACCACTAACCAGCAGTCAGAGAATCTGATAGAAGTCATATTTATGTAGAAATATAGAGCACTCTTTGGGGTGGTGGGGGTCTTTAAGCACCACTGTACATACAGAAGGAATGTGTTGGCATGTGTTGGAGTGTAAAGAAAATGTCTCTTCACTATTTGCAAAGTTTTGAACCCATGAAGACCAAAAAGAAAATTTGATTCCTAAGTTTAAGGAATGCTTTTCTGTCATAAAAAACCCATTTAATTAAAAAGCATTCCTTTTGTTTTGTTTGTTTTATTTGATGAATAAATCTATGAGTTCGGGTGAACGATTTGTACAGTGTGTGCCTCCGATAGCACAAGTTCACTTCATTGCATTCAAAAGGCGAACCTTCGGGTTCGTACTTGGTCAAAGCTTCACAATGCCTCATTCTCTCATTCAGGCCTCTTCACAAGGTTCCCTGATTTACTTTGGCCAGGGTACATTTCTCTTCCACATCTGTGTTTCAAAGTGCTTCCAGATCCCAGATGTTCAAATAGCAGACTAGGAGGACATTTGGATTCACTTTTGTATACAGTACCGCAAAACAGAATTTGACTTGCATTCTTTTTCTGTATCCTTAAGCCCTATTCAGACTGAATTAGTTTATCAAGGTGATTTGGTAAATAATGGAAATTTTAATCTTTTGAAAATCCTGGATGATATGATCTCATTTGCAGTTTCTAGATGCATTTTAACAAGTATGTCCAGAAAGATTTATGCAGATAAAAACTCCAGGAACAATCTGAAAATACAATAAAACAATAATGTGTAAGTCTATAGGACACGTCCTTTTAGTTTCGCTGCTGGAGAGGGATCACTGATATATACACACACTGTTGACAATGATGGATAAATAAATAGAATGACAACGAGCATTTTTTCCCTTTGATATCTCGCTTGAAAATCATGTATTAAGTGTATCCTAATATAAGTAGATTTATCAGACAGCTTTTGGTGAAACAGTAGATAATTCTCATACAAGGCCTGAGGGGAAATTCAATCATGGCACTTCTGGATGTGTAAAAAATGATCATCTGTAAATTAAGAAATTAACCCAGGACCTGATGTAAATTTATATATTAAATTAAAATTAATTCAAAATTCACCATTTGTTCAAACATAACCATAGATTTTACAAGCTAGTCTCAGCCAGCTGTTAGAAGTTCAAGAAATGGCTTCTTTGGTGACTGCCAATCAATAACGACCCACAGGTAACCACAGACACATTTTTTTTTTCTTTTAATGCAAAGGTTACAGGACTTTCTCAAGGCTTAGAATTATGTCCAAAGTCCACCGTTTGTCCAGATAATTAGAGTAGTGAAATATATAACATTACTGTAGCACTAATTTAGTGTATATGTGCGGAATGTCCTGGTGGGCGTTAAGTGCCGATACTATTTTGTAATTTCATCCAATTTCAGTGTCCTGACTTAATTACCTGCCATTTACACAGATTTTTATTCCTCAAAATAAAGTACGTAAAGATTTTTATTCCTCAAAATAAAGTACCGTAAATTTCGGACTATAAGCCGCTACTTTTTTCCTAGGTTTTGAACCATGCGGCTAATGCGGCTATACGGTTAATACGGTGCGGCTATTCTGCAGATTTTTTCCCGACCGCTAGGGGCTCTAACCGGAATTAGGAATCAAAACTCTAACACAAAATAAATGCAATGCAAAGAAGAAGAATGCGCTAGTTCCTCTTTACAGCAGATATAAGTGGGTAGAAGCGGATAGAATAGGACAAACTCTAGTTCCGCTTTAGTGTAGGTAGAAGCGGATAGAAGGAGGACAAACTCTATCTTTACAAGGTTACAGGTGAACGTGATTTCACACACAGGAGAAATGAAGGTAAATAGCGCTTATTTTCTCTTGGTTCTGTCCCGTTTTAATCAGTAAAGTTTCTGCTCAGTGCTCTCTCTCTCCTTCCCTGCTCTTTTCCACACACGCACGCACGCACTCACGCACGACACGCACTAACACGCACCGAACACAGGACACACACACACACACACACACAGACACACACACGCACACACACACACAGCACACTCACTCGTCGCACGCACACACAGACACACGCACACACACACACAATCGCACACACACACAGACACGCACACACACACGACACACACACACACACTCGCACGCGCACGCTCACACGCAACGACCCACCACACCACACGCCTAGTGTCCTAGTGTCGCGGACACACACGGACGCTCGATATATGTTATGGCCTATATGCCTATGGTCTCCTAACCTTTGTCTCCGGTACTCCCGGTACCACGGCGCGCAGAGCGCAAGGCTCCTAGCTCCTAGCCTGTCTGGCCGCTCCGTATGAGCGGCGTCTCCTGAGTTCTTTATTCTAATAAATCCTGTTTTGTATGAATTCCGGATCTCCGCGTCTCTGTGCATCTCCGCGTCTGGCAGCGTCCACCGTTACACCGTGTTAAAATATACAGGTTAGGAAAGGTTCTAAAGCGGCAATTCAAAAGCGGATGCGGATGCGGATGCGGCTTGTATGCAGGTGCGGCTTATTTATGAATTTTTTTTTTGGGGTTTTTTTTTTAAATTTTTTTGGGTTTTTTGCAGAGCGAGCTAAATAGAGCAGATGCGGCTTATATCCAGGTGCGCTTTATAGTCCGGAATTTACGGTAATGCCTATGCATGCAACTGAGACATTGGGATAGTTGAGGGTCAACTGTTGTTACAGCATAGATCAGGACAGTGGATACATTAACTAAACCTCACATTTTTATCATTCTGGTTAATCGTGAATACCAGGCTTACAGATGCATGGCTTCTTCACAGGGACATGCAGTAATATAGAGCACCTAATGCATAGCTGTATGGGAAAACAATATGGAGGCGGCATAAAATAGTAATGAAACAGAAACCATGTCTGAAAATGAAACCTTTTCTTTAAAGTAGAAAGTCTGGGCTTGGATTATAATTGTGTGTTTATGGGGATGGATTAAATGCAAACCTGTCTGTTTTGTGGGAGATGTAGCAGATAAAAGTTAAAACAGGTGTGGTAGAAATCAGCACTAACAAGGACGCTTATTGGTCTCAGCACGGACAGCCTGCTCTTGTTTTTTGGTGGTCTGCAGTCAAATCTAATTGTTTGAATAATATTATTAAAGCTTATGTGCATTTTGAGCCCTTTTCTCTCAGAGCATCTGTTTTACTGATGCTATTGGGTGCTATTTCAGGTAATGTGTAGATTATATGTGCAAAATAAGCAGAATTTCTAAGATGGATCTATAGAGAGCAAAATAATGTTATCTGGGAATTCACAATGCTTGAAGCATGTGCAAATCTTTGTCTAGTGCCAGATATTCTGCTGAGCAAAGTTTCTAACTGCAAATTGTATTGTAACCCTTGATGCACCCCCCCCAAACACACACACACACACACACACACACACACCATGAGTGGTTTCCACCATTTGAAATGACTTATTTCTCTTTATTCTTAGCAAGTATCTGGGTGCCTTTTTTTGCTCATTTTGTTAGCAAAATTTCAGCAAATTTATATTTAATGACAGAAGACCATCTGAACTTGTCTTCATATATTGGTATTTGATGATATTGGCCATATCAGCAAGATCTAATGCAGGGGTCACCAACCTTTTTGAACCTGAGAGCTACTTCATGGATACTGAGTCATACAAAGGGCTACCAGTTGACACACTCTTCTGAAATAACAAATTTGCCTTTAGTTATATATTATAATTAATGACACTGATGATTTCTCACAATAAGTATTGTGAGTTAACTATTGTGAATTCACAATGAGTTAACTAACATTTTAGATGCATCTCACTGATGAGTTTTTAGAACAGGCCTGAGAGCTAATCATGTGGTCCTTGCGGGCGACCTGGTTAACCCTTGATCTAATGTATTGATAATGATGAAAACACGGCAAGTGTTTCTTATACTTGTTACATTTACGGCATTTGGCAGACGCCCTTATCCAGGGCGACTTACAACTGAGCAATTGAGGGATAAGGGCCTTGCTCAAGGGCCCACTAGTGGCAGCTTGGTGGTGGTGGGGTTTGAACCCGTGATCTTCCGGTCCAGAGTCCAACACCTTAACCACTGGGCTATACCATCTCCCTCCTCCCTCCTCTCTCTTCAATGGATCTAACACTTACTCAGGATGAGGTTGTTTATACTAGCTAAGACATAGTTTGGTTTATTTTAAATGTTTGTTTGTGGAAAGATTTGACTTGAAATACTTCATTTTGGCGTTTGAAGGGGGTGATCAGACTATTGAGCCTTTTCATAAAGATAACTTATTAAATTCCTTTTTTTTTGTTTCATACAAATATTTCACTGTTCACTTTTTAACAATTTTAATAATGTTAATGAACCTGAATGTAGTTTGGCTGTGCATCTGTAACTGATTAGTGCTGATATTTCTTAGTCTGCTTGCTCATGTTAAGACATTTGCAATCTTTTATGTTAAATTGAGGTTGCGCTCGACGTTTTTTTTTTGTTTTTCTTTTTAATATATTATTGAAGAGATTTTGTAAAAGCTTACATGGATGTCAGCTTTCATAATGAATAATGAAAACTATTCTAGGCACGAAGTCTGAATATTTTTGTCTTTGCGGACTGTTTGAATGGAGACAGAATGAGGCTGAATGGCTTGTTGCTGCTGCTGCTGCGGGGTTGATGGAGGTGTGTGGTATAGAGTTTGGGCTGCAGTATCAGGTGTAGAGGAACGACGGTGGGGGTGAAGAGGACCTGCGCTACTAGGAAGTGGCTTCTCTTATGTTCTTGGTATCAGAAACCCAAGCCTAGTGTTAATGGCCTTGTGTTTTGTGATCTCCTGCCAAAATTCATGCAAAGCCTGTCCTGGTGTATCCAAACTATGGAGGTGGGACAAGGACTCTTGTTCTCAATCAGCAGCACCTTTTGAGAAGGTGATGTCAAAATGCAACATGTTCAATATACAGGATATGCACCTTCGTACATAACTTCATAGGTATTTCCTTTAAAAATTTGACCCTGTTGTCATCTATAAAGCACCAAAACCTTGTACAAGTTGTAATTACATTGGGAAAGCACTAAATCTAGGTATATTGTTAGATTTCTAGTGCAGAGGCTATAAGGTTGTACAGCTCTTCATATTTCTTTTGTTTGTTACCTTGTTAAATAATGTAGTAATATCTAAAATTAAACTTCTGGCGCTTTTTCAAAATGCCTGGTAATTGTTTTGTCTTAATTATACTTCAAAACGTACAATTGAAAATATAAAAATAAAAAGCCCACTTACTTTTATGCCTAAAATAATGAGTCAAACCTGTCCATCCATCCAGCAATACTATATGGCGGCTGTAAGTTTCCCATCATATCTGCCTTCCCCAGACTTTTGCTCCAGAGTTGGAACACTTATCTAGAACAGTGTTTCTCAAAAAAATAAATAAAAAGGAAAGTTTTTTTTTCAAACGTTAACTATTGTACATCCAGTCAAGGTCTGGCAATTTTGGTCCAAGTTCATCTGTAAACAAATACAACTAACATGGGGGGAAAAACAGCATTCAATTTTGTCTTCCTAAAAAAAGAATGGAAAAAGCGATGTAAGGTACCCACCCGGGTTACATAAAATATGGTTTTACTTTTGCAGAAGACAAGAACAGTTTGTGTAGACCAGAGTGTATTTTGTGCGGTGAGTTATTGGCTGTGGAAAGCATGAAACCATTGAAATTCAAAAGGTATTTAGAGACAAAACACTCCAGCCATAAAGACAAGCCTATTGAGGTTTTCAGAAGAAAAGCAGGAGCTGGAAGCTTCTCAAAATAATGATCAAAACCGTGTGTACTGTTCGGGACCAAACACTGGGTGCATCGTACAAATCTTCTCATCGTATTGCGAAATGCAAAAAGAAAAAAAGGAAAAAAAGGCCCACATGATTACAGAGGATCTAATGTTACCGTCTGCAGTCGAACACGATCAGAGAGATCCTTCCTGCAAATATGCCATAAAATTTAGACGGAAAAATTCCCAATCTCCAGTGGCGACTCACAGAGGACAATAAGATACATTATATAGGCCAATGTATTTGGACACCTGACCCCATTACATCAACATGAACTGTAGTGACTTTGCAGTTTAAGTAGAAAGACAGAAATACGGAGTTAGACCTTTTTTGCAGTTATGAATTGCTCCCCGACATTTTGCATTATTTCCAGTAGAGCGTTAATAAGGTCAGGTTTTGATCTTGGTCGAGAATCAATGGGGTTGGGATCAGGGCTCGGTGTGGACCAGTCACATTCTTTAACACCAAACTTCCCGAACCATATTATAATGGACCTTGCTTTGTCCACTAAAGCACAGTCATGCTAGAATAGAGAAGGGCCTTCTAAAATCCCCTCCCCCCCCCCCCCCAACCCACACACACACACACACACACACACACACACACACACACACGCACACCATTAGCCCTCCTCCACCAAACATTACAGTTAGCGCAATTCAGCTGAGCAGGTGGTGTTCCAAGACTCGCCCGCCAGACTGCCAAACGGAGAAGCGTAATTTGTCACTTAACGAAACACATTTACACTGCTCCACAGTCCAGTGGCACTGTGCTTTACGCCACATGATCCAGTGCTTGGCATTGTACTTGATATAAGGCATGGATGCAGCTGCTCAGCCATGGAAACCCATTCCATGAAGCTCCCACCTTATCGTTTTTGTGCTCGTGCTAATGCCAGGGGAAGTTTGGAACTCCGTATGGAATCAGCGAAGCACTGGTGACCTTTATGCACATGTAGCGCAGCACTCGGTGACCCGACTCAGTAAACTGACTGGGTGCAAAACACTGGAAATCTAGATGAGTCAACAGGTGTATATGATTATACAATCCTGATTTTGAGACTCGTATCGAAATGAAATTACACCCTTAGTTTTCCCATTGATTTGCACAGGCTGGGAGTCAGAGTCATGTTAATCTCACTGGAAGGTTTAATAGTGCATTTTTCATATTGAATTAACAGTTGTTACATTAACGTTGTTCCGTTGGGTAAAGCGCACTAAATCAGGATTGCTTGTTTATATTGTGGCTCATTTAAAATTGCAAGTGAGTAATTAATTGTGTATGCACTTGCAAACATTGTAAACACTTGCAGGGTACAGCTTTACTCAATAGTAGTTGATGTGTTTAATCGTAACACCGATTATTGTTTTAAATCCATTGTCTTTGCGATGAATTTATTAGTAGGGTTAAAATTAAATGTGCAATGGCTAATCTACATTTCTTTATGCATTTTCACAAGAACAGCCCAAGTGTTGGGACACAATCTGATGGGATTTGTATGATTTCCCGTATCTCGCCACTAAAATTACGAGGCCCAAACCTGGTGCATCCTCGGAGTGCAAAACAAGGTCCATGAGTCATGGTTTTGCCAAGTTCGGTGTGGCGGATCTCCGACTGCATGCACAGAATCTTGGCTTCAGCTTCACTGGACACCTTTATAACAAACTGGAATGCAGACTGCGTCCCAGACTTTCTCACTCCATATCAATGCCCAACCTCACTAATGCTTTTGTGACTGAGTAAGCACAAATGTGCGTGGCCATGCTTCAAATGTTAGTGAAGTCATCCCAGAAAAGAGGGATTATTAAATTTAGAATTATTAGTATTCGTATTAGAATAGCACAAAAGGACTATGAAATGTTTTTTAAAAAAGCACATGTGAGTGTGGTTAATCAGAAAGTTTGTGTCCACTATATAATATTGTGTATTGTGTTTTTGATACACTAGCAAACTCAAGATTACTTGTTCATTTCTTTTAAATAAACAATTTGTCCTATTTTTTATATCGGTGATTATGCTTTTTTTTTTTTGGTGATTCAAGCAGGGGAACATATTACCATGTTCAACATTGTCCTAAAAAAGAAGCAAAAAAAGATCCAAGTCAGCATCTCTTCTGTTTCTGCAAGCCCCATGATTTAATGTGCATGGGGCAGTGTGTCTGTTATCGTTTGCAAACATTTCTGGCTGTAAACTTCAAAATGAAATCTGTAAGAGACTCCGCACTTGCGTGTTCCGATTATTATTTGGACACATAAATTAAAGAGAAAATATTTTAATGTGTAGTTTATGGGTAAACGGGATAATTGTTTGTTGGCAGACTATGGGAAAATTTGTGGTTGTTCATCTGCCATGATGGTGAGATTGCTGTGGTTCCGAGCCACACATTCTCCAGCAAATCTGGCTTGTTAGAGTAGACTGCTATAAATAATAGACAGCCAGGCACACAAATGAAATAGTTCATACTGGGTTTGTCACCATTTGGCAACATGTGCCATCTCGCATCAATTTTGGGGCCAAATATGTTTTGTTTGTCCTTGCGGTGCTGCTCTGTCCCCTGTCACACAAGGGTATAACCAATCAAGAGTCGCATTGGTGCTGAATGAGGGAGAAGGAAAACATCATGGCTGGAAACATTTAGTAATATTGGGTATGATTCAACACTGGATGCCTCCCTAAGCAGACTATTGTCTTTTCACCTGGGATTCCGTTTAGGATACACCTGTTCTCTGTCTATTTGTGTGTACGTGCATGTGTACTTGTGCTTTACCTGATGTACGAAATGATCTACCTGGGGGAAAAGGAAAAACTCCAAGCTTCATTTAGCATTTAGTTGGGTCCACTTGTTATCCTAAGTATATATATGTGTGTGTGTGTGTGTGTGTGTGTGTATGTATGTATATATATGTGTGTGTGATGTATATGTATATATATATATATATATATATATATATATATATATATATATATATATATATATATATATATATATATATATATATATCTCTTCTCTCTCTCTTTCTTTTTTTTTTTCCATAAATGGCTGTTTTTCTGGAAACTGTATTCTGCTGTTACACTGAATACATATAGGATACTGCTACTACATGGGTTGGATTGCAGTAAAATGAGGTAGATAAGTTACAGCTTGTTTAACTTTAAAATCTTTCTTTAAAAAAAAAAAAAAAAAAAAAAAAAAAAACACAGACCTGCTTCAAGGCCATACTTATTGCTAAGGAGTGGGTTTGCAGACTTGGTTTGCTTTCCGAGTTTCACAGTGAAATTGCACCGAGTCCAGCTGCCATTTCAGAATTCAGTGTTATATAAACAAAGGCCTACTTATTTATTTATGTCCCAACTTGCAGTGTTTGAGTTCCGAATTTGCCAGAAATTAGAATATCCCTTTGACACACAATCGGATTTTATCATGGATTTATGACCATGCTTTGTGTTCTTTTCTAAGTGGTTCAAATATATCCAGCTGATGTTTATTGGCCTAAACTAGCTCCCCATTTTATAATACAAAGGTCTTCTTGACTTTTGAAGAAATAGACTTTTACTTCCCATTGAGTAGTACTTAGCCATTTTAGATTAGGCTCCCTAACCCTGTACTTCCAGCATTATGGATTATGCTTAAATACCTTGGAGAAATCCGTGTGTGTGTGTGTATGTGTATGCATGTGTATGTGTGTTTAAATATAAGGGTGTGTGTGTGTGATTGTGAAATTAGTCAGGATTTTGATGCTAATTCTTTAAATATTCCCATTCGTGTGAATTACCATTCTTGCATAGGAAGTGTGGGGAAAATGGTATTTGTAAATGTTATCAATATTAATATTAAATGTGCCTCAATTGTTGATTAATCCATGGATAATTCCAGATATGTTTTAGCGTTATATACGCTGAATATTTAACTGAGATTAAAGTTTGATGGTGTGCTAATACATACCATTAGATATATGCATTAATGAGATGATTTTATATTATTGTTGTACATTATTCTATTTAATGGTTGCTTGCTTGTATTCCAGTATGTTTCGAAAGTGACCCTCTTTTCTACAGGATGAAGTCACAGCTCGGACTTTACCTTACCACTACTCACAATGACACAACCTTGTTTTCTTATTGTTGATTCGTGTCACGCATTCTTACTTCAGTGAGTTGACTTCATATGAATGTGCAAATAGAATGGGAGGGAAAAAAAAAGATGTTCCTGATTCCCGTATCCAACACTTAATCTGTTCATATTCACCATGTGGACCCAGTTGGTGATCAGAAACCTGAAGATCTTGCTTAATTTTCATGTTAATGGTCTATTTTACAGTAGAATTAGTTGTTAATGTTGTAATATCACATGCTACATTCTATCTAATTGTAGAATTACTGTTCTTTAGTTCATTGCTACAGCGTACTTTGCCCTGTCAGTAAGAGACAGTCTCATACTGGCATTGTAACCCAGCCTGTGGCAGCAGGTCGACTGGGAGTGTGTCCATGGCTACATTTTTAGCACTGGCCTTGGGTCCCTGCAACTCTGCCTGGCAACATTTTAATCACTCAGCTACTTAAGTCTTTCCCTCGCACGGTTTTTAAATCTTGCATGCACTTAACGCGGTCAAATACCCAGCACTTTATTCTTGCTCAGTGGATTCACGAGCATATTTGTGACTTGTGTGGTTGTGGTCTTAAAATGATAGCGGTGTTCTTTCTTGGTGTTTCAGGTTCAGGTGCCCCCACCTCATGGAGAAGGTAGGCAAGGTGTGGAGCAACCTGAAGAGGGGATGTCAGTCTCTGCTCCACCCAGATGGAAGTTCCCGCGGGGAGGCGCAACAGCAGGCCGATGCATTCTGTCAGGGTGTGGACCAGATCCAGGGAGAGAGCACTCAGGAACTTGCTAGTCCTCCGAACAGCCTATCGGCACGCGCTGTAGTGTCACGGAGGGTTAATGGCAGCGTGGTACATCGGGCTCACAACTGCGTAGCCGACGTGCCCCAGATACTGGAGATCACAGTTGAGCAGGACGGTGAAGATGGATGTGCTCCACTGGGCGCCCGCAGAGACTCTTATTCACGCCACGCGCCTTGGAGTGGCAAGAAGAGGCACTCGTGTTCCACCAAGGCACAAAGTTCCCTGGAGACCACAGACCGACGGAGTGGTCGCTCCCGCCGGAGACACCAAACAAACAGCAGCAGAGATGAACCAGCCCCGGGAGCGCAGCGCTCGCTGCGCCAGCAGCTACACGAAACAATGGGCTTGTGCCTCCCTCTGCGTCTGTCATCACGTGGCACCCACTCGCGGATGCCAAAGCGCAAGATCCAGATCACGGAGCTAATGCTGGAAACGTGCCCCTTCCCTCCTGGCTCTGATCTTGCTCGTAAATGGCACCTCATCAAACAGCATACAGCCCCGGTTACATCTGCAGCAGTGGACTGCTCCACAGACTCTAATGGTGCGTGTGCATCTCCAGAGGATGAGGAGGAACGTCTCCGTGAGCGACGAAGGCTCAGTATAGAAGAGGGAGTGGATCCACCACCTGATGCTCAGATACACACTGTAGAGGCTCTATCAGCTCCACTAGCTACAGTCTACAAGCTGGGGCCGAAACTGGCTCCTGGGCTGGGGGAGGCCTTGGCCGAGAGTCGAGGAGCCACAGCAGCTGACTGTGACTCTGAAGATGAAGACACTACCACTCTTTGTTTGCAGGCTCGTCGTCCCAAGCAGCGCCATAACTCGGCAGAGGGCCTCCTGGGTGGCAAGCAGCCAGGGCCATGGAAAGTGCACACCCAGATTGACTACATCCACTGCCTAGTTCCAGACCTGATGCAGATCACAGCTCTGCCCTGCTACTGGGGCGTAATGGACCGCTACGAGGCCGAGGCCCTGCTCGACGGTCGGCCAGAGGGCACCTTTCTCTTGCGCGACTCTGCCCAGGAGGACTACCTGTTTTCTGTTAGTTTTCGCCGTTACGGCCGTTCTTTGCATGCACGTATTGAACAGTGGAACCACAACTTCAGCTTTGATGCCCACGACCCGTGCGTGTTCCATGCAGCCACCGTGACAGCGCTACTGGAGCACTACAAGGATCCCAGCGCCTGCATGTTCTTTGAGCCTCTGCTCACCTTGCCCCTTCACCGGACTTTTCCATTTGGCCTGCAAAGCCTGGCTCGAGCAGTCATCTGCCGTGGGACCACCTACGATGGCATTGCAGCGCTACCGTTACCCCCAGCACTGCAAGACTACCTCAGGGAGTATCATTATAAGCAGAGGGTGCGGGTGCGCTGGCTGGAGCGAGAGCTGCTTAAATCCAAGTGAAACAGAGCACTACACAGAGTTAACCAAGAAAGGGATTTCGCCGCGGGAGGGGGGTCAAACCGTGTAACAGCCGAGCAACAGGGGACTGGGGTGTTCTTCCTGAAGAGTAGATCGTTCAGCACTTTGTAGGAAAAGGCTTTTTAAGGTGAGGGCTAGTCGGTGCAGTAGGGGTGCAAAGCAGCCTGAATCCGAAACTCAATATATAAGCTTCTGTGTTTGTTTGTTTTTGTTTATTTTTTTTCCTCGTTATTAATCAAAACAAATACACTTATAGCTACAGAAAGCCTCCAGTAGACACATCAGTTTGGACTGAAACAGTGGGGGCCTTTTACCTTCACACCCAACATATCCCAGGCTCTCACTGCTTCACGGAAGAGGAGTCTATTCTAAGTGCACTCAGACACCTCTGCTCTGTTTGCTGCTTAGCTACAGGCGTTCACTCTTTTCACTACTTTTATTCTTTTCCATATACTAACACACAATCGTGCAGCAACTTCACCATACATAAAAAAAAAGCATTGGAAATAATCAGACAGCCTTTAAGGTCGGTTCATGGACAGTTTTATCGAGACAGTGTGCCATGGGCGGAGCTGCGATCAAGTTATGTTTACCTTAAAAAATAAAAAAATAAATAAATCTTTGCGTTCATGGTGCTCTGTTAGTGGTCCCAAGGTTACATTCTGTGCTCACCCTGTTTGAGAAGAGTCGAGCAGGCATTGAAGGGGAGGAACCAGACTTTGGCTCTATAGTATTCAGACAACAGGAGCGGGAAGTCTGTAAAAAGATGGACTTGGTTTCATACTATGTGTCCAGACTGCTGTTTTAGAAGGTTTAACAGAATGCCTTTGTGACATTCTGCTTCTTTTCACTTCCAAGAAGTGATAATGATGATGATGATGATGATGATGATGATGATGATGCGTAATGTGGCTACAGTGTCAATTGTTTTAGGTGATGCAAGTGTGCCTGGTTTTCTAAAGACATAGTCACTCTGTGTGTGAAAGTTCCTTTGCTATCAATATGTTTTGTAATCATTAATTCCTACCACTAATTGCACAGGAAGTGGTGAAAATTGTAATTGTTTTTTTTTTTGTTTTGTTCCTTCTTTAATCCCGAAAAGGACATTGAGTGCCGTGGGAGAAGGGGTGTGTTAAAGGGCACTTAAGTTCAACTGTGCTTATCTTAGTGGGAGCAGCAGAGGCAATATATAATCCTGCAACACTGGGACCATTTGTTAATCATAAACACGTTTCTATATTAACAGGCACAAATACACAGATTCTATAAGCTCACCTCGCCTAATCCACGTTGCACTAGAGGTCTTCGTTTTTGTTTGGTCGTGTTATCAATCCCATTGCACGGAATCGCGTTACACACTCGGATCTACACAATATTATAGTTCCAATAGACTCCGAGGTCCTGTTTTACTGCTCGACGCAAATGCAAATCAGTCAGGCCTATGTTGATGCTTTAATTGAATTGATGTAGAATATATGGTGCTTATCACACTTTCCCCACCGCCTAAAAATATACCGGTTAGGCACAGATCCATATTAGGCATTAGGCACAGATCCATATTAGGCATTAGGCACAGATCCATGTTTTGACACAACAAATACGCATTCTGTATGATCAGTACGTTTCTGCCTAATTTTATTTTTTTTTAATGTACTTCCCGCATATCAACGTTGTGCTTGCAGCCTGATTTGTCCGAAAAGGGAATAATAGAGCGTGGGTTGATTTCCTCTCGAGTCTGTTGTGTATTTGTTCCTTTACTTTGTCCTCTGTGCTGGGACGGTTCAGGTAGATCTAGTAGTCTGCTACTGCGTGGCCAAGTTCAGACTCCTGGTGCAAAGTTAACTGTACCTGCTCCTGATGCACAACACTGCCCCTCGTCAACCGTGATCGTGACGTCTTCCCATATTATCCCCTACAATTGGAGGTTTCTGTTTTCAGAGGACTAGGCGCCAAGTCCCATTAATCAGTGAATTCTTTGGTTTGACAGAGTATATTTGCGAGATTCCCCAATTGGTACCAGCTGGAATGGTGGCAGTGGGGCAGACTACAAGCGCACCTGAGAACAATGGGGTCTTTTTTTTTTTTTTTTTTTTTTTTTTTTTGAGACGGCTGGCTGTCCCTCTAACTGCCTGCCTTTAAAGGTGTGTCGTGCTTGGTTTTGGCTCCAAGGGCGCTCTCAGTAACTCGATATGTATGAACATTTATCAGGGCAGTAGCTGACAGTGAGATTGGGTGAGGGGTTGTGGAGCGTGATAGGGCGTTGGCGCCATGTTGTACCTCCTTTACCTGCCTCCATAGTTTTATTAGACAGATGTACAGGATAAAAAATATATTGATACAGATTTTAAATATTTTTTAATAATAGCAACTGTAACGAAATTACTAGCATCGAAGGTGTTGGAAGGGAAGATTCTCCATTTGAAATGGGGATTGTCCAGTTCATGTCTTTAAAAAAAAAAAAAAAACACGAGAGAGAGAATGGGGGAAAAAAAGAGAGATGGTACAATGTGTCATAAATGTGTATACGATATGATTCTATTAAAGTGACCAAAGGTTTTGGCTTTGACTGTAGCAGATCCAAATAAATCCATCGACTAGGGGGAGATTTAAGGCGTATTTTAGTGCTTATTTACAGGTTAATCATTTCAAAGATACAGGTGACCATATTTTGAGACCCAAAAAAGGTACTCGTGGGCTTACTGTAGTCATGCAAAAGTGCCTTTCTGTTCAAACTACCACGTTAACTCTGTTGTGCATTGACAACTTGCAACTTAAAGTGAAGCTCAACGTCCCTGTGCAT
The DNA here is from genome assembly GCA_030449085.1 of Kryptopterus vitreolus. Lineage (NCBI taxonomy): Eukaryota > Metazoa > Chordata > Actinopteri > Siluriformes > Siluridae > Kryptopterus > Kryptopterus vitreolus. The sequence continues at coordinate 24,902,537 of JACRUU010000015.1, read as the reverse complement.
AGTCGAGCATTGTGTATGAAAGTTGTAGAATCAGATAGAAAGTGTGTACGTATGTGTGTGTTTAAAAGCAGATGAAGAGTTGATATGGCTGGGGGTTGGGCGGGGGGATTCTTGGGTCGGTGGCAAAAAGCTTGAATCCCACTAGATTTGGTGCTAGGCTAGATTGTTTTCCTTAATGGTCATCCTGCACCTGCTCACTGTTTTAATGTACAGTGTTTAGTGTTTGTATTTTCTTGTGTCTGACTCCGGCGTTTTCTCAGGCCACCAAAAGGCCCACGATAGCATGAACAAGACCCAGGTGTTGGCGCTGATGTTTCGAGGCCGCTCGTTTACTTGATTCTGAACTATATGTGAACCGAGGTAGCATTTTTATGAATAAAAATGAGAGTTTAGTCTTACGGCCCCGAGCATGTCGGTAAAAGTAGCCAGAGTGAAAGGTAAATCGTTGACTTGATAACATAACGAGGGTCCCCCCCCCCATTAAGAGGAGACATTGCAAGCCATTTCACGAGTAATCTTGCACACTTGTTATAGGAGAAATAGTTTCCCGTTCAATGTTATCGGGGACGATTCTGTACATAAATGATAGGAAGGTTTGAGTGTAGTACTGCTCAACGCTACGTTAATTGAACGGTCATGTGACTGACATATTCGAGTTATTTACATTGAAAGAAAGTCCTTTATTGCAAGGCAATGGATCTTGAACATCATGAATACAACTTGTCACTTTAATGCTGTATATGCACATTTTAGTTGAGGGGAAGAAGGGGGTGAGCAATGAAGGTGGAGGTGTGGCCTGGCTGCCACAGTAACAGCACTTGTCAATGATGGAAAGTTCTACAGATGACACTATATATATATATATATATATATATATATATATATATATATATATATATATATATATATATATATATATATATATATATATATATATTTTTTTTTTTTTTTTTCCCTTCCCAGTGTCTGCCACCACCTTATTGATTTGACTGCAAAATAAAAGCCCCTCAAAACATTTATTCATTGACCCTTCATGAACTCTCTGTAGTCACCGGTATTTCACTCTTTCTTTCTTTCTTTCTTTCTTTTTGTTTCTATTTCTTACACTGCCCAATGATTGTACTGTACAGTGTAATCAACTCTCCCTTTTCTTTGTTAATGTCTTCTTTCTTTCTGACTCTCTTTCTTTGTCAATTTTATGTATAGTTAACGAACCCTGCTTCCTGGCTATGTTACTAAGTTGTTCTGTTGTATTATTTCGTTTGACTTCGGTTGCAGTATGCTGTTTGTGGCAGAGGGGGCATCAAGTCTTCCTCTCCCACCAGTAGTAGCTGTCACTCGTGGTGTGCTCTTGGCTTCTGCTTCATTGTCTTAATATAAAAAAAAAAATAAAACAATTATAAATATGATATACCTTTTGTGTTTATGGTGGTATTTTTATTTTTATTTTAAACTCCCCTATTTGTACTATCCATATGTACTTGTTTCTTTTGTGTTTATGGTGTCACATTTCCACCACCATGCTTCACTATTGGGATGAGGTTCTTGGAATTCTGTGTTGAGTTTCTCCAAACATGGCAGCATTGATTATTACCAAATAAACCTATTTTAAACTCCCCAAAGAATCCAATGTACTTCCAAAAGTTTTTATTTTTATTTTTTTGAGACCAGCGATTTTAGCAGCCCTACAATAAATGTCAGGTATGTTCAGTTTTCATCTGATCGTAGATGCGTGTTAAATCAGGTTTTCGAGGTATGTTGGGTTGGCCTTCACCAAATATTCTTGATAGTTTTTGAGGTCCACTTCTAGGACTTGTCATGTTGAATGCCTTCCATTTGTAGCTATTTGGCTTACGGTGGAGTCTCTAGGAGATGCTCTTATGACTCCTCCAGCTGATGCTCTTCCTGAATGTCCTGTATCTCCTTTCCTCTTGTCTTTCCTGAATACCTAATTTGTGTCTACTTAACTACTTAAATATGTTTCGCCTGTCTGTTGCCCACTTGACTTTACCAGTGCAGCTCAGGATTTTGCACATACTGTATGTAATTCAATCCTTCATGTAGGTTTTGTTTGGCTACTCGCTTGTACAAATCCAACCCACCTGTGAACGATTGAAGTTTCACTTTCCATTATCTGTGACCGACACAGGAGCATCTTGGCGGCAGGGATTTAAATATTTAACAATGTCGGTGAGGTTCTGTAAAGCTCGCTAAAGCACTGTATGCAAGACAAATCCGATTTGACGATGTGAATCCTTGTTCAAGGACACGCGTAACATTGATGCGCTACGGTCTGTAATTTTCCCGCGTTCTCACATTGTCTCCCTCCAATTCCACATGCATCGCTTTCTTTCACCTTCCGAAAGGTCTGTTCACGCACGTTCATACCTGTACACCTTGTGTTTCCAGGATTGGTTCTGGTTCCAATATGACTCTTCATTATTGTATTAATAAATATAATCACGATTGACTTGAACACCTGCTATTTGAGTTACTAGGCTCTTTTTTTCTGTTACAGGGAAAAGTCAGGATTGTGATCGTCATAGGCGCAGTCGACAGAGCGTATGTGTGTGGCCTCACTTTCCCCTTTCCCTCCTAATGAGTAGGAAGGGGGACAGATGAGAGTCTAGACTGAAGCTTACAGCAACCAGGGCCTGGGGAGTAGGTATTGGACAGGGCCCAGGTTGGCTTGGGTCTCCCTATTTTACTGTGCTTCTTTGAAGTCGGGTATAAATAGAAAGTGGGTTATGGGTTTCAAGTGATCTGCTGGAGGCCGCTGAATAATTGAAGTATAGCATTGACGGAGAATGATAAAATAGCGATGCACAAGCACGGATGGGGGGGGGGGGTGGTCTCAAACAGAATATGTGGTCAAACCCATACATTTTTGTTATATATTAAGCCAGAAACCATCCCAGACCTCTGCACGCCACAAATCAATCTATACAGTGTGACATGTTTAGAGAACGGGTTCTTTCGTGTGAACTGCTGCATGTGAACGCTCGGCAGGACGGTCAGGACCACTCTGTGCTATTCCAACTGACCGTGTCCTTGCTAAAGCAAGCAGGATGTGTGTATCTGGAGCAGCAGGGGCTCCGTACAGCCGGGCTCAGGGTGGAGCACCCCTGAAGACACTGTTCCAGGCTATATATACCCAGGAATCTGTGCTGTGGAAATAACTCGACTGATTTCTCTCTCTCTCATTTAACCAGGCTTATTTGTTTTCCCTGCCTTTTTGTGTTTCTGCCCCCCCCCCCTCCCTTTTCTGGTGTGATCTGTAACCAGACTTAGGTTAAAGTAAATAAATAAGGTTAAAATAAATACATGTATTGTTAGTTATAATAACTAATCCTAAATGGATGAATTAACAGATACATTTTTATCCCCATATTTTACAGGTTAATTCAATGCTGGGTATATTTACTATGGTAAAGTAGTAGAAGTAAACTAAAGCATAATATTCATGTATGTTAGTGTTGATAATTGTACACGTTCTCCATGTGTACAGATTTGTCCAAGTTTGGATAAAGTAATGAGGACCTTTTGTCCATTTTAATTCAAGGATGAGGCACTAGACGTTTGCTATACTATTGTGACTGCCTAGATGAGTGTCAAGGAGCGATTTCTAGAATAATAAGTTTTCCTTTTTGAGAATGGAGCTGTGATGTGTGTTCATATGAAACTTATCTAAGTTACTGTTTAATACTTCCAATGTTTGAACATTGGAACACACAGTATTTTGCCCACACCCATCATCTGACTTACTCTAATACACTCGGGTAGATAATACGTTTACTGCTGTCCAAATATTTATGGACCAACTCATTGAGCTCTTTCACATCATTCTGGCAAAGATTTTGGTCTAATTGAATGATGTTGGAGGGGCACGGTGGCGTAGTGGTTAGCACGTTCGCCTCACAGCGCCAGGATCCGGGTTTGATTCCCGTCTCGGTCATGTGTGTGTGGAGTTTGTGCATGTTGTTCTCCCCGTGCCTCAGGGGGTTTTTTTTCTCCGGGTTCTCCGGTTTCCTCCCCGGTCCAAAAAAAACCCCCATGCATGGTAGGTTGATTGGCACCTTGGAAAATTGTCCCTAGTGTATGAATGTGTGTGAATGTGTGTGTGTGTGTCCTGCGATGGGTTGGCATTCCATCCAGGGTGTATCCTGCCTTAATGCCCATAGACGCCTGAGATAGGCACAGACTCCCCGTGACCCGAGAGATCGGATAAAAAGCGGTAGAAAATGAATGAATGAATGAATGATGTACTCAAATACATTAAATGCGTCTGTAAATGAAGTCCATGCAGCTAGAAACACCGGGTGTTTCTATATATTGTATATAATATGATCATTTATCTCATCTAAACAAATATCAAGTCCTTACAGTATAAGATAACATACACTGTTAAAGAAATAGATCAACCTCCAACTTGCATTTATCAGACACAGGATATTCCTAAATAAAAAGAATCAAGCTCCGTCTATATATAATGTACCAGTTAATTGTACCTTTATGCTTCACTACTGCTAATTGGCTGTTGTGCCAGCGAGTCCTAATAATTAATACGCGTTAGTCTGCCATCTACTGGTCATTTGTGTTTCTGCAATTCGTCTGGATTCCCTCCGCTTTACCCCCTTTCTCAAGTCACAGGTTTTATTCTTTGAAATAGTTTCATTTCTGTGTTTTGCAGTCGAACATCATAACTGCAGTGTCATTTGCATTTATTTAGTTGTTTTAAAGTTAACCAAAAAATGTCTTCTTATTCATAATTTTAGTTAATACACTTGGAAACAGTCCGCACTATCCCTTTGTTCACTTGTCACATGTACATCACAGTGAATTCTTCACATATACCTCTGCTTCTTATAAAGCTGGTTCAGAGTCAGCTGTGATGCAGTGCCAAACAGTGGTAGTTAGTTGGCACTAATGGGGTTTGAACCACTGAACTATCCCATGAGCTTCCTTATACTATACCTTAAGAGGCCCTCTTTTTTTCCCCACTCTGGGATAATTCCTGAATCAGCACCACCTTCAGCTATCTTTGACAATCACTAGACTGTTAACCCATAGAGTTGGACTGGTTGTGAGCTTCAAGTATTGTCTATTTTATGTTGTGTGTGTTTTTTTTTTTTTATCATATCTGAGATGACGAATGGCAGGTCATGCATTTTAAATAACTTGCTTCAAACTGTTACATTCTCCGTCCACCCCCCCCCTCCCCCTCCCTCAGCTACTATGGTATGCTTTCAATGTATCTGTCTCTCCTTGTCTTTCGTGGAAACTGGGAGGGACAGAGTCATGTTGCATGCTGACCTCTCTTCGCCATGCCTGCCAAAGTGTTTGTGATACCCCGACGCCTCTAAGGAACAGGAATGTTTATTGTAGAGTAGCAGACAACATCACGCAGGAAACCTATCCATCAGACACTCCAGACATGCGTCAGGCCTCCAATGAATGAGTAAAACCCAAGTCCATCTCTGCTTTACCCCTGACTGTCTAGACTAGCCTTTTCTGTCCACAAGTCCAAATATATCAGAGGAAGGTAAACAGGAGTGTACAATGGCGCTGACAAAAGCTTTACATTTTCTTTCGCCTTTTCCTAGAAGTGTCTATAAACTTAAAACAGGAAACGATTTCCTGGAAAACACACTTACGCACACACACACACACACACACACACTATTTTTATTGTCTGGGCATTGATAGAAATTGGTCATGTCAGTCATGATCGGGGTATTCGAGCTAAGACCTGAGTGGTGTGATGACACATTTCAAAATAATTTTCACCAGCTGACCTGCTCACGGGGCGAAGCCAAGTTACTACAGTATGTTTCTTCAACTGAAAGAGTAGTGAATTAAGCCAAAAGGTGTGCAAATATTTTAGTATTTTTAAGCACAACATTTATCAACAACTACTCATTTTTTCAAATTACCTTAAAAAAAAAGACCCAGTAAAGCCAAGTAACTAAAAAAAATAGTATTTAACAGTTGTGATTTTACACTAAATTTCATCTGCATCTGTAAAATATTTCTATCTGAAAAACTCGTGTCCTAAGGAAGAAATGGTTCTCTAAAAACTCGTTACGGAGATCTGTATTGAGTTTACAAGCTGTTTGTGATGCACCATGTGTCTGTGGTGTACTATTGGTGTTCTGTACTATTTCTCCAGTATAGAGCAGTAATGGAGGCTAGAGACTACCTCAAGGACTTCATTCATGGCTTGCATATAGGGAGGTGGTTAAGGTGTTGGCCTCTAGACCAGATCATCACAGGTTCAAACCCCCATCACCACCAAGCTGCCACTATTGGTCCCTTGAGCAAGACCTTTAACCCTGAACCGCTCAGTTAAGTCTCTCTGGATAAGGGCGTCTGCCAAATGCTGTAAATGTAAATATAGTTTGATATTAAACAAAGAGCCATTATGAATTTAAATGTCTACCTGCATACTATTAAACTTTACAGAAAGTGCTTTTGTGACTTTGTATATTGTTAAAAGTGTTACACAATTCACCCTCACTATGGACCAATCAGCCTACAAAAAGCTCATTTTGGACCAGGTGGAACATTACAATGCAATGGAGCAAGGGAGGGGGTAGCTCAGTGGTCTAAGGCACTGAGTTACTGATTGGAAGCTCCGGGTATGGCCAAGCTGCTGCCCTTGGGTCCTTGAGCAAGACCCTTAACCCTCTGTGCTCCAGGGGGGCCGTATCATGGCTGACCCCGCGCTCTGACTCCAGCTACCAACAACAAGCTGTTATATACGAAGAAAAGAATTTCACTGTGTTGTAATGTATATGTGACAAATAAAGCCTATTCTTCTATTCAATATGTTAACTATTCAGATACTGTCTTTGGATATACAACTATCAAGTGATATTTGACAAACACTAAATCCATCAGATAAAACATGACACTTTTTGCTACGGGTTACTATAAAGTACTGTTGTGGATTTACGTTGTCTCTCAGGAGACTCCCGAGTGTCTGTTTGTAGAGCGTTTTGCTTTGTGTCCTCTGTCCACACGGTGGAGCAGCCAGCCATTCTCCTAACTCCTGTCCTTCCTTTCAGTGTGCCACAGAGGAAGTTCCTTTTTCTTAAAGAGACTTGCAGTCCCATTTCATGTTTCACTCTAAAAGACTTTCCAGTCATGCACAAATTGGCTCTTTGTAAATCATTGGCTTGTCAGCACAAACAGCTCAGCAATGTACCCTGAAATAAAGAGGATTGTGAATTGAAATAGGTTGACCTCAGCAGTAAAAGTGTTCCATGTCTGGTGCAAACATGGATTTGATCTTAAAAAACTGCTTTAAAAAAAAAAAAAAAAAAAAAAAAAAAAAAAAAATATATATATATATATATATATATATATATATATATATATATAATTTTTTTTTATATTGATTAAGCTTTACCTCCTCTACATTTCAGAGTCAAGACATCTCGAAGCATATACAATAAAAAAAGACTCAAAAAAAGAGGTCAGATCATCTAGATTTTATTTATTTATATAGTTGTCGCAAAGCTGAAGGTTCTGTAAAGATCTTGGGTTCCAGTCTGTGTGGAGTTATGAATGTTCTGCGCATATGTATATATTTTTCTCCCTCTCTCCTCCCCTTCTGTTTTTTTTTTTGTTGCTAAATTCCCCCAGGTGTAAAATCTTTTGTAAAGTGCACACAAACTAACATCTCATTCATTCAGCTCTGTAAATCTCCATATTCAACTCCACCCTGACCAGGATAAACCGGAGACCGAATAAATGTTTTGAAAGTAACAGCAGTATTGCATCACTTACACACACAAAACCAAGGTTCACATGATGGTTCTCACTTGCTAATAAAAGTTAAACTTTGGGACCATTATAATTAATACTGTTTTTTTGTTGTTGTTGTTGTTGTTGTTGTTTTAAATATCCTGAAAGGACAATATAAACAAACCTGTTTCTGAGTGTAGCCTGTAAGTGCAGTACTTCCATAGACCTGCAGATGGCAGAACCTAAACAACCTTTACCACGAGCGCAGCTTCTGAATGATCACGCATTGTCCTGCTAAGGTATTTAGAATATACAACAACAACAACAACAACAAAGCAAATACATGGGACAAATGTTGAAATTGAAATAGGCAGCAACTTTAAAGTGTGCCGTTTCCTAAACACTAATGAGCCTTTAAAACCTTCAAAAGTACATATAAATGCAGGTAATTGTACTCAATTCAAATAATGAAATTACTACTTTATTTATATTCAAGTCAACGTGAGTATAAATTGTGCTTTCAGTCTCAAAGCAGGGGACGCATTCACATAACAGCCATCATGCACGTAACCCTGTATCTCACAATGTCACTCATAAAGAGAGGCCTTGGCACACAGCCCAAGCCACATGGATACACAGAGGATCAGCACACACATTGATTCTGACATCTAACGTTGAGGACACTTTCTGTTGTGGTCTCAGCTACAAGCCACAGACTCAACATACAATACTGATGGTTTTTAAGTGACGTGGGTTATTACTGTTCTCCCTCTGAGACACACAAACACTCCAGACTTTAATAAACGTTGCCTCTGATTCAGATGTGTTTCTCTGTAATTCACAACAGATGGCTATCATCTATCATAGACACTGATATAAACATAATGTATCATCCTGTATAATGGATATTGGTGTACTATTACATAACCATGTACTGCCTCGCGTTATGTTCTTCCAGGTATTTATGAGTTTCATATTGCCTCGTCTACTCCCTTTAAATGCTCGTTAAAAAAAAAAAAATCTCTGCTTGAAAATTGTGCTCCTTTATACAGACATTTGTTTAAGCCCGAGCCGAAGTTTAATGGTTGTTTTTCTTCAGAAAAGTTAATTACAGATCAGGCAGAGCATGTATGATTATTTGTTCCGTCCCTGGGGTTAACACAACTATCTATTCTCTGAGAGATTGAAATTATAGGGTTGATCAATTCAGCTATTACTATGGCCTTCAGATCGAGTGGATACAACAGTTTAGAGCTGTGAAAATCCCAGAAAAGCAGTTTTCAGTTTGTAAGACATAATTATAACAACAGCAGTGCAAAGCCTGAAGAAGGCAAAAGTGGGTCTCCAGTGAACAAAAGAGGGGGTCTGTGCTTTCGGTTTTCCCCAAAATGATCCATTTAACATAGGCTATGCATGTGTCGAGTTCTGCATAGCTTTACACATCCCTGTTCCTGCTCAGCATTTTCACATATACTGTTTCTGTGTTCTAAGTAATAGCATCTGCCTTTGTATCAGTCAATTGGTGACATTTGGCCCTGGATTTACTGTCTCTGTTTCATCAGTGGCGTAATCCACAGTTGAGCTGGATATGCAGATTTTCCAGTGTAATAGAGCAGAGTATATAATCCAAAAGCCCAATGCATTCTAAGAGAGATTTCGCTTCTGAAATGATACATTATTTATTTCTGGGGTCGTGATAATGAGTGAATTCTCTGGCTTTTGTAAGATAACAGAGAAAATATTTAGCTTAAGATATATATATATATATATATATATATATATATATATATATATATATATATATATATATATATATATATATGAGAGAGAGAGAGAGAGAGAGAGAGAAACTCTCTTTTGAAACTCTCATTTTCATTTGAAACTCTTATGTAATTGAAATCAAAGGGTAGTAGTTTTATTAAATAAATATTAAAAACAACTAATGCCAATAATTCCTTACTACCAAAACCGGTTATACATATATTATTTTCTGCTATGGAATGGTAACCATTAAAAGTTCAGCTGAAGTGTCTATACAGAAGTAATGAATACAGATATGTGAGCTTTTTTTTTTTAGGTCAGGTTATATAATTGAACATAGTGTGATGTAATACAACCTTGTTGTGTTAACTTTGAAACGGTGTCCCCAAACTTTAGAGCCATTTAATCGCTATTTTGTCTATTCATCCTGAATGATATTGCACTATGAAATGGGAGACTAAAGGTTAACTCAAGTGAAATGGGTTAAAAAGTGAAGAACTTGCAGTAACCAAATAGGATCACTTGGTGTCAGAACTGTGCTGATGAGATGGGAATAAATCTTGGGTCGGTCTCTGCGGGGATGTGATGGATAGACATTTAAAGAAAACTCCTTTGCCGTTTTGCTGAGTGAAGCATCGGGGTTGAAATACTGCCCAGAGAATGGTAAGTTAGGGGTTGGAAAGCTTCTCAACTGCACTGTAGGATTTTGAACATCAGCCCCACACTACACACAGCAAGTGCAGGTGTCCATCTGTGGTTCCTCAGAACTACTAAAGCTGTAAATACAGAATGACGTATGGAGCAGAGCTGTTTCTTCATCATTATCACATCTGTCAGGTTTTTCCCTTCTATTCTTCAGTGTCTTTTTTCACACTTCTGTGCTTCACATCTTTTTAATTACCTATGTTCTGTTTTACAAGACCCTCAGGATGTCCTATCTCTCTTTTTGTCACCATTCTCTCTGTCAGTGTGTGTGTGTGTGTGTGTGTGTGTGTGTGTGTGTGTGTGTGTGTGTCTGTGAGATCTGGTTAACATTATCTTTATGGGTAAAGAGGGTGTGTGTCATATGGTGGTGGTGGTGGGAGGGGGGGGGGGGGGGTTGGGGCAAAAAGGAGTACGTCAATTCTTCATCCTAGACTTCATGGCTATGGTTGCATTAAAGTAAGTAACCCCTGTGAGACATTTGATTGGTGCATGTTGCAGTGCAGTCAGCACTCACTGTCTCTGATGTTTGACAGGCCTGTGAGTGTGTGCTCACTCTGCAGTGCCCTTGCACCATCAGGTGGCCTGCGTTCAATCGGGTGCTAGTGGTGCAGTCAGGTGGTCTGCTGCAGAGTCCTGGAGCATGGCCAGAAGCAAGGGGTTTCGGATGCAATGATCAGACTGCTGCTACTGCTGCTACCATGACAGGGCAGAACTGTGAGCCTCTGCAGGGGATTAAATCATCAGCCTCTGGACAGAAATTACTAGCCGCAAACACTAAGCACTGCACCAACTGTAGATCAGTGCTGAGCTGCAGTACAACTAAGATTAATACCCTGCTATTGCTCTGTCAGCTGCAGCAAGAAAGATATCAAATCATCATTTAGTAGACGGCTGAAATATTCCCATTGGCCAGTTTTGCCTTTGTTCTTAATTAACCCTTTTTGTTCAGTTTACAATGAAGCACATTCAGTACATGCACAGACTGTGCTGGAACTTAAATGTACATATATGTTTTTGCAAGCACTGTATATGCATAATTATATGAAATATATTTGTACCCTTTTTACATGTTTATGTTACTACATATATGAATTAATATCTATATATACAGAGGAAGAAGAAGATACAGACGGGACCTGTCACTACTCTGTATTTATTTTGTTCATTGTAAGCACAGTTTTTATTGTACACTGTATGGTTTATATTGACTATAATATGTCAATGTATTATTATATAATGTTATTGTATACTTTTGTGAATGAAATTCCACTGTGAACTGCATACATTGCCTGTATAAAATAAATGTATGTACATGCACTCTATATACATATAAAACAAAATGAAATATTATTTTCACTATTTATTATTATTAAAACACTATTTCTGCCTCACTGTACATATGTTGCTTGTCCTATGTAAATGTCATTCAGAAAGTGGTGCTTTTGGATGTATTTTTGCTTGCTTTGTTCAATCTCTATAATACAAGTGGTCTGTTAAACAGGCAAATATAATAGCTTCAGTAATGTTTGGTAAATTTTATTATCTTATATTAGACTACAATAGAGTTGTTTGGGAGAACCTTTGTACATTTTTCACTGATCCCTGGGCATCCACCGAGTTCACTCCAAGAACTGGTGCTAGATGTATATGTTTATGAATAATAAAAAAAAAAAAAAATATATATATATATATATATATATATATATATATATATACATATACAGTATATTGAGTGATCAGAAGAAGTAAGAATTCTTATATGCATATGTGGCAAATAACCCTTGCTTAATAAATAGTGCTGAAGCAGGTGTTTAATTAATATAGTGTTACCTCTTAGTCATCACTTATCTTTTTCTCTGCCAGAAGAAATGGCTATGCTGATCTTTAAATAACGCTCATAGTCACATCGACATAAGAAATGGTGCATGTACATAAAATACATTTTACATTTCTATATACAGTAGTATTGAAAGTTACAGTAAATTGTAGTATTTGTGTGGTTATGAGCGGTTATTCTGGGGGTTTTTTTCTCTCTCTATTTAAAGTGCATTACATATACTGCAGTGTCAGAAAGGCTGCATTCATTTTCAGATGGCCTTAATTAGCTGGCACAGATTGGCAATGGTAGATAGCTTCTGCTAAATACTTGCTGAAATATTGATGTTGCCCAGTATGCACATCTGAAGCCTGAGCTGTTCTTGGATTACACTGTGTTTGATACATAAAACATATTGTTCTACCAATGTATAGTTTTGCATACGGATCATATATAAAATATGAGAAATGCTACAATGTCATCCAGCACATAACATTTTAATAATTATCTGCATTAGTCCACATTCTTTTTTTCTTCTCCAATTTAAGCAAATGTTTGTATGTTACATAACATTTATCTGAACTGAACAAAGAAGCTTTAAAAGTGTATGTTGTGATGTTTTGGGTTTGCATTAGATACAGTTATATGGCATTTCCAATAAGTAGCAGTAATAACTACATTTCCACATGATAAAACATTTACAAATGGGTTATAATGCATTGATTATTTAACAATTCACACTTTTTTTTAAATGAAGGCTACTTTTACCAGGAGGCATCTGAATAACACTCTTCAAACTGTATTCACTTTTTCAGTTATCATTTTTATTATAAACGGCAAAGGAGCATTTAGGTCACGTGGCCAAAATCTTTGTTAATTAGCATAAATTGTACCTAAGCAGGCAATTACAGACTACAGTTTATCTATATGACATATTACATTCCAGCCAAAAACACTACTTTATGTCATGATGGTCTATTTAAAATATCAATCAATACAGAGTATTACTTAAAACAAGCCTGAGAAACAATATGATTGAATAAGGGGCACACCTGAGAAAGGTATTTTAATACGTGTGTGCACATACACAGGTGGATAATGTACGTGCATGTGTATTGTACACACAAAGTTGGAAATGTGATCCCAGTGTTGCAGTGCATTTGAAGGCCTCAATGTGCATTACGAATGAATAGGTCTTCAGTTTCATGGCTCTTACTACAGGTAAACAGCTGAGTGGCCCACGGCTCTTTAGACTTGTGATTATCGTTTATCCTGGTCTCATATGACTTATGATGCTCTCAATTACCTATTGACAGCAGAGATCCGTATCTTATTATCTTGATTTTTGATGCAACTCTAGGCAATTTCTTAACAGCTTTCTAAACTGTTGCCTCAGTAATGTGACAAAATGTTACAGGCTTTAGACATGAAATGGATTATATGAGATTACATTTAATTAATGAGATCAAGTGATCATTCAGTATTGGTATACGAAAGCATGACTACATGAGAGTGCTGTATCATTGTGCCTGTAAATATTACAGCAGGAAAAAAAAAATTACGTATTACCTTCGAAAATGAACATCAGCATTATGATCTGGAAATAATATCGACCAACATGATTCTGTTCCCCGAAGGTATGACTTTAATTCCTAAAAGAATTTATGATGCTGTCAAGAAGGAATTCTTATTTGAAAGGCCTTCTTTTTGTTTAAGACTAGACCTAGCCCTTGTCTTGGATACTGGCCCACATTTATGAACTATTATTAGATGCGAGATATTAACAGGCCCATTCCTCTTCACATTTTATTAGAGCACAATAACAGTCATAGTGCAATGGATTTGCTGGCTTAGATACCTAATACCTTTTAGTTTGTGCTGCTCCTGGGCATTTAACCCACAATATGCATTTTACCCACATGCTTTTTTTATTCCAAATTTTTTTCACTAATTGTAATTACATTTAAGATTACTTGTATCATTGTTTTCCTAACTTTTAGCGTATCAAAATGCATGGATTGCTGCATTGTGACTTTATTCTCCAAATGGAAATATTTCTACAATTGGAAACTCAATTTCTCGGGTTCGCGAAGGAAACTGAAACACTGCGCTTGTGTTGTGGAGGGATTCCGAGTGATTCACAAATTCCAAGTGATTTTTACAAGCTCTGGACTGAGAAATATATCCGCACCCATGCCCATCCTGTGTACTTATGAGCTGTATGCTATGACTCAAAACCAAACTCTCATTTAGCATCTTATAGAGACATGCCAAGCAGTGAGGAGAAAAAACAGTGTAAATACAGGCCCATAAAACCCGAACCTTCCCCATGTTTATGTCGTTAGTGATGCCACCACGAATGAACCAAATTGAAGCAGCATGAACTGTAGCCATTAACAAGAAAATTAGCCTGAACTTTTTAAAGTAGGCCTCATCAAAATCCTTTTAACAGTGTTAGACGTTGTAGAATTTTAATCATGCCATTAGTGATCTGGGACAGTTAAGTGTATGCAAATCTGTTACTGTACATTTGATAGGGGTGTTATTTGTTCATCATCCGGGTATTTAAAGGAACAACTGATACCGTTTTTCATTACAGTGACTAATTAGTCTGGGGCATAGACTGGTCTAGAGGCTAATGTTTCACACAATATAGGCCAACTACCAGACAGAGAACTTACACTGTAATAAGTGACCCTGTGCACCTGGTCTGAATTTGACATGTTACTGATAAAAATGTATATCAGCATGCATTACAAAGACGTAAACAGCATTCCTGTTTCTGTACATTTAAACCCTCAGATAAATGTGTTTTATTTTCCTTAAGGGGCAACCTAGTAGAGGCCACAAACGTGTGGATGGGTTCAGGTGATTTGAGTCCACAGGTTGGAGCTGACATTTATGACTGGTTCAGCGCTGCTGTGTGTGTGACCAAACGAGTGACGCATTGCAGGTACAAACGAGCCAATCAGAAACTTCCGCACGACCGGATCACACCCAGAAATCCTCCGCCATCAGATAGTCCTTATGTGTTTAAACGAATATTTTCGCTACTAGAGCAAAATAGAAACTTTCTTTCACTTTTGATGTATATGTTTATAAATATTCTTTCAAACTACATAAATATTGGAAGTGTAATATTCCGGTATCTTTGACAGGCACTTCGCCAGAATGCAGATAAGCCAGCGGATGGACACGCGTACAGGGGAGGTGTTTTATGTACAACCGTCAAGGCGGGTCTGCGCTGTGCCGAGTTTTCGCTTCACCATTTCAGAGGTGTTCGTCCAGGACAGAACGCGAGCAAACACAGGAAAATGGTACGTCTATTTTGCATTTTCGTTTATAGCATACAAAACACCTATTACCCGCTTTACAAGACGTCCATCATTGTTTACGGCGCAGCAAGCCGAAAGACTTGTATGTATTAACACCCTTTACCATTTAGCTGACTGCGTTATGTAGCAGAATTGTTCGGACAGTTATAGACGACATTAACAAACACAATTACTGTAAAATGACTCATGTTTCAAATATTTAAAGGACTTGAGGGGGATTTACAAGCTTAATTTCGTGGAGTTTAGTTGCTAGCCTAGTAGCTAGCTGAAGGGGCCAGGGTGCAGTCCCTGGTTCACTAACGTTACCTGCTGGTTTTCTTTATTTCAAATTACAGTCGGTTTAAGTATTATAACGTATCATATAAGTACTATGTTGTGTTATAGTTTTTAGAGATCGTGGGCCGTTTTGTGCTTTGTATGGCTAGCTAATAGCTAAGTGAAGATTGCTGAGCTTCCCGCCTTCTTGCGGAGAGAAAAAGCGCCATTGATTCATCGGGATTTAATTTTCATTTCCCGCTGGACAGATAAAGAGGCAGATGCATGACTCTGCATCCGCAGGTAGAAATTGTGGTTAATTTTACTGGTTTGTACAACTCATTGTATTTTAAGATAAAGCAGTTTTCTTGTCGGTGGTTTTCTTGTCTGTCTGAGACCCAGTGACCATCACAATGACAAGCTGAACATCCGAATGAAGGGGGGGCTCTGAATATCTTGAAGAGAACTGCGTCTGAATATCTAAAGGTCTCTACAAATAAAATGGAAATCGGAAAACATGCATTATAATTTAAGGTCTCGCTCTATCTGTATGCTGTTCAAATGTAGCAAATGTGAGTCATTTCATGGTGATTGTTTTAAAACGTTCAGTAAGCAGTCTGTATTTTGTTTTTCATAAGTAACAAGTAATAACGCTGTAATTTACACCGAGCCGCACCTGAACATCCTTAATTCATTGTTGTAACTGGTTCCTACATGCAGGTAATAAGCTTCTCAAGTGTCCTTTCTGCAGACTGGCTTTTGAGGTGTGTTGTTCTGACAGAGAATGGGATGTTTAACATGCCTTAACAGATAAGGGTGTATACCAGGGGAACGTGGCACACCTAAGCACCTGTGTAGTAAACTACAGGGTTTCCCCCTGCTGCCTTATCTTGTCCCATCAGGTTTAGCTAGCTTATAAAGAGAGGCCCAGCCTGTGAAGTGATTAGTTTTCCTCTCTCTGCAGGCCTGAATTTCAGGAATATTTTTTTTTTTACACTTGCATCATCTTGTTGGGAGATGTGGGATGGCTTGGGGGGGGTGGGGGTGGGGGTTATAGGGCATGTGGGTTTTGCTGAAGGGATCTGGAAGGGTGGGGGGGGTTTGCAATTTTCAGTGGTGTTTTAAAAGGGCGTGTTTGTTTAGTAATTCTTAAACGCTTACGCCCAGCCTGAAAGCCTTTGCTTGATTTTTTTTCTTCTTTATTTGCAGGCTGATCAACTGACAGAAGAGCAGATTGCTGGTAAGATTGTAAACACCCTTTTTTGTGCTTTCTGATTTTGTACCTAGTTTAATCTACTTCTTTTACACATGTCGCATGGTCTCTTGCAGTCCTGCCAACAGCTTGTATGCTGTTAGTATATGTTTGCCTTTTAAGGTGGGATTGTAGACAAGCTTGTGTTGGCTAACTGTGAGTGCATCTGTGGGTTGGCCAACTGAAGTGAGATCACTTCCACACAAGGGCCATTAAAGAAATCTCTGTAGGCGTTTGGAAATATTTGGGAACAAATACTTGATTCATTATGTTGTCTTAAATTTGGTCTGTAGGCCATGTGCTTGCACAGTAGATTTTAGTCAAGTAATCTTGGGGTAGATTTTTTTTATTTTGTATTTTTTTTTTTAAGTGGATTCCTGTGATTTTAGTGTTGTGACAAATCCAGCTTTAATACTGAAATGTTTGTATGGTATCCGAGCTCTCCCACTGACACCCCATTTCTTTGTACTTTTAACACTTGCATATATTACACATCTCAATGTTCAACTGAGAACCAGTCTTGGTGCAGCGTTTCCCAGAGGCATTTAAAAATTCCCTTTTGGTAACTTGTAGCCCTTTACTGATCTCACTAACCTCATGCAGAACGCAGTGTCATTGGCTTGGCCTTAGACTTGTTGGCGTGGGCCAACGTTGCCATGGCTGTAGTTTGTTTGTGCGTCTACCACACCTCCCTCCTGCTCTAGACATTTCAGTCAAGGCATTGTTAATTACGGTCTTGGCAACAGTCATAAATACGACTGTCTGAAAAGAGAGAATTGATAAGATTGCCAGCACAGCGACTTTTCAGTCGTTTTGTGTGTAAAAGGCAAGTATCTTTGTCTTTTGGAGATTTAGTTGTAGACCTTTTCTGAACAAAAGGCTTTACTTGTTAAGATGAGATGTTGGTTAAGGAATGCTGGTGACATGGCTTATGATTCTGCAAATGCGTGTGTTAATTTTGCTGTCAAACAAGTAATGGAGTATTGACTAAACAATTTTATTTTTTTTTACACACACAATGAGCAGCAATTCCGAAATGAGAGCGTGTCAATGTTCTGTGTGTCCTGACCCAATATTTGTGTCTTGACAGAATTCAAAGAGGCCTTCTCACTATTCGACAAAGATGGCGATGGCACCATTACCACTAAAGAGCTTGGTACAGTGATGCGTTCTCTTGGGCAAAACCCAACAGAAGCTGAACTTCAGGATATGATCAATGAAGTGGATGCAGATGGTGAGCATGCATGGAAATTTTGGCTAATCGGATTTGAATGTTTTAAGCCCCTAGCTGAACCCCTGATTACAGAAATGCAGTATGAGGTGTTGCAAACGACTGCCATTTGCAATTTAACATGTTATTCTGCTCTGACTTGCTCAGGTAATGGAACAATAGACTTTCCAGAGTTCTTGACCATGATGGCAAGGAAGATGAAAGACACAGACAGTGAGGAAGAGATCAGGGAAGCTTTCAGAGTATTCGACAAGGTATTATACCAGCGTTTCAATATAATTAATAAACGGCCCTTGTTCCAGGGTGTTTTTGTAACTGCCTGTTTGTGTTCAGGATGGAAATGGATACATCAGTGCTGCTGAGCTACGTCATGTCATGACAAATTTGGGGGAGAAGTTAACAGACGAGGAAGTTGATGAAATGATCAGAGAAGCAGACATTGATGGCGATGGCCAGGTCAATTACGAAGGTATGGATGCCAGGTCTGATTTTGGGAAAGCATTTAAACTAGTAAAAAGAAAATTACACTCGAGTAACATCCCCACCCCCACCTTTTTTTTTCTCTTCACAGAATTTGTACAGATGATGACAGCGAAGTGAAATCCTTGTACAGAATTTCTTGTATAAAACTATTTGCCTTTTCTTTTTAATCTATGTATAATGTTTCATTTTAATTCTCCCCCATCTTCTGCTGTCCAAAGGAACTGCATGTGTAGTTTTTTTTTTCTCTCTCTCTCTTTTCTTCCTTTTTTTCCCAAGTTTTGCCCCTTTCTGCTCTTGGTAATTAACATTTTGATCTAGTGGGCTGTCATAGGACTGGTGATGGGTATAGGCAGACAGTTTGACTGGCACTACCTTGATTTTGTGCTTTTTGCAGTCTGCTTGCCTGTCACCTCCATTAGTAGAGTCAAAATGACTCCAGTTCCCATATCCCTCCCTCTTTCCTTCCTTTTTTTTGAGGAACTGCTCTGCATGGACAACGGACTACATATAAAAGTGGAAGAAAATCCTCAATATTGCACTCTTGCAACATCAGTGAATTAAATACTAACGGGTTTATTGGAAGGTACCCGTACACTATATTCTTTTTGTATTTCTGTTATCTCGTTATAACTATGCTTTATAATTAGTCACTTTCTTTGTTAACTGCTTATGGCACAGCCATGCCTCAAAGAATCCATTCCAAGTTGTATATTTGTTTTCCAATAAAATTAACAATTAATCCCAAATGCTTTTGCCCATTTCATAAAGTGTTCCCTTTTCAACCGAGTTAGGACTACAGTTTATCGTCATTTTAAAAGATTACCTGTTTAAAGTCGTCTTTCCCCTCCCCTTTTCTTCAAACCCCTGCCAGCACACAACTATTTGCTTTACACTTTGGTAGAATTTCCATTTTACTCTACTACAATTTGCATGGATCTGCACTGTCGTACAAAATAACAAGGTATTTTGGGGGTTGTTTTTGTGCTTGTGCATATATAACCCCACAAGTAGGGTTTTAATTTTAAATTGTTTGTCAACATTTGGGACAGCTACTTGTGGTAATGTTTAAATTTAGCACTATTTAATTGCGAGTATCTTCATTTTAAACGTTTCCATCTACTCCCATGCATGCTCTATCCTCTTGTGGATGTTTTTTTCCAGCAGCATGATTTCTATCGGAGCACTGCCATTTCCTTAAAAGGGGCTGTAGAAAAGCAGCAACAGTTCACTGTTGGATGTACAAAAGGCTGCAGGCTGGAAGGTGGAAAGGCAAACATACCGAGTGTCGCTGTTAATGTACATAGATGGAGCTGGCTTACGCGCCCTTACGGAATAATCAAATGTAGGTAATGTGGAATTCAAGGATTGTCCATAAATCATATTGGGTAACGGTATTATGGATTCCAATCACCTTTGCATGATCCACTGTACTGAAAGAGATCAATGCTTTTCATTTCTGTAAGTACGTTCCAACCCTCTGGCATATTTTTCAAGTTTCCTAGCAACCAGTCCTACAGATGGTCCAGCCTTTTTCTTCCCAGTGCTAACTGGTACATGGTGTAGGACATTGGAGGTTATTGGCTCGGAAAAGGAAATAATGTAGCATAGCTTATTTTAGAAATCAATTCCAGAGTGAAACGATTTTATCATTTGTTGTGGTTGTTTCTACTAATGCTTTGCGGTTGCTGACTTTACTGAAAGTCTGGCTAACAATAGCGGTAGCTACAGTCAAGCTTTAGCCGGGTTCCTGAAACATCACCACCTGGCAGTAAGCCTGAGGGAGTATTAGGCCATTTATAATGTTCTCGTTACATGCCCTGTGGGGAAGCGCTAAAAAACAGCTGACAACTTCTCTGAGAGGAAATGTCTAATTTTCTGAATGTCTGCATGAAAGCGTGCTGTACACAATGTGATTTTAATGTCCTGCGAGATAAAATCAATGTTTTAGTCAGGGATTTACACTGTTGGGGAATGTACAATAAGCTCCACAACCGCCTTGTACATGGGCTGAATCATTGATTTAGTGGAAATGGCTTTCTTCAATTTTTTTCATAATGGAAACACCTCTTCATCTCGAACCGAGTTCTAGCCAGACATGCCGGCTCTCTTTATCTCGAAGAGATGCCGATTATACGTATCGCTCAGGAAGGACACAATGCTCGCCTTTCCCGGAATGTGTCAGTTGCCTTACACATGCCTGCCCCCACCACACTAACACTTAATAAGATCATCTTTCTCCCCAGCTCTGGCTGTCCACCATCTCTGTACATGGTTTAGTAATCACTTTGGCCATTATCACATGCTGTTGATGGATGTGTGTGTGTGTGTGTGTGCACACTCCTAAGCCCGCAGCTACTCCTGTTGTTGCTATGATAAATGAACACAGGACTCTAATAGGTCTTTGTGCCCTGCCTTATTCTTTGCTAGAAGCTCCATAAAATAACTACATAATACAAATTTTCCATTCACCTGAATACAGATCAGACACACAGGAAATGTGAGTGTGGGTCTGTTGTTGCTCACTAGCAAATGATCAAAAGTTTATTCATTCTAATTATTAACCTGCAAAAAAAAAAAACAAATCACTCCTGGAAGAGTGGCATGTGATCAAAGCTCCTTGGAGTCTTGGTAAACATTGCATTTTCTGTCCCCAAACACACCTGGTTAACTATTGTGATTATTTCACAGCCTTATTTAAGTTAACGTTGATGTGCAAGCAGAGGGAATATGCTGTATTGTATAGGCCAGGGCTTTCTACAGGCCCACGGTTGAGTAGGGAGGGGGTTCGCAGCCCAATATGCTGTTTGAACATAGTCTCCTTTTTTTAACACCTATAATCTCCACTCTTCTGAAAAAATGTTTTTTTTTTTTTTAGGTATTGAAACAAGATTTGTGCTGGTTTCGCCAATAGAGCATTAGGCGAGTCAGTCGGTAATATTTTGGTTGAGGACGCCTGGGGCTGTATGCAGTGTTCCAATTCATCCAAATAAGGGTTGAGGTCAGCGCTTGATGTACGCCAGTGCCCGTGTACGCCAAATATTAATGAACCTCGCGTTTTGTGCAGGATTATAATTATAATTAATAATGTATAATGCTTGGCTGTCACTGCTGAGTGCCATAGAAAAGCTCTGGGCAGCCTTAACTGCAGCTGTAGCTCTGTACTGGCCTCCCTCCAAATACAACAAGTGTACATGAAATCTACTGAAATGCCTCTCTAAGTTGTAAACTCGATGTATAGGATGCAAGAATTTTCAGCCTACAATTTCATATCTAGTAATCCTGAATGTTTGTTCAGATCCTCATGAGATCATGTGTAGAAACTAATTTTATGGATGTAAATAGTAAACTAATGAGCTAAAAAGTTTACTTCCGTTATTTACTTCAAATATTCACAGTGAAGTATTTAAGAAAAATAAAAATAAAAAAGGCCGTCTTCCCCATTCACCTTATTAGTTGTTGGTGGCCTGGTGTACGACGCAGTCGCTTTTAGAGAACGGTGTAATCGGCTTTCTTACTGGTCACACTTTTCCGTCATTCCAGAAAGCTACAGATAGCCGTGCGCCGCTATTTCTGCCTGCATGTGGCTGCCTCGGCTCTGGGACACGCTGGTGTGGTCGGGGGGGCTGCTGAAAATAGTGGAAAAGCAATTAGAATATCACAAAGTTCAGCTCCTGGAGGCAGCACTCGTGAGAGTTTTTCATGAGCTATGTTCTGAGCTGAGTGTGCAACCGGTACAGGATATGGGGAGAGTGTGAAACAGAATGAAAGTGTGTGAAAAGGTGGGGGGGAAAGGGAGAGAGAAGTGTGTGTGTGTGTTTGTGAAGTGACATCGCAGGAATTTTCCCCACAGGGATCTGAAACCAAAAAGGAGAGCGTTTTTGAATCGCACAAAAGACTCTTTTCAGCAATGGAAACGTTAGGAGCTGGGATTACATGTGCCGATCTCTCAGGGCCGAGCGCAGAGTGAATATGAACGAGGCGACGCCGCGAGAGTAGAAAGAAGTTCAAGATGCGTACTTTGGTTTTTGTAGACATGTTTGTTTTTCTGTCGGTGTGTGTTGAAAAGAGTGGCCTTCGACATATCACTGTCTCAATAATTCCGCTTCGAATATCTGATGGTTAACCTCAGAGGAGGATTGTTTTACCACCTTCTTTCTTTCACACAGCAGTGTAAACCAGGTTTCAAGGTGTCTCGTTTTGGGATGGCCATAAGACGGGTTATAAATCAACCGAAGCTAAAAACAATATTGTGTTTTAGTAAAGTATTAGGACCACCGTGAGCAGTACGTTAAAGGGATTCGGCAGACCCCCCCTTATCCAAAGTGACTTACAAGTAAGCAGTTAAGGTCTTCGTTTAGGGGCCCACTAGTGACAGCTTGTTGGGATTTGAACCTGGTACGTTTTTGGGCCAGAGCCCAATGAGCTACCACTCAGGTGTTCTTACTTCATTGTCATTTTCATGGTGGCGCTCGGTGAGCGGGAACATCATGGAAGAGTCCACTCCCACCAAAAAAAAGGTATTATTAGAGGATAAAGGTGAGAAACTGCCTCCTATGGCATAGAACCACCAGTTTCCCTTTCGTTTGTAACCCATTTGTATTTGGATACTATTACAAGATTTGGTTCCTGACTAGTTCCTGACTAGTTCCGGTGTTCGTTCGCTGTTCTCGGAAATGTAGCAGGTGCCAACTCGGGATCCCCCCCCCCCCCCCCCCACCCATTCAAAGTACGTCTCTGTCCATTGCCAATGATGAGCGGAACTGTTATGTTCCACTTCTAAAGCAGTTTTATTTTTATAGCCTCAATGGATGGCTGAGACTTTGACACGTTATAAAAGGTATCAGGTCATAAAACCTTCCTATCACTATAACACACACTATGTGAAGGCACAGAGATAACATGGAACATCCGGTTTTTATGATGCGTCTACCTTTTTGCTGTTTATGGTGACTGGCATCGTTCAGGTCAATTTCACTTCCCCCTCTGATATCTTGAGCCAGGGCTTCCCCAGTGGTGACACCAGTACAGCTCACGACACAAGGCACACTTTACTTTTTACTCCTTTTTGTGCTGAAACAATAATAGTAAAAATGTCTCCGTTGTTATCCGTGCTAGGAAACGAGTTCATCTAATGTCTGAAGTTCATTACGCATATGATATGAGAACAAATTAAAATGCGAAATACCTTTTTGAAGATAATTCATGTTTTTTGTCCCAGACCAAAAACCCCTATATAGGACATGAAGGACAATGCAAGTAAGGAAGTTGAGTTTCCACTCAAACACAAAGGTTTAGTGTTGAGCTGCAATGTTTCTTTGACATGCTGTGCCCATAATAATGCAATCAACCTCATGTTAATCCGGTTACATTTGTTCTCTGATTGTATAGTAGAGTGGCTACTCGGCCTCCTCTCACTAATGGATACATCCGCTGTAATTGATCCAGAGACCCGATGATCAATGATGATCGGCTCGGAGACACTGCATTTCACTCAGCCAATTACTTCATAAATATTCTTCATGCTGAGATAATTCCATTTCAAAGATCTGTTTAGAAGAAGATGCACGCATGCTGCGTTTCTCACTTTCCCCTGGAAGAAATTGTGGACCAAAAAAATGCAACATGCTCCATACTGGCCATATTACCAGATCTACAGTACAATACTTTTTTTTCAGGTAAACCATCATAAATATAAAACAAATAAATAAAAATCAAATTAAAAAAAAATTTCATCATAAATATCTTAAGGACTAATATTTTGAGGAGAACTGGATTAGAAACAACCCATAATGGCTCCAGGACATTTTTTGGGGGGGAAGGGGGGGGGGTTGGTTTATAAACGGTGGATCTCTCATGATGACATGGGAATAAGCCCATACTAATTTCCATTTTAGAAAGACACAGGGCCGATAGGCTGACTTGGAAGGATAAATAAAGAAATCAAATCGAACACATGTAATAACAAGGACAGAGGAGCGGCTAAATTGTACATAACTTAACTTAATGTATATGTCTAAGACAAAAAGAAGAGACTTTCTTGATGTTTGTATACAACTGGCTCTAATGTCCCTCAAATAATCAACAACTTTTTTATATACTTATATACCATTATATAATGTCTATCTGTGTATATATATATATATATATATATATATCTATATATATATATATATATATATATATATATATAACTATGCACATCTATCTATATGAAAATTAATAAAACTTACAAGTACAAGAGTAATACACTTGCAGGCCTCTCTGTATTTGCGTGGGTTTTCTTGCGATTGTAAAGTTTCCCCCCCACACTGCTTGGACATCTCAGTGGACAGAAGTTGAATATTTGGCTCTGCCTCCTAATAAAAGTGAAACTTGTGTTCTTTCGCTTCTTTCCTGGTTTCTCCTCGAGTCTTAAAAGTGCTGTGGAAGAGATCAGTGACCTCTTTACTATCTATGTTCACGCCTTGGGTAAAATCCTCTGATCCATCCGGACGATTTTTCTGATATAGGCTCATGTCTACGATTAAAGCCCCCATATTGTCTTCAAGTTGAAACCTTCACCATTGAGACTAGGGTATTACCCATACACACATTCTACTGAGAAGCAAATCCCATGAAATCGCTCTTGACCTTAATTCAACCTTTTTGCAGAAAATTCCCCGAAGTACAAGATATATATTCAAATAAACAATGACTTGGCGTAAGGGGCTGAAACAAAACAAAACCAAAAAAAATCCAATTATTATAAATGACTTGGGAGTTTATCTGACCTTCAAACGGATATTCAAGCTGGAAAAGCAGCAGAAAAGAAAATCAACAGACAAATGAATAGGGTAATAGAGTACCCTGCCACCCCCATACCCAGCCGAGACTTTATTATCATTCTTTTTGGGTTTTTTTCCAAAAGTGTTGTGAGGTGAAGAAATAAGACCAAAATGTCCTCTCTTAGATTCCTCTGGAGAACAGACTTTTGTAGTTGAGTCAAATATTGCAATGGATTCACATTAGTGATGCAGATCCTAAAAATGAGGCCTCCAGAAATAAAGTGATGAAATTTAGGGCATGTCCACATTCTGCATATTAGTCTTTTGAGACGACGTTGCATAAAGCAACATAATCTCGTCCAAGTACAGATGTGCAGACATGCTGCAGAGCTAACAAAGAAGGGTCACGTGAATTATCCATGGGTCTACACACCACCTGTGCGTTTTTTCCAGTGGCTCTCCAGATGAGATGGCCATGACGGGGCCTGGTAATAGAACCAGGCCTGGGAGCCCTGGTGTCCAGTTCCGCTGCCAACACTGGCTCCCCTGGACAGATAGCGCCGCTCTATTGAATGACTCCTGAAACTTTGATGAGATGGAATAGGCCACCACTCGGCAGACAAAAAGAGAATGCCGGTGTCCAATAGTGGCACCGGAGTGATGCTGGGTCAGGCATCGGACGTGAATAAAGCCTGTCGTGTTAATCTGATGCCATGCTTATATTTCCGCAATACAAGTGGACAAGGGTGAACTCATTGGTTCGCCAACTCAATTAGGCTTATAAACAGAGTAGACTCGGCAGCAGTTTAGCTAGAAAAGGAGGTGTCTGAGTGCTTAATGGAGGTGAAGACACGCGTGGCAAAGGCCTCGCGCCATTATTCACGAATAACCAAAGCAAGTATCATAATATCGTTATCGCTGTCATCAAGTTATCGCCCCTTCTTTGACTCCATTATTTTCCACACTCGTCAACCCACTGACAAATTGCGAACGATTTATATATTTATAATCGGCACTTTATATCGGCAATCCCTTTATATATTTATATGTCACTCTGGGGCATGTTAACAATCTTTCTTAGAACACTATTACCACTTTTACTGCAATATATTGCAACATGAATCATATTTGTACTTTTTACTCAATATCCATGCGTGGCTCTCCTATGCCTACATAAAACTGCTCAGAGATGCTACAACTGCATGTAACCCCCCCCCCTTTTTTTTTTTGCACTGTGTTTACTTTCTGCACTGCACAGTGTTTACAATGGATCTGCACTTCATTTCCATACTAGGTTTACATACCGAGCCTCACCACAAGCAGCCCCAATGTACAATTGTCTTTTTTTTTGTGTGTGTGTGTGTGTTTTTTTGTGTGTATTTTTTTTTCGCCCATAACGACAAACAAACTTGAATCTTTTGAAAACAGGACGGCTACAATGATGAAACTTTTGGATCAAAGCTACAGGAAAACATGGAACGTACAGTACATGATGCAACATATAGAACATCGTGCCCAAAAGGCAAACAATCCAGATGCGGTGAAAAGTCGGAGACTATGAGGTTTATCCGTAACATATAAACGTTAACAGAAACTAAGATTATACGTTTTTTTCCCAGAAGTCTCCAGACACTGATAAAGTGGACAGAGATGCTGTAAAGGAGAGAAAATGTAAAGGACAGCGAAGCACAACTATAAATCCAACGAGTATTCCACACATCTGAGAGGAAATCAATAGAAATAAAGCAGATTTCTGCCATTTCCTGTGAATATGACATAGAGTTGCTATAATGTTTCTCTGGAATGGAGCATGCATTAGTAAATGGCTTCCCAGCAAATCTGCGATCTGAAATGGTATATAGGGATCAGCTGGGAGGGCAGCATTAGAGATAAATAAAACAATTATCATACCCTAGCTCCAAGAACTTGGTTTATATTTGTTTATTTACTTACATAAAAACCGAAATAAAATCCCATTAAAAGAAAAAGCAGACAACCAGGACACAGAACCTGCTGTTCCATGTGATCACTGGTGTCAAAAGTCAGAAAAGATTTACCTCACGCTTTTTACTCAGATAAAAGTGTAAAAATACTGGTTTCAAAACGACAAGTAAACAAGTAAAAATAATGTAAGGAATGCCATTAAGGACAAAAGCTGCGCTAATTGCTAATTTATTCAAAAGTCTCTCTACAGAACTCCCTACTCTAGCTTCATTTGTGGAGGATGAAAAGAAAGCAACCGTTTGATAAATGAGTGGAGAAATAATCATTTTTAAGAAGTCATCTTTTTTATGAGTAAGAACACTGGTTATGTCCTTGCTGGAGTGTGACGGGATTTGTGTGTCGTGTGCAGGTGCGATGGATCGCGCACAAACCAACAGGGTGTCAGAATGGTATATATTTATATCTCATCCAACCACAATCACATTCACTCTATCCGGATGGTGTGATTTATCCGGAGAGGATTTTTTAAAATGTATTGTTTTATTTGAAGGGCACGGTGGCGTAGTGGTTAGCACGTTCGCCTCACACCGCCAGGATCCGGGTTCGATTCCCGTCTCGGTCATGTGTGTGTGGAGTTTGCATGTTCTCCCTGTGCCTCAGGGGGTTTTTCTCAGAGTTCTCCGGTTTCCCCCCGGTCCAAAAACATGCACGGTAGGTTGATTGGCACCTTGGAAAATTGTCCCTAGGGTGTGAATGTATGTGTGAATGTGAATGTGTGCCATGCGATGGGTTGGCATTCCATCCAGGGTGTATCCTGCCTTAATGCCCATAGACGCCTGAGATAGGCACAGACTCCCCGTGACCCGAGGGAAGATCGGATAAAAGCGGTAGAAAATGAATGAATGAATGAATGAATGTTTTATTTGAACAATGACAAACCGGAATGAAAACAAGCCAAAATGAAATAGATTCAATAATTACTCCAGGAAAGTAAAGATAAACCGAGATTTAAGGTAAGAAAGTATTTGTACTTCATTTCTTGACACCTCTGCATGTGATGTATTTAAGGATACAGCCAAAATGTTGTTGCCTTGGGTCTCGGTGCTACGTAGCAAGTAAAGCTACTTTGGTCTTGTAGCTTTGTTAGGCTCTTATGCGCTCACAGAGATAAATGGAAATAGAATAGCATCTTAGCTAATATACATATGTAATGTCTCCTTTAAGTCTATGCTGTAACACATTCTAGAAACTTTATTTTATATTATGTATTATGTCAGGGATCTTCCTCTCAATCAAACTTTAGTTCGGTCAGAGATAGTGCCAAATATCAAATGCGATAATGAATGTTGTCTAGAAGTATATTCTGGTCATTTTATTTTCTGTTAGATTAGTTTTGATTTGACAACAGTCGTTCAGTGTGAGCTCTATAATATTTCTCCACCTCATATGAAATTTATTACGCCCTACATATTCATACAAATACACAAAAGGCCCTACAATGCTTTTTAAACAGGATGATGCCCTGAATCAAAAACGTACCTGATAATTACCGTCATTCTCGCTCTGTGTCTTTCTGCTGCATCGGCTATGATGCATTATAACATGTGTGGCCCCAATGAACTTGGCTTCTGGCTGATCTTTAAAACCGTACCATTATGTAAACTTTGGACTAAAAGAGGTCACGTGACCTCTCTCTCACCACACTCTCAACTAGCAGCCACTCAACAGCCTTTTCTCCTCTGCAGGTCTTTGCACATTCTTCCTCAGAAAACAAATCCAATGGAATACATTTTTCAATTATTCATACTTCGACGGTGTGGCCCTGCCCCAAGGTCCGTGTTCCACTAATGGAGACGGCAGGATGTTTGTACTGTGTTATAAACGGACGAGCGAACCTTTCGTCGGCCTCAAAAGCGCCGCTGCCACACACCCCAATCAGCTTTGCCTGCTCGATGTCTAAT
Source organism: Kryptopterus vitreolus (assembly GCA_030449085.1). Classification (NCBI taxonomy): domain Eukaryota; kingdom Metazoa; phylum Chordata; class Actinopteri; order Siluriformes; family Siluridae; genus Kryptopterus; species Kryptopterus vitreolus. The sequence goes on along the minus strand of JACRUU010000015.1, from coordinate 24,873,281 downwards.
TAAAACTAGACATGTCGATATTAGCCCAGGGACGTACATGTGTCGGACGGACTGGCTGAAACCAGAGACAAGGCGAAAAAGGTTTCTCATTACAGCTTTATCCTCCACTTTACACACACACACACACACACACACACACACCACACTGGTTTCTGGTTTCTGGGCTAAATTTATCTGTAGGCACATATATGACTGTAGTTCTGCCTTTTCACCTGTGTTAGCTTAAATGGGCAGATGAGCCCCAAAGAACTCAAGAGTTCAAGCAGAGTCAGTGCGATGTTGCCCAGGGCGTCTGGTGTACACAGAGGAGAAGATCCCTCTGGTAGATTAATGAGGAGCAGCCTGCTCATCTGCTTTCATGTTTTCTCTTGTAACACCCTTAATTATTTACTGAGCATCCTCTTGTTACAGAATGCAGAAAAAGCACAGTTTTAAATGTGTGAATTTGCTCGTGGCTCCCTCTGCATATGAATATTTCATCAGACAAGATGAAGAATGAGAATTTGGAGAGAGGAGTCAAATCAAATGACATTGTTGCTTATAGTACCGTTCAGGACCCACTCTCATCTAATGGACATAAAAAAGGGAAAAAAAATATCTGAAAGCTTTTCATCATTGATTTATTCTAATGAAATAAAGTCTGAACTGAATAAATGAATGAATGAGTGAATTTACTGAAAAAGATTCAATAAAATAAATTGTCGACGAAACGAAGATGGATTTTCTCATTATAATGCTTGGAACACACACTATCTTTGGAAACTGGAAGACATCTAGACAGACATGAACATGCACTCACATTCATGCACATGCACACACCACACACACACACACACCACACACGCACACGCCGAGTGATGCAACGGCATGAAATGTGGCAAAATATGAGAGTTTAATACTGCTCACATAGCTTTCTACAACTCACTTTTAAAATCCTCTCTTAATACTCAATATATGTTGTTTTTTTTCCAAGTCTACTACCCGAAAATACATTTATATAAGTGATTTCAAAGAGATCAGAGACTCCTCCTTTAGTGGCTTTATCTCCGGCTGCAGATGCGGCATCAAATCTGTGCTCACTGAACTGATCTTCCTTAAGGCATTATTCAGATCACTGATTTTCAAGCGCTGTCTGCCAATGTTTCACTTGTAGATTAACCCGCGAATCAAATTCCAATTTGAAGATCGGCAAAACTCCAGCATTAAGGTGGATTACATGGACGAATCTGGCTGACCTGGAGATGCACTCTGTGCGTGTGATATATTTGAAGAGTAAGTGATGAGCAGCAAGTGAGTGTGTGTGTGTGTGTGTGTGTGTGTGTGTGAGAGAGAAAGGCAGAAAGAAACAAAGAGAGAAAGAGAAAGAGAGTGTGAAAGAGAGTGTGAAAGAGAGCGAGAGAGAAAAAAAGAGAGAAGGATAGTGAGAGAGAGAGAGAAAGCAGGATTAAATTCAGGTCTGTACTGCCATGACCCCTCTTCTAAACCTGACCCTGCTCTCCACTTTCACATCTCATCACATTGTCAGCGTTTTGCCCAACAGGTAATGAGGTGCAAAGAGTTTGAGGTGTGTGTCTGGGTGTGTGAGTGTGTGTGTGAGAGAGAGAGAGATAGAAAGAGAGAGAGATATTTCTAAACAGTTAACATAAATGGTTATTTAATCTCCGTTTCAACAATACAGAGAGATTAAAGTAATCAAACTAAACAATGAAAACTGAAGAAAAGTCTTTTCAAGATCTTCTGTAAATGTCATTTTACAAAAATGCCTATTCTAACTGAGGAAAAAGATAGGACACCCTTGCCCCTAATAGCGAGTGTTACCTCCTTTGGCTGAAATAACTGCAGTGAGACGGTTCTTGTAGCCATCTACCAGTCTCCGACATCGGTCTGAGGAAATTTTACCCCACTCCTCAATGCAGAACTTTTTCAGCTATGAGATGTTTGAGGGATTTCTTGCACGTACAGCCCTTTTCAAGTCACCCCACAGCATCTCAATGGGATTCAAATCTGGACTTTGACTTGGCCATTCCAGGACTCTCCATTTCTTGTTTTTCAGCCAATCTTTGGTTGATTTACTAGTATGTTTTGGGTCATTGTCATGTTGCATGGTCCAGTTCCGCTTCAGCTTTCATTTTCTAACTGATGGTCTCACATGTTCTTCAAGCACCTTCTGATACACAGTAGAATTCATGGTGGATTCTATGATGGTGAGCTGACCAGGTCCTGCTGCAGCAAAGCAGCCCCAAACCATGACACTTCCACCTCCATGCTTCACAGTTGGTATGAGGTTCTTTTCTTGGAATGCTGTGTTTGGTTTACGCAAAACATGTCCTCTGCTGTTGTGTCCAAATAATTCAATTTTGGACTCATCTGTCCAAAGAACATTATTCCAGAAGTCCTGGTCTTTGTCAACTTTATCTCTGGCAAATGTCAGTCTGGCCTTGATGTTTCTCTTGGAAAGCAAAGGTTTCCTCCTTGCACACCTCCCATGCAAGTTAAAGTTGTACAGTCTCTGGGGTCTCTCTCTTCTGATTGTAGAGGCATGTACTTCTTGTACCGGTCTAACATTATTTATTCTGCTGCTAAAAACATGGTTATAGTTTTGAAGGTTGGCACACGTCACTTTGCTGCCTTAAATACTTGAATGTTTATTTACTGTATTTATAACTAACGTATGTTTACAATCTGCACTGCCACTTTATCTACCTTTGCACAATCCATATTTTTGCACAATACAACTGCACTGTCGGCGCTTTAAGTTTATGTACCTGTCCTGTTGGCGTGACTATGTAATGTCTGTCTTGTCGCACTTGTTGTTTGTGGCTCTATGTCGTCCCGTGTATGTAGCTCTTGTTTGTCTATCGTGCCTTTATGTTGTTTTATGTAGCACTGTAGTCTTGGAGGAACGTTGTTTCGTTTTAATGTATATTGCATCAGCTGTATGTGTTAAAATGACAATAAAGCTCACTTGGCAGTTGTTTTGAAAGCCCTCCACTTGTAGACTATCTTCCGGACAGTGGAATGGCTGATTTCAAAATCTTTTGAGATCTTTTTTAAATCCCTTCCCAGACTCATAGGCTGCTACAATCTTTTTTCTGAAGTCCTCTGACAGCTCTTTTGCTCTCACCATGGTGCTCACTCATCACTTCAACAGTCAGGAGCACACCAAACTAAATGTCCGAGGTTTTAATAGGGCAAGCCTCATTCAACATGCAGAGTAACGATCTACTAGTTATGTGCACCTGGTGTGATATACCTGTGTGAGATCTGAGCCAATTTAAGAGGGAATACATGTGAGGGTGTCCTATCTTTTTCCTCAGTTAGAATAGGCATTTTTGTAGAATGACATTTACAGAAGATCTTGAAAAGACTTTTCTTCAGTTTTCATTGTTTAGTTTGATTATTTTAATCTCTCTGTATTGTTGAAACTGAGATGAAATAACCATTTATTAAAAATGTTACAAAAAACCACATGCTTTCAAAGGGTGTCCTAATTTTTTCACATGACTGTATACGTGTGTGGAGTTTGCATGTTCTCCCCGTGCCTCAGGGTTTTTTTTTTTCTCCGGGTTCTCCGGTTTCCTTCCCGGTCCAAAAACATGCACGGTAGGTTGACTGGCACCTTGGAAAAATTGTCCCTAGTGTATGAATGTGTGTGTGATTATGAGTGTGTGTGCCCTTCGATGGGTTGGCATTCCATCCAGGGTGTATCCTACCTTAATGCCCATAGACGTCTGAGATAGGCACAGACTCCCCGTGGTAGAAGATGAATGAATATAATATATATATATATATATATATATATATATATATATATATATATATATATATATATATATATATATATATAAATGCAAGTGACCATTCAATATAATTTTAACCATTGGTGAAAATTATAACCATTTTATAATTTTAACAAAATAGAAAGTACATTTTTCAGATAAAAATGCAGATCAAACCAGTATTTTGATATGGCCACACTTTTGACTTTCAGTTGTTACTTTGCACACTTTGTACACTTGCGCTAAGTCAGGAATTCTGTTTGCTAATGATTAGAAAATTCATATGTAGGTCGAAACAGAAACAGCTGTGTACAGTAGAGGGCCTGAAACTAGGTGAGAAACGGACAAACTCTGCTACTATGGTGAGGTTATGGAAGACAGAAGACAGAAGACAGAAGTTACAGTCATACACCATGGCAAGAGTGAGCGCAAGCCATAATTTGTCATTTGCAGGGGTTCGTATTATTAAAGAAGCTTAATGGAACAGGCAATGTTGAGGACACAGAGGTTAGCCAAGACAGTTTGCAGCAGATGAAAGACACATCATGCTTGCATCTGTTTGACACTGGAAGATATCCAGCAGAAGCTTCACTAAAGAACTATAGGAGACCAGTGAGACCCTGGTACAACAAAGCTACAAAACAAAGCTAAGTGTCCAAAAACATGGGAATTTCAAAGCACAGGCAGATAAATATTCATTCATTCATTCATCTTCTACCGCTTTATCCGATCTTCTTTCGGGTCACGGGGAGCCTGTGCCTATCACAGGCGTCTATGGGCATTAAGGCAGGATACACCCTGGATGGAATGCCAACTCATCGCAGGGCACACACACACACACACACACACACACACACACACGCACAGACATTCACACACTAGGGACAATTTTCCAAGGTGCCAATCAACCTACCGTGCATGTTTTTGCAGATGAATGCAGATAAATATCAATCAGCCAATTTTGCATTCACAAACATTAATTCAATGACATAAAGATCTGTATTCAGCATTAAGAAGAGCAAGAAGTTCTGGAAATAATGATTTGGCCCCCATAGAACCCTGATCTCGACATCATTGTGTCTCTCTGGGATTCCACGAAGCCTTCAATGAATGTTGGGAACAAAATACACAAAGACTTCTGTCAAAAATTGCATCAAGAAGTGCAAGTTTTCCTAGAAGAACTGCTTGTTTTGCAGGCATCGGGTGGTCATCCTAAATATTAATATAAATATTCAATTTACTTCCCTTTTTGTTAATGAATCACAATTAGAAGAAGCTATTAGCACTTCTAATTTGGAAAGGATTTTTGCCTTTTTCACATGTGTCTAAATGTATTGCACAGTACATAGTACAAAGAAGGAATAACAAATTCAGCTGTGTGTGTGTTTATGTATGTGTGAAGAAGTGGAGTTGGGTATATGAGATGCTTTTTCATTTGAAGTATACACTCCATAGCTTCAATGAGAATTTCTCCAGCCACCTCCATTGCATATTCTAATTGGTAGAGCTCATGGGCGTGCTTTAGGTGCCTCTCATGCCTGTCAGTCTCCAGGAAGTTGCCAGGCCTTATTCCGGATCAACAAATGCCGGCCGGGAATTTCAGAAAGTTTGGACACGACAAAAGGGCAGCAGGTGCTCCACCGTGACTGAGCGCGTCTCACAGAGCAACAGGCCCAACCTGTTTATGATCTGCACCCTCCCCTGTGTGGTCGCTGACTCACGGGGAGCTGCTCCATCTTTATACACACACACACACACACACAATCACAGTCGTACACACAGACATTAGCTCCCAGCTTCTTCTCCTCCCAAGTTTTTTCCTGATGATCCTCCCTTTCTCTTTCCTCTCTCTCTCTCTCTCTCTCTCTCTCTCTGGAGGTAATTAGTCTGGTTGCTAGGGGATACCTGGAGGTTCACATATTCAGTGGAGTTATAAAAAGCATGCTTTGCATCAGCTAATCAGAAATGTCCTCGAATGAGAAAAAGAGCAATAGCGGAATGACAGCCCACAGAGGACAGGAAGAAAGAGACGTTTTGTTTATTACCCGACCCCCCCCCCCCCCATTTCTCGAAGACGAAGCTGTGGCTGTTCAGAGCACTCAATGAACCTTTCCTTTTCTCGGCTCAAAATTATTTTCGGAAAATAAAACCCAAAAAGCAAAACAAAACACCACAAGCCCAGCTTTTAGAAGGTCTTGTATAATATGATCCCATTATGAAACAGCAGCAGCCCTCAAATGGCTAAAAGAAAAAGCTTCCAGGTCGGGTGATGTGGGAATTCAGCGTATCCAGGGAATGTTTTCTTCATTTCCTGTTTATTCATAATTTCACGGCAGCTCCCAACCAGGGCTCAGGTGGAAATGAGTGTTTTGGGAGTTGGTGGGGTGGGGCTCAGGGGGTAGGCGAGAGAGAGAGAGAGAGAGAGAGAGAGAGAGATACAAACATTTATATATAGAGAGACAAACAGAGAAACCATGTGAGAGAGAGAGAGAGAGAGAGAGAGAGAGAGAGACTAAAAACGGTGTGAGGGAGAGAGAGAGAGAGAGTGAGAAAGGGTTGAGATGAGGGCGGGTGAGATAAAGAGAGGCATAGTAAGAGAGAGAGAGAGAGAGAGAGAGAGAGAGAGAGAGAGAGAGAGTCCTTTACCTTCACAGTTCTGTTGCAGCTTTCGATTACATTTTGGATTTACTCCACATTGACTCACGCTGCTAAGAAACTACTTCCACAAAAAAAAATCATATAAACTGACTTGTGCTCTTGCCCCTCTTGTGTGTGTGTGTGTGTGTGTGTGTGTGTATGTGTGTGTGTGTGTGTGTGTGTGTGTGTGAGACAGAGTGAAAGAGGGGCAGCCGAATCCATTGCAGTAATGAGAGTAGATCGATATCCAAGTGCATTAGTGATGTTTCCCACTCAGCAGTCAGACAGTACTCTGCAGCTTTTAATGAAACCTGTCCATCCACACTGCGACCACAAACACACACGGCCACCCAGCATCAGGCTCTCGGCCCAAATATCATGTAAACACCACAACACACACTTTCGGAAGTAGCGAGCGCAACTGAACTAACAAGAAAACAATTTTACGAGTCACGTTCAGAAAGAAAAAAAAGAAAAAATAGACAAATGCACGCCGGGATAATGCGAGACATGCTCGTCTGTCTGAAGAATAAAAAGATAACTTAATTTGCTGCCGCTCCACGGGAAGAATCGGAGAGACAAATAGAGCAAAAATGAATTGTGTAAGGCCTGCTCCAAAAATACCCCCACCAGCAGGCAGTGCAGTGAGTCATCCTGCCCCCTCACTCTCATCTCCAATATCACACAGAAGAGCTTCAGCCCTCTGTGTTACAGAGCCATGCTTATGCAAAGAAAAAGAAAAAAAGACAGCGTTTTAAGGCTGTATTAATGCACATTTAAACAGTCTATGAAGATCATGTGCATCCAACATTGTCTTCATATAGCACTACCTTAAGGTCATAAGTGACAAAGTCTATTTTTAAATGACTAAAATAATTCACATCAGAGCTGTTGTACAGGAAATGAAAACCACTAGAGTTTAATAAGTAAGAAATAACAGTACCGTTTTACTTATTGTAAATAATTCGAAATAAATAAGAACTATTTTCACATATCAGTCTTTGTGTTATTGGGCTATAGTTACAGTAAATTATACCATTTTTTTCCTCTGTCAACTCAAAGATTTCTCACATTTACTTTTAATGTCCAGGACACATAAACATGTACCATTATCACTTATGTTATAGCAGCTGCTGGAAATATATATTCCTTTACCAGCTTCAAAAAATGGGATCATTTACAAAGTAATGGCAAAGTATTGAAGACTATTGCTGTTATGTAATGCAAAAAAAACAAAAAAGAGAAAACCAATTTTATATATATATATTCATTCATTCATTCATCTTCTACCGCTTTATCCGATATGTTTACTCGGGTCACGGGGAGTCTGTGCCTATCTCAGGTGTCTATGGGCATTAAGGCAGGATACACCCTGGATGGAATGCCAATCCATCGCAGGGCACACACACACACACACACATTCACACACACATTCATACACTAGGGGCAATTTTCCAATGGTGCCAATCAACCTACTGTGCATGTTTTTTTTTGGACCGGGAGCTAACCGGAGAACCCGGAGAAAAACCTCCTTGAGGCACGGAGAGAACATGCAAACTCAACACACACATGACCGAGACGGGAATCGAACCCGGATCCTGGCGGTTGTGAGGCGAACGTGCTAACCACTGTGCCTCAAATATATATATATATATATATATATATATATATATATATATATATATATATATAAAATGTATAATATGTATATGTATTTCAAGTATTTGCACCCGCCCCCAAAATACACTACATTCAGAATTTAGCAAATACTTATGAGAAATCTATAAAAGATGAATTATGGACACGTTACTGTATACATTTTTTTAATGATTTTTCATTCAAATTCAAGTCAACAGATTAAACATTGAATTAAAACATGTATTTTCATATATGTATATCTGAATCAACAGATTAGTGCAGAGTACACTTACACCACTGCAAAAATAGAACCCATCGGTGAAATCATAGTCTTGTTATTAATATCGACAACCACACTTAAAAAGCAAGACCAAAAAAAAAAAAAAAAAAAGAGCTCCACCATGACGACTACTTTTATTTTTACCTCTCTATAGTTAGACTGAGAGGTATGGCTAAATTTGGAATATGTTTCATGACATCTCTTCACTGGTCTTCAAGACGACTGTCAGGTTCTCACCTTTATGCCAAAATCTAATTTTTAACCCTGTAACACTGATGAGATGAATCCCCACTGCTGTCATTCACGTCGCTGAAAATTGCCTGAAGCGGTTGTGAACCGAAAAGCATATTCTGACATTTAAAGGAGAAGTCTCTGTGTGTGCATCCTGTATCATTATTTGGCACCCTGTGTTGGCGCTCAACTCCACTGAAGTCTGGCAAATTTGGAGTATTGGAAGGATTCATTCAAGGACACAGCTGGCATCAGGGTAAAAAACAAAAAAAAAACAGGATTGAGAGAATCGAGGGGAAGTAATATATATATATATATATATATGTATATATATATATATATATATATATATATATATATATATATATATATATATATACACATAAACTCTGAACAGTGTAATGACCAATTTGTAAAAGAATTATTAGCATATTTTGAGAGAAAGAGAGGCAGGTGCAGGCACTTGAAAGAAATGCTTTGCCTTGATCTGACACTGCTTAAAAATCAATCATGTGATTCATCAGCATTAGTCAAAATGACACTTAGACATTTGTAAACGTGATCCTCTCTCTGCCTACTGATCCGACTGCTAAATATTCATCAAAAACCACCATCTGTCAACGCAAATCTCTGCCATCGTCTGTTGTGACGTAGTGTTCTAGGGTTCCAGTCTTTTATAAATTGTGGTAATTGAATATTGAATAAAAACATGCAATAAACTGAACAGTTTGATTAACTTTCATCATTTCAGACCTAATTTAGAAAACTCCACCCACTTATACACTACATGACCATAAAAGGGATGGAGTAGTATTACAACAGGAAATCATGTATTCTAAAGAATACATGGACTAGGATGTTCAAGTGCCCACATACTTTTTGTTCATATTGTCTATTTTGAAGCTGTAAGACATTCCAAAAAGAAGTCAATCACAAGTGTCTATATTTAAATAGTTGGATGAAGTTGGACACATTGAATAAGTAGCTTCACAATACCATTCCAGAGAGTTACTGTAAATGACCTCGATATTTGGGCATCTACTGACACTGTAAAATAATGATGTATATCAGTTTATACAAGTTGTTTCTAGTCTATTTACTGACAATGTACAGTGGAAACGGTGGCGGTTTTTATGGTGTTATGACTTTTGGTACAAGTTTAGTAAACATGTAAACTGAAGAGTCTGCCATATTCATGTTTTACTGGCCATGAACGGATTTACACATTATTGATTGCTGTGTGTAAGGGGCATGGTGGCTTAGTGGTTAGCACGTTCGCCTCACACCGCCAGGGTCCGGGTTCGATTCCCATCTTGGCCATGTGTGTGTGGAGTTTGCATGTTCTCCCCGTGCCTCAGGGTTTTTTTCTCTGGTTTCCTCCCGGTCCAAAAACATGCACGGTAGGTTGATTGGCACCTTGGAAAATTGTCCCAAGTGTATGAATGTGTGTGTGAGTGTGAGTGTGTGTGCCCTGCGATAGGTTGGCATTCCATCCAGGGTATATCCTGCCTTAATGCCCATAGATGGCTGAGATAGGCACAGGCTCCCCGTGACCCGAGGGAAGATCGGATATAGCAGTAGAAGATGAATGAATGAATGAATGAATGATTGCTGTGTAAACAGGAGCTTGTATAAAGGCATACAGTAAGAGTCTCTTTCTTTCTACCATTTCTTTTTCTTAGAAGTCTTATTCTTAGAAGTATGCATTTTTGTCCTTCCTTTTCTAAGAAGAATTGTCTTGTTACGTCATATTTCTTTACTACAGAATGCACTCATAGTTTCAAAATAAACTATGTTTAATTAAATACGCAGTCGAATCAAAGCTAATCACACATTTTGTCTTGAAGTCATTTACATATACACTGTACACACAAACGTTCGCGAACAACTGACTCTAAGATATTGTGGGTTTTTTGTGTACATCCCATGTTAGATTTTGCCCCTTGTTACTGCACTGGTCTTGGGATTGTGCTTGTGGAGATTTTGTACTTGCAGGGTGAGGAATCCTGGAATGCAATCAACATTCCAATTCATTCTGAAGGTGATCAGTCTATAGCGGGCAACTCGAGTTCTTTCACAATGTAAAACCATATTTTCATGCCGGTCAGATTTCCATCTAGTGTAGCAGAAGATTTAATGCCGATCATCCAGAGGCCTCCTCGACAATTGTGTGCCTCTATTTGGGGAAGAACTGTCTATGTCTGAAAAACAGGCAGGTGTCCAAATACTTTTGTCAATATACTTTTGTCGATCTTCTCTGTTCGAGGTGGTGGAATGAACTTTCCCTGGATGTCCGAACAACCGAGACACTGTCTACCTTCAAACATATCTTTTCCAACAACACCTATCATAACATTCCTTTCCTCTCACTGTCCAGAAAAAAAAATAAACGCTCAACTGTCTATGCTTATTGTGTACTTAAGTTTGTATCTACCCTACATGAATGAATTTATCCTTAGATGGAGACCTAAAGCACACTTTGTACGTCGCCTTGGATAAGGGCGTCTGCTAAATACTGTAAATGTAAATGTATAGTGTAGCAGAAAAAAAGACAAGTCTGGATCTTACAGTCTAATCCGTTTAATTTGTGCATTTCCAAATAATACGGTGAAACGGCATCTCTACTTGATCTAAGTGCTTTGTCACCAACCACAACAAATGTGGTCGATTTAAAGAAACTTTTTTGTAATGACACACCTAAAGAAAAGAAAAAAAGAAGCAAATCAAAATTACTATACTCACTCCAGACTGCAAGCCCTTTTCACTGTTGGTGTTTACATGTACGCTCTGCTTATGAGAAAAAAAAAAAAGCATACTAGAGTCATATTTTCCTTCCTTGTCTCATTAGCACCTCTACAGTCTCATGGGCTGAGCGATACAGGGCAGAAATCTTGTGATCATAACCAGCCCTGTGTTTGCTGACAGATGCTGTGTCGCATCAAACCTTTCGATGCGAAAACTCCACAACAAGATCTATTGGTGACTAAAGCTGTGTCAGAGACAAAACCAGGACGATAAATCAGTGAAGGACGAAAGCAAGGTAGGTGCACTGTACTGTGTGCTCCCACTTGACCTATTGACCCAGCATTCAGAAATATCACAGCATCTGTGTGGCCGTGTCTTCAGTCCACACGTCACAACACCCACCCTTCCCCCAAGAGAGGGTTGCAAAGTAGATAAATAAACATTATACCTTTATAACATGTTTATTTGACATGACATCAGTTTTATTACTATTAATACACCAGTACACTTTTTACGACATATAGTTATGACCACTGCTGAATTTACTCAGATTGTATATATTCTTTTTATATCTTTCCCCATAATATTTCTTTAAATCAACTAAAAAATATGTGAATGATTGCTAAGCCTCTATTCAGCTGCTTGGCTAAATCTCAATATGCAGTATTTTAACATTTATTAACTTGTCAGTCAGCATTCATGTTTAACTAACTTTTTTTGGGGGGGGGGGTAAGTGAGGGAGAAATATGCATACTCTACTGCTGATTTTAATCTTTCCAGGGACAATTTCACGGCCTCAAACAGTCTACGAGTAATGAGAAAGACCCAGCAGACATGGCTGCAGACATGCTTACAAAAATCTGGCACTTTAGAAGTGCGGCACTTGTAAAATATTGTTTTATTCATGGGGAATCGGTCCATTTCATTTCATTTCTCACCAGCGTGGCTCTCGAAGACTTTACATTGAGATGTTATTCACTGAATTAACAATCATTAACAATCATTAACAAGCATTAATAAGCCATAAATAAAACGAACAGAGTAATGAATTATGTTAAAAATCAATAATAAATGTAATAAATACTCCTTCATTGAGCAATGATTAATATGTCAATAATACGCCTTAATAAGTTTGCATCATCAGGGGCACGGTGGCTTAGTGTTTAGCACGTTCGCCTCACACCACCAGGGTCCGGGTTCGATTCCCGTCTTGGCCATTTGTGTGTGGAGTTTGCATGTTCTCTCCGTGCCTCAGGGGTTTTTCTCCGGGTTCTCCGGTTTCCCCCCGGTCCAAAACATGCACGGTAGGTTGATTGGCACCTTGGAAAATTGTCCCTAGTGTGTGAATGTATGTGTGCCCTGCAATGGGTTGGCATTCCATCCAGGGTGTATCCTGCCTTAATGCCCATAGACGCCTGAGATAGACACAGGCTCCCCGTGACCCGAGGGAAGATCGGATAAAGCGGTGGAAGATGAATGAATTAATGAATGAAGTTCGCATCAATGCAAGTAAAAAGCCCATGTAAATGCTACCAGTGAGATTCATCCCTGCATTTTAAAGTAATCTTTTAATAAACATAATGTGTAAAAAGTGTTCTTTTTTTTGTCCTGATTTTTTTTATCATTTTTTTCATTTTTCATAGTTTTTATTACAACATATCTGTACTGAAAGTTCACAGCGTGTTATAGTTAATGCTGAGCATTCATATTGAACGCAAAAGACTAAAACCAGTATATGATTTTGACGCGTAGACATAAAACTGCCGGAGGTAAAGTGTATGTCAGCACCGTCACACCCCGCGAAACAAGAAACAGTCCAAAATATAATCGCTCACATCCTACATCACCTCATCACACATTAGCAATATCAGCACACACAGCAGTGTTCAGCCAAAAAGAACAACAAGGCATATCTATAACAAGCATCTTACTGCCACACAATCTCTAGTCTTAGGAAAAAAAAAAAAAAAAAGTTAAGGATTACATAAGAATGCTGAACAGTGCTTGCCAAGGCTCCATAGTTAGCTCTCTCTACATGAGTCACATTTCCTTTGTTTGATATGCGCTTAATTCTTATTTCACCTACTCCCCAATCCTATTTATAACCCCGTCATCACCTCTGACCAGCCAGCTCGCACGGCTTTATCACATTAATTACATCTTTAGTCGAATCTTCTGTTAGTACAGGCGTAAACAGTGTTGTTGTGCGCGCGTTAATCTGTGGGACTCTGGGATGCTGATGAGAGATTTGTTGATGGCGTTGTCCTCATTAAAGCTGCATCTGTGCTGCTTTCAGCTCCGCTGAATTTCACAGTGTTACTGTGAGCATCCCACATTGTGTTACGGCCCTCCTACTAAACAAGACGGCATCATCATGAAAGTGTTGACCAGTCATGTGCAATGAAACGCTCGCCTGCGGCGGAACGAGAGGGAAAAATAACGGCTGTCTTCTCTTATTTACATGTCGAGTAAGCTTGAATTTGTAAAACCATTTCGACCATATAATGTGCAGTACGACAACAAAAGAAGGTAAACATCATCAAGGTAGATCAGTAGATAACTTAAAATTCAATCCTTACCACTGACATCAAATGCTACTTTTTTTAGGATCTTGTTTCTGATATAATTCCCATAAAAGGTAATAGGACTCTGTATTCATTCATTCATTCATTCATTCATTCATTCATTCATCTTCCCTCGGGTCACGGGGAGCCTGTGCCTATCTCAGGCGTCTATGGGCATTAAGACAGGATACACCCTGGATGGAATGCCAACCCATCGCAGGGCACACACACACACACACACATTCATACACTAGGGACAATTTTACAAGGTGCGAATCAACCTACCGTGAATGTTTTTGGACCCGGAGAAAAAAACCCAGAGGCAGAGGGAGAACATGCAAACTCCACACACACATGGCCGAGACGGGAATCAAACCCAGACCCTGGTGGTGTGAGGCGAACACTAACCACTAAACCACCGTGCCCTAGGACTCTGTATTACAAGCCTATAATTGAAATCCCATTCTATTTTAATTCCATTTGTGATACTTATTCAGAAAAAATAAAAGAACACATGCTTCCATAATTTCTAGACGACCCGTCTGTCTCTAAGGAAGGAGTAAAAGAAAGACGCTGTACTGTACTATGTGTCCCATCTGACCCATTGACCCAGTAATCAGAAATATAACAGGGGAACGAACACGCAACATGCGGGTGGCCGTGTCTACGCCAATCAACATATAGAGAGTGTTTTAAATAGGGTTGTCAGAGTTAAAGCGTTAACGCTAAATCCTTTTTAGCGCCACTTATTTTATTAATGCAGCGGGCGTTTCCTTCACTCCTTCACTCTGCGATGTGTTGCCGAATGAACGACAACAAAGAACAAAAACCAAGCAACGTGCATCCAATCACATTTCATAAATTACACAACAGCAACGAGCTCCTCACTATATTACCGTATGGAACCTAAACATATCACCAGATTGTACAGAGAGCAACCAAAACTGGAACATAATTCTTAAAGGAACCACGTACCATATTTAACAATTAAAACAACCATTGACATTGAAATGAACAAGAAATGATTAAAAAATTAAAAGAATAATTTCCAGTGTAAAATAAAGATTAAATAATCATTCATTTTATTAAAGGGAGAGATTTTGAGAGAAATTTATATAAACACCTGTTCCAGCATTAGAAACATGAAAAGTATTCATTTTAGTATTAATGTAGCGATTAATCACGAGTTAAACTCATGGAAATTGTGCAATTAATCGTGATTAAATATTTGAATCTTTTGACAGCCCTAGTTTTAAAGTATAGTACAATAATTTTAAATATATTAAAGACATAACTGTGATGAGTCTCACCCAGGTGAAGTTATTTGGAAGATGAGTCACTTTAGCTGGAATTCTATCCAGTAAGATCTAAGGTACTGAGGCTGTTCGGATGGGTAGGCAAATCTTCTTTCGATAAAAGTCCAGTTACCATGAGTCACATTTCAGATTACATTCAGGACATAATTGCTCTGCATGAATAATTGCTTTCATTCTTAGAATCACACTAGTACATGTTTTTACAACATATTTTTCTCGTCGCCGCATATCATTGCTGAATTCATGCTTTGTCTTTCTGGTTCAATTCCAAGTACGTCGGTTACCTATCTCTATATTATAAGCCTAATATAGAGTAATGTAAATCATAAGCCTATTTGGAATCAGATTCCAAAATAAGTGTGTGGAATGACGTCATTATTCAAGATACATTCAATTTATATTCATATTTGTACCTGTATTTATATTTACACCTAAAGATGTTTTATTACCCCAGGACTATTCCTCTGGAAGACATAACATTCTTAATTACTCCGGAGATGTGGGTGAGATCGGGAGGCACAGTGGCTTCGTGGTTAGCACGTTCGCCTCACACCGCCAGGGTCCGGGTTCGATTCCCGTCTCAGCCATGTGTGTGTGGAGTTTGCATGTTCTCCCCGTGCCTCAGGGTTTTTTTTCTCTGGGCTCTCTGGTTTCCTTCCCGGTCCAAAAACATGCACGGTAGGGGTTTTTTCTCCGGGTTCTCTGGTTTCCTCCGGGTCCAAAAACATGCACGGTAGGTTGATTGGCACCTCGGAAAATTGTCCCTAGTGTATGAATGTGTGTGTGAGTGTCTGTGTGCCCTGCGATGGGTTGGCATTCCATCCAGGGTGAATCCTGCCTTAATGCCCATAGACGCCTGAGATAGGCTCCCCGTGACCCGAGGAAAGATCGGATAAAGCGGTAGAAGATGAATGAATAAATGAATGAATGAATCTGGGCAAGATCTTTTTTTAAAAGTCTGCTTTATGGAGTTAGTGTTTTTGTTCGTATACCTTAATTTATGTCGAGCTGGACTTCTAATTCGTTAGATCATATAGCTGAAGTCTATACACTTTATTTAAAAAAAGGGAAGAGCTTCTCATCCCACACTTATCTAAGCCTCTCAAGTTCCCTAATAAGTCCTGCATGTGACAAAAGCTCAGAATGGTTTAACCCCAGTGCATCTTGGTGATCTCCTGATTCAGTTTCATACATTCAGAGCATTCATCTGAGAAGGGCCTGCTTTTAATCGAAAAGGGAGGTTTAACTGGTTAAGGCCTTGGTCTCTGGACTGGAAGATCGCATGCTCAAATCCCACCAACAAGCAGCCATTAGTGGGCCCTTGAGCAAGGCCCTTAACCTCAAATTGCTCATTTGTACTGTAAATCAGTCTGGATAAAGACATCTGCCAAATGCTTGTAGCTCAGAAGATGTTTCTTATACTGCAGCATCTCTGGAATAAAAAGTATTCCCAGAAAATATGTTTATGTTTAAATTGTTTTTGTACTTTGTATTTTATGCCTTTAATTAGCCCTGATGAAATATAATAATAATAATAATAATATTATTATTATCATTATTATTATTGTTGTTGTTAATTAATAATAATAATAATAACAATAATAATAATAATTAGGATGATAATAATTAGAAAAAGGAATTTAATAAGGATTTTTAATACAGAGGCCAAGACATAATAATAACAATAATAATAATAACAACAATAGTAATAACAAAGTTAATAATAATAATAATAATAATAATAATAATAATAATAATTATTATTATTATTATTATTATTATTATTATTATTATTATTATTATTATTATTATTATTATTATTATGGACTTCTATTATGGTGTAGTTTCTTTAAAGGTTATGTAACCAAAACAAAAAAAACACAAAACACACAGTCACACAAACACACACACACACAAACCCACACACCCACACACACACACACACACACACACACACACACACACACACACACACACACACTCACACATATTCACTCCAATTTCTGAATCACAGAACTAATTGAATCCACGCATGCAATGCAATGGCATCCTCAAGATCATGTTTTCCTTCCCAGGTATGGATTTGCATTGTAGATCCAAATATAGATTCTGTTAAAATGATCATGTAATTTCTCTTCATTGCCCGAACATCTCTCAAATGTTATGCCAGCATGTGTGTTAATGCAAGAGAAGTGTTGTTTGTTTGAGCTTATTTTTCTAGATCACATATAAAGAAGGTATTTTCCCTGGAGTGTGTAGTGTGTATCACGCTGCGTGTGTGTGTGTGTGCACTGAATATAAAGTAGTGAATCTCATTTCATGGTCATCTCAAAATCACCATCTGAAGTGTCTGGCCCAAACAAAGCTGCAACAGCATGGCAGTCGCATTTATTTGTCTAGATCTTAATCCGCATGACCCATGGGGATACGAGACTGGAGATCAGAGCTGCTATTTTTCAGTGCATTTTCAAACTGATTGGGATGAGTAAAAATAACACATCAAGGTTTAATATGAGAAAATATGTTTTAAAGAAAGCAAATATTGAAGCAAGGCGGTGAATATTAGCCAGACATTCGTAGGGAAATAAAAAGCACACCTTTTTTCATGTCATCTCTTATGTAGTATTTTTCACACTGTAGTTCCAGCCTTCATCCATGTTTAATGTCTCATCCCACACAAAGGAAAGATCTCAGTCATGTTAAAATCTTAATGGCGGCACCGATAAATGAGCTGAAATGAAAGTGCTCCTTACATGTTTTATGAGTAGTAGGATTTTCTGATTCACACAGAGGCCAGGAGACCGACATAGCGGCAGTAGAGATGGCAGAACGCAAAGAGAAAACTGGGAAATGGGGAAGAAAGGGGTCGTTTCATCTTCTGTTGCCTGTTCCTCTTGCCCCCTTGTCTCACGTGGTGAAATGTTAATATGACTGAGAGCACAAGGAAGAGCTGTGACTCGAAAATAGGTCAGACGTGAGAGAAAGATGGGGTGAAGAACAGAATGTCCTGTGATTTATATCAGAGAGAAAGAGAGTGGGAGCACGAATGAAGCGAGGTTAACGCGTGATCAAAACGAGCCAATTATAGCAAAGAAAGCGACATTTATCCTCTTAAAATCCAGAGAAATCGGAATACGTAGATAGTAATGTGGTTGCCATATGTATGTAATAAACATATGGCCCGATATATACAAATCTATTGTTTGCTGACTCGGCAGTGAAAAAGCTTCGACTTCTTTATATCTCATGTGATGACTTTTTTTGTATCTTTATGTATTACAAATGATTCATTCATATGTAATTAGATAAGTAATAAATATTTATTATGATCATATTAGTAGCCTGTTGAGTAGTCACACTGCTTCAACACTTTAGTGATAATATATGAAGGTGTAGATTTTTACTACTAACCACCAGTGAATACATATTTAATAATTAATAATAAGGTTTGAAGCTTCATATATATTCATTCATTCATTCATTCATCTTCTATTGCTACATCGGATCTTCTCTAGGGTCACGGGGATCCTGTGCCTATCTCAGGTGTCTATGGGCATTAAGGCAGGATACACCCTGGATGGAATACCAACCCATCGCAGGGCACACACACTCACATTCACAAACACATTCATACACTAGGGACAATTTTCCAAGGTGCCAATCAACCTACCGTGCATGTTTTTGGACCGGAGGGAAACCGGAGAATCTGGAGAAAAACCCCCTAAGGCACGGGGAGAACATGCAAACTCCACACACACATGGCCGAGACGGGAACCCGGACCCTGGTGGTGTGAGGCGAACGTGCTAACGACTTAGCCACCGTGCCCCGCAGTTACATATATATATATATACACTCCCTATCTTTATAATCAATCAAGTCAAATTTGTAGTCAAAATCTTTCATTACTAATATTCACATCAGCGCCACGAACACTACATTAAAGGAACGTTCCCATTACACATTTGCGTAAAACTTTTGCGATATTTCCAAAAAGTCTCAAAAAAACTGTCGCTAAATGATGGTGTTTCCTTTAACCATATCATGCGACTTGTCCTTTAACCATATCAAAAATCGTCCTCTCGCAATGTCACTCAAAACAAAATGGGCAGGCTTACTTATATAGTCATCCATCGCAACGTGTATCATGTGACCTGGAAATGTGAAAAAAACTGTTTCCATTCCACTTTTGCAAATAATTCCTTTTTCTCATCGCCTAAAAAAAACACCTTATGAGAGCATAAAAACTTTTTTGCGATACATGCGAGTTTCCATTATGTCTCCATTACGCATATTTTCAAGTCGCTATTTAAATTTGCGCATTTTGAAGAGAGAAGGGAACGCGCCTATTAATTACCTACTAGTCACGCTTTCAACATTTACTTTATAGGAACTTTCTAGGAATGTCTAGCTAATTTAATGTTGTCTAAACGACTAATTCGAAACATGGCATATTTATCACCGTCCCTAAAATCTAAATCTACTTGAACCTGTATATGTGGCAGTGTGAGCCAATTTTGCACATTGGCCTACAAATGAGACTTAAACCGCTGTGTCTAGATCTTTTCTGCAAGTGTAAGTGTGCCAGTGTTCCTTCTGAATAATCACAAAGACATTCTGACATAAAGACCTAACTCTATGAAATATGCCCTAAAGCCTTGAGAAGCAATTCTCAAATAGTGTCGAAGTAATAGTATCATATTAAACAGTGGCAGTCTGTCAGGGCCTGAAAGACCTTCCCTGCTCGACTAAACTCTGAAAACTTTAGTACATTTTTGCAGCCTATGAATATGTATTCAATTATTCCCACTCATCTGTTCTTTTCATTACTCTCAGGTGTGCACCAAAGCGTGTACATTTCTGACCAGTAGAAAAAATAAGTCTTTATTATAAATTTGCTTTAACTGAATAGACTGTAAAGGCACGGTGGCTTAGCGGTTAGCACGTTCGCCTCACACCGCTAGGGTCCAGGTTCGATTCCTGTCTCGGCCATGTGTGTGTGTGGAGTTTGCATGTTCTCTCCGTGCCTCAGGGGTTTTGTCTCTGGGTTCTCCGGTTTCCCCCCGGTCCAAAAACATGCAATGTATGTGGAAAATTGTCCCTAGTGTATGAATGTGTGTGTGTGTGTGTGTGTGTGTGTGTCCTGCGATGGGCTGGCATTCCATCCACGGTGTATCCTGCCTTAATGCCCATAGATTCCTGAGATAAGCACAGGCTCCCCGTGACCCGAGGGAAGATCGGATAAAGCGGTAGAAGATGAATGAATGAATGAATGAATGAATAGACTGTGAGGCTCACGAGAAGTCCTATCCTTCGATTGGAAGGTCAAAGAGCGAGTTACAACAACCCTCATCTGTAGCAAAACGGATCGAAATGGCTGTTTTTGTTGATCCACAATGGCTGACCGAGGAGACGAAATTGATTTGGTCACAGATATACTTACAAGGACATTTACAAGACAGCCTTTTCAAGAAACGCTGGGAAAGGTCAGCCAAAACAGCTCTTGTTAAGATGTTGAACCCTGGGGGTCATTTTATAAGGTTAATAGCCTACTGATGCTTCTGCTTCATGTCGGCGCGGCTGTGGTTGCAGTGAAACGAGACTTGTTGAATGGTGTTTATTGGGTTTCTTGCCTTCCTTTTCAATGAATGGAATGCCTATCTGTGTCGCACCGCTCCATTATACTGTGATGCATGGCCCGCCACTGGTATTAGGTAATGACTGAAGTCTTGCTGTGTCCCTCCCTAGGAGATAGGATGACCTGGAACAGTACTGTGTCTCATTATAACTCATTACTAATGAATAGTTAGACAGTAGTTCTCCAGGAAATTAGAAGCAATTGCTGAGGTCACAATGATCTACCAAACTATTATTTTATTAATTACTGAGTAATTACTCCGCATGCATCTAAACCTACATGCTCATACACTACCCATGCGTATTTACTTGTGTGTGTGTGTTTGAAAAAACGCATCGTGAAAGTGGTACACATGCTAAAATGGTCTGACATTGATAATGGACCTTTACAAAACTAAGGTGAAAGAAGCAGGAGAGGACTTTTTAGACTTTTAGCCCGAGGTCTCTACTGAACTATTGCATCTATGCTCAAATTAGTCTCAGCAGGGAGTAACGTTAACACAATTCTGGGCCACAGTACGCTTGAAAATATGACTGTGCAGCAGTTTCTGAATGTCACACCCCTGATGTGTGACACACACACACACACACACACACACTTCCTCATTTCACAGCATATATGCTTAAAAGATAACAGTTTGTCTCGCCAATACCCGTGTTGTGTAAGTTCTAAGGATGGTTTAAATATACAGACTTTAATGAGTTTAAGTCCTTGCTGTGTTTATGCAACTACTCTTAAATTAACTGCTTCATATTCCATCCGGCTAGACTTCCTCATCTTGAAAGAAGGGTTCTATTTTACACCATTTTCTGTGCAAGAAAAAGTCACTGGGTCGAAATCGTCTTCTCTTCTACACTCCTGACCTTCTAATCAACAACTTGGCCTCTTTTTTATTTAAATATAGATTGCAATTTGTGTTATTTTCACATGGACCCTCTGTGTTTGGGATGGTCATTTACTGTAATATAATTAGCAATGGATTAACGCTATTATGCGGCTTCACCGCAGATCCTCATTACCTCACGTGGCACTGTAGAACAAGAAATTCTGATCTCGAAGGAGGTCAGTCCATTTCAGCTTTCTTTCATGCAGAGGAGCTTCTATACCTCACTCACGTTCTGCTGTGTACGCAGTATCTTAGTTTATAGACCCCCGCACCAAGGGGTCCTAATCGCCTCTTATCGCCGCTGTAATCACTCTTATGTCATGCTCAGTCCTACTGAGAAAAAAGAGAGAGAGAGAGATAGAGAGAGAGAGAGAGGGGGAAATGGAGGTGAAATGGGCTTGGATTATAAAAAGTATGCGTGTGCATGTATGCATGTTCCTTTCACTCTTTATGCTTTATGAACAGTGTTAACGTTTAGTCCCCCCACCCTTCAGCGCATGAAAAATATGTCCAAGGCCACTGGAATCATGCTCTCTCTCTCTCTCTATCTCTCTCTCTCTCTCTCTTTCTCTCACACTCACTCGTTTTCTCTCTTAGCTCTAATTATACTGAGAAGTAGGCTGCTGTTCTAGTTCAGAGATCCCAAGTGGGTGGCCTGATTCGCCATCAATGGAAGGACAAGGGAAAATGTGAGTACATGTACACTCAAGGCCAGATGTACTAAACTGTTTGCACCTGTTTTAGCGAGAATTAGGCCGCTAGAATAAAAGGGGGAAAAAAGAATGGACAATGTCAAAATCAAGGTGCAATTTCAAGAAAAAAAGAGCTTTCTCTTTCACGCTTACATATTACACATGAGGTGGGAAGACGGGACAAAATAAAAATGGGTGGAGAAATGGGAAACGTGTCTCATTGCATATTTAGCTCAGTGAACTACGTTGGTTTTGTTCCCCTCCCAAGCTATTTGTAAAATTCCACTGTGTGCTTAGAGCTTTAGTGGTACTGTTTAAGTAGGAACAGATCTCCTGGGAGTCCTTTTCTAATACTGTTTTTATGCATAGGGTTTGCCAGTATGATATTTCTTTTTTTTAATGCATTTTTATGCTTGTATGCTATAACGTGAAATAATACAGTATCACTTGAAACTATATCTGCTTCCATTCTTACAGTACAGAGCATTTTATGAGCATTGTAACAGCACAGAGCCTTGGATATGGAGCCTGGTGTTTAGTCCCAGGCACAGGTGAGCTTAATGATGTCTAAGTAAATGAAATGTAAATTTTAGACTGTGAGCACATTTAGCAGCTGCGCCATTTTTCATTTAGTATTGCACTCCTTCAAGTGCGTATATCTACCCCCTTGGGGGGGGGAGGCCCCCCACCGCCCCACCCACACACACACACACACACACACACACATACACACCCTCCCATGTATATCCGGGCAGGTGGAGGCCAGCTGTAACAGGGGTCAGCTATAGCAATGAAATCAGCAACAACCTGACTCTCTCTCTCTCTCTCTCTCTCTTTCTGTCTGCACACGCTCAATAGCAGCCCCTGTCTGCCCGAATAAGAACAGCAATTTACAGCTCACAGATTTAAAAGAAGTTATTTTTATTTTTTTTAATCAGCAAAACTTTTTTCTTCCACATGAAACCAAAATAGGTTTGTTTTCATCAGTGTCCAAGTTAAACATATCACATTTTGAAATGATTAACAGTGCAAGTTGACTAGCAAGTACACAAGTACAACTACGGAAAACATTTCCACAAACAGATAAGAGATCGTCATTTATTATTCATAAGTATTTTTGTGTGTGTCTGTCTGTGTGCTTGTGTGTGTGTGTGTGTGTGTGTGTGTGTGTGTGTGTGTGTGTGTGTGTGGTGTGTGTGTGTGTTTTTATGTGTTAGGACTTTTATGTGGCTTCTTCTTCAAACCACAAACAATAGGATGTCTTTGGTTGTGGTAGAATTACATTTTCCCTGCATTTTAAGTGGTGATCCAGCACAAATTGCTCCTGTGCAGAAAGAGTGAACAAATATACATACCATGTATTGGAATGATCATTAACTGACCAGCAACAAAGCTCTGACTTTAACCCTGTTAACATCTTTGGGATGAATTGAAACAGATTGCATTCCAGGTATCCTCATCCTACATATATGCAGTCATAGGCAGTATTAATAAAGTTTCTATATATTATATATATATATATATATATATATATATTATATATATATATATATATATATATATATATATATTATATATATATATATGATATATATATATTGGTAGCACTTCCATACAAGGGCATTTTACTGGTTGACAGTCATTGACTGTAGCCCGGAATACACCATGTTCTACTTTTCCTGTTATGTTTGTACAGCACAACACCCACTAACGTGTCACAGTCACTGCAACATTGAGAAAAGTCCACCACAGAAATAATATCTGAACAGAGACAGCCCTGGAGGGGGGATTGATTTTGACACTGATGAGCAATACAAATCCATAGTAATTGTAAATTCAACCGACACTACTGTACTATATCCTTATATAACTTAATATATGCATATAGTAGTGTGAGTTAGAATATGTGTTTGTGTGTGTGTGTGTGTGTGTGTGTGTGTGTGTGTGTGTTAAATGAGAGAGAAAGAGAATACAAGAATTGTTATAATACGCTTTACTCTAAATCATTTGCTGGCTTTCTCTTTTTCAATGCACGCCCCTCGTTCTTGCTTTCTCCCTTTCTTCATACACACACACACACCCACACACCACACACCACACACACACACACACACACACACACACACACACACACACACACACACACATTTACCGGGATGTTTACAAAGCCACAAATCTAATTCCATCATTACAGTTGCCCGGCAACGCAGTCTTCTAAATGATTATCTTATCAGACTTTATCTGCTTCAGAGCGCTTACAAAGTGAGACTCTAATTATCGTCTTCAACAGTTTTGAGAATCCTTGCGCTGCTCATACAGTAAGCTCTTCCGGTATCAGATAATCAGCAACACTCATCCTCACAAGCTTTTCGGATCAACCCTTCTTTTCCACACCTCCAAGAAACACAGGCCGAGAGGAAAAGCAGAATGTAAAGTCGACTTTTATTTAAGGAGAAAAAAAAGGTGGCTGAATAAAAAAAAAAAATACTGGGGGAAGAGAAAAGAAAGGATGGGGGGTGGATAGAGAGCTGGAGAGAGAGAGAGAGAGAGAGAGAGAGAGAACATTGGCAACATGTTTACTTGCATAACCATGAGTAGCTTTCAGCGAGGCTGAGGATACGGTTGCCAGGCAACGGCATCCGTGCAGCAGCTGCATTGCGCCATGGAGTTGGGAATATTGTGTGTGAAGTTGACCGTTTCCCCTCCCCCACATAAACCCTCAGGACATTTCATTACAAAGGTGTGTCTCTGCTCTCAGCAAAACAGATATCACATGCAAGTCATGATAAAAGTTGTTTGTTTTTTTGTTTATTTTTATAATGTGAATGCATGAGCAATTTAGAAAGAGAAAAGGCCTACATAAGCCCTCACACAGACACCTACACACGTGCATCCACAGATCCACATAGCCACGGATCCACGCATCCAGCAGGATGTCTAGGTACTGATGTGCTGACTCACTCCTTGTTTTAAGAAGTGGAAGGGGGGTGGGGGTGGAAGACAGACAGTTCGGGAAAGCAGCAAAACTGCAAGTTGCAAATCAAGCTGTTTTGTTCCCATTATAAAGTGCAAAGAATACAGAAATTGTTCTTTTATTTGTTTTTTGTTTTTTTTTGTTTTTATTAATAATTACACAATTTGATGTTGAAGTGATGCAATTTAGCATTAAAGCAAACGTGCTTGTCTACAGCAGTGTCTACGCCGTTACAACCTTCATCTTATGAGGCAGCAGTGACACCAACTGGTCATAAAGACAAACACCAGGTCACAGATACACTCACCCACAAAAGCAAGGTTGTTCAGCTGTTTGACAGGTTCGTGCACTGTCTCGCACCTCTAACCTCCATTCCATTCCATTCATCATCTAGTGCTTTATCTGACTTCTCTCTCGGGTCACATTCACACACTGGGGACAATTTTCCAAGTTGCGAATCAACCATATGGTGCATGTTTTTTGGCCTGGGGGTGGGGGTTTGTGTGTGTGTGGGGGGACACAGAGAACCTGAGATGGAGAGAAAAAAAACCCTGGGGGGGAGAACATGGTGGAGGTGGGAATCAAACCCCCAACCCTGGAGGTCCGAGGTGAACGACTAAAGCCACCATGCTGCCCCGCCCCTTTATTCTCCTCCTTGACAAAAATGGCTTTGGGAGGAATCCATGATACAGGTTCCTGAGACTGACCTTTATATATATAATATATATATATATATATATATATATATATATATATATAATACTGTATAGTGTATACCATATAATGTGTGTGTGTGTGTGTGGTGTGTGTGTGTGTGTGTGTGTGTGTGTGTGTGTGTGTGTGTGTGTGTGTGTTTTTAAAAAATGTCTGAATATATCGTTTGCACATTTAAGCGAAGATTTTTGCTCTTTTTTGTACCCAAGCCAATTTGGCCATAGCAGTGACGCAAAATAAACAGAATTGAATAATGAAATGTTTTCCGCAAAAGGCCTGGGGGAGTGCAGGAACCATATCAACTTAATATTGCAGGTTGATTGGACCGTTATGATGGTGGGTGTAAGGACAGGAGATTGTAGATATGGCAATCGTTTTTATTATTCAATACACGAGAGAATGGTTAGTATGTACAGGCAGTAAAACAGGACTGCAATACAAAAGGGGTAACGGAATCTATTATAGGAGAATGTAGATAGATGCAGAGGAATGAAGCATAGCAAAAAGGACAACATTCAGATGTATTTAAGAGTAGCTAACTACGCTTCCCAAACTACATTCAACAACAATTACATGTTGAATTTGTTTGTTTGTTTGTTTTTGTTTACAACAACTAGGTTACATACCTATTTTGTAATTATTCTCCTTAGATATTTACCCAGACAGCAACATTGTACTTACTCCTCACGGCTGCAGGGTCTCTGTTTCAATCCTGACCATGGTTACTACTCGTATTCCATATCACTCTTTCTGTCCCTATGGATTCTTCAGCTTCCTCCCACGTCACAGTAATATACCGGGAGATGATGTGTTTACATTAAATTGCTCCCCGGTCTGAAGGAGTGTCTGATGAACAACTTTCAAGGTGCATTATAGTTTCAGATTTTCAAAAATGCATTTCAGTCTATAGAGGTTGCATAGAAAGATGAGCTGCATATGTGTACTGTATGTGAAAAAAAATGTTTGGTGGTGGGTGGGATCAGAGGAGAAAGGTCGCACAGGAAGGTAATTGTACCTCAGACAAGCACTTCTGATAGCATTGGTTAGTAGAAAAACGTCTTTGGGAACATGTTAAATCATGAAGGTTTAACAGGCTACGAGAGCAGAAGAACAAGTTTCGCCACTTTCAACCAAGAAGAAGCCTCACAGGGTTAACGAGGGAAAAAAAAACAATAAAGCCGGAAAGAATATGTATTGGAGTGAATGAATATGCACAATGTGTTTAGGGTCATTTTTAAGAAATACATGTACTTGTGTGGTGACCTTTCCTCCATTTATTGGAACAGATTATAAATCCTTTACAAGCAAATCCGAAACAAGCAAGATTCACTTATATTTCATTAAAATGTACTAAAATCAAGCAAAAAAAATCTGTCAATGAGGTAAGTCAATTGACTTGGTAAGAACTTTTGAAACTAGCATTCATATCTAGTCGATAATAAATTCTACTATACCCTATAACCAGACAAAAAAAGCTTTTTTTAACCACTAGTGAATAGAAGAGCCTTTGTTTGTCACATATACATTACATAACAGTGAAATTCTTTCTTCGCGTATCCCAGATTGTTTAGACGCTTGCGTCAGAGCGCAGGCTCAGCCATGATACAGCACCCCTTGAGCACAGAGGGTTAAGGGCCTTTCTCAAGGACCCAAGAGTGGCAGCTTGGCGATACCGGGGCTTGAACCCCTGACCTTCCGATCAGTATCCCAGCACCTTAGACCACCGAGCTACACCTTACCTCCCTAGAGCAGCTTGGTGATGGGATTTGAACCTGCAATCTTCTGGTCCAGGGACAATCCCTCTACCTCTGACTGAGCCTCCCTTCCTGCTTATTTAATTATATAACTTAATAATATAATAGGTAGGGGCACGGTGGCTTAGTGGTTAGCACACTTGCCTCACACCACCAGGGTCCGGGTTCAATTCCTGTCTTGGCCATTATGTGTGTGTGGAGTTTGCATGTTCTCCCCATGCCTTAGGGTTTTTTTCTCAGTGTTCTCCGGTTTCCTCCCGGTCCAAAAACATGCACGGTAGGTTGATTGGCACCTTGGAAATTGTCCCTAGTGTGTGTGTGTGTGTGTGTGTGTGTGTGTGTGCCCTGTGATTGGTTGGCATTCCATCCAGGGTGTATCCTGCCCATAGACGCCTGAGATAGGCACAGGGAAGGTGACCCGAGGGGAGATCAGATAAAGTGACAGAAGATGAATGAATGAATGATATAATGGTTATTTATATGATATATCTTAACATAATTATTTTCCATGGCAAAGTTTGTCTTAAAATTAGCACAAGATTCTATTAAAACATTCACTTTATTTTTGCATTGTACATCTATCACTTGGAGTTCACATTTACTTGCCTAGACTGAGATTTTCTTTACTTTAATATTTATAGACGATTGTGCAATGTGATTTTTTTTAAGACGTTTTATCTTTCATGGCAAAAAACAAGACATATTTTTTAGAAATAAGCTTTTATTTCCGTTTTATTTATTTATTTTTATTTTTATTTGCAGTGAAAAGGAGACATACATGACTTAATAGAAACCATAAACAAATCCACAGGGAAATATTTGCCTGCTCTGACACTATAGTTAACATTTTCTGCATGAATAGGTTTGTTGAATAAATTAAAGCATTTCCTCTTTCTGTAGCCTCTCTTCTGAAAAACAACAGCCTGGAGGCGTACTGTTCCTTGTATTTTTTTCCCTCCAGACATGCATTTTAAATAAGATTAGCAAAAGAAGCAGAGTACAGCAAGTCTGTTCATGCTGTTAGGAATAACTCAGTATCCAGCAGGTCACCTAAATAAAAGTGAGCTCATTGACAGATAAGAGGATAAGATTGTTGTTAGTAGCATGAATTCCATTACGGGCCTGATGCTTCTTTTGCTCTCCTTTTTTGGATCTTCTCGCGCTGGTAAGTAGCCCGGAGCCCTTGTGTTTTGGATTGGTTTGGAACAGTTGGCTTCTTTTACTTAAACCCAGTGATTTATTATATCTAGTGCACTTCAAATATAAAACATATAGGATGAATAAAAGTCTTTTTTTGTATAACCAAAATTATACAAAGCCATTAACAATTTAAAAACACTTTTTTTCTGCCTCAGGTTATTGTTTGTATACTGTATGGGTCAGGTTTCTTTGAGCTTTCTCAAGACGCTGGTCAACACGTGATAAATCTTTAAGTGAATGTTACATCACTTTTAGCAAAGACAAAATAGAACTGCAATTTATGAACGTATCGATGCTTACATTTTGTTACATTATAAAGTGTAATGTAAAAATTTGCATTCAACTCGAACAAACAGATGAAGACAAATTCAATTTATGTGGACTGTTTTATTGTCACATAATCTGGATCTCATTATGAACTATATCAATATATATCTTTCATATCCAGTGGACAGATTTTTCATCACTGAACATTATAAAAACACATCTTGTTGTATGTTTTTCTAATGCAATGCACACAATATGCAAATGCAAAACAATACAAATGGATTAGTTTAAACAAACAAAAAAAGGCTTAAACAAAAACATGTCTTTTTTAAATTCATGATCCAGCATTACAACAACAACAACATAAACAACAACAACAACAAATCCCATCCACAGACTTGGTGTAAAACTGCTATTTATTTTCTACAAAAGTCATTTAGCACACAATATTACTCATCCCTGTCGTTGTTAGAACAAATTTCAAACAAATATATATATATATATATATATATATATATATATATATATATATATATATATATATATATATATATATACACCACACACACACACCACACATAATATGATGTATAAAATGTGTCCGTCTTTCCTTTAGACCCATGTATGATAATAAACATTCATCCCTGTACGTATATAAGTACAACCTATATAAATGACAAGGTGTAAATTCCTACAGTCCACTTGTGACATGACTTTCAGTCTGTCCTCTGCACTAGTGATTCCAAAATGCAGGTGATGAAGGTGATGGCCTTTATGATCCTGACTGTGAACCCAATGGGCTCTTTAAGGCCAAGCAGTGCAACAGCAGCGACGTGTGCTGGTGTGTGGACGGTGTCGGTGTACGCCGAACTCACAATGGTGACAGAAACCTTCGGTGTGAGGAGTTTGTTGGGTCAAAGTCAGTGTAAATATACTATAAAATACTGAAATATCATCTTTAACTTATTCGCTCTAAAAATGTCAGCAATGTCTTTTTTTTACAGCAGGGTACTTATTAAGATGAAGCACAAAGAAGCCAGCAACCCCTTGGAGCTTTACCGGTTGCAGAAGTAATTTGCAGATTTGAATAATTCACCCTCAAGTTATGGCTTTTCTGGATACATGGTTAATAAATGCAAATAATTTCACTTATTACAACGGGCGATACTTTTTACAGAACAATTGCTCGTGCTATTCAGGAACTACACTCAAATCTTGATAGCAAAATAGAAGTCAAGGTAAGAATGAATAAATAAAACACTAATATCTTCATATTTATTCAATCAATATACAGTATATACCAGGGGTGGGCAAACTACGGCCCGGGGGCCACATCCGGCCCCTTGGTCCTTTTAATCTGGCCCGCTGAACTACTTCGGCTTCTTTGCCGCACGAGAAGAATGTATAACCACACAGCAACGCTGACGTTGTTGGAGTATGCTCAGTGTTAAAAATGAAGGAAAAATACAGCCATTTTTTTTGTTGTTTCTTTTCCTTAAATAGAATCTCCTTATTCTTAAGGATAGTGGGTAGCCTAATGAACATGATGATATTTAACACTCTTTACAAGAGGAAAAAATTCATATTGAACATAAGGTACGTTCAACGTTATTGTTGGTTCGGCCCACGAACACACCTCAGGTTTCTCATGTGGCCCTTTGGAAAATATAATTGCCCACCCCTGGTATATACAGTGTTGGGAAGGTTACTTTGGAAATGTAATAGATTACAGATGACCACTATTGAAAAAGTAATAAGTAGTGTAACTTTTCAATTACTTTATAAACCGATTACATTTGTTTACTTTCTGATTACTTTCATTTGTCCACTAGGGGGCGCTTTAAGTTAACATTCAAAGAAAAATAGTTTCAAACCCTCGAAAAAAAAGGTTCTATTTTTCAAAATGAAACTGCAGCAGATTGTCAATCACGTTTCAGCTGAAAATCATGCCGTCATTTAAAACGCTGATTTTTACATGCCATTATTCAGATGTAACCCTATTTGTAATCTTTAACATCTTCATAAGTAACTGTCATTTAATTACACATTTTTCACCTCAGCAACTGTAGCAAATTACAGTTACATTTATTTTGTAATTAACATTACGTAACGCCGTTTACATGTAACTAGTTACTCCTCAACACTAAGTATATCTTTGCTGTTTGGTTAGTGGATACCTGATCACTACCCTGTATGGGCCCTTGGGAAAATGTTGTAGCAAAGCCAGCCGAATTGAAATCTGTATATAAAAAGTATGCAAACGTCTTTTCTCTGGTGTAGTATGATGTCGATGTGCGTCTCATCACAATGGAGGTGAAGAAAAACGATGGCAATCGTACGCAGGATCTGTCTCTGCTAAACTACTACATGGAGAAAGACGTGAGAACACAATATTTAAGAAGTGCTCATACATGTAGCTCAGTTCTGTTCACTGAAAATGAATTTATATTATATTATATTATATTATATTATATAATATACATTATATTATCTTCCACAAGGCGTCTGTGCAGTCGCTATTCAGTAACCAAACGAAGTTCGAATCCACGACGGAAGGTGAAAAGATGGAGATGGAGAGCATCATGGATTACTATGTGGAGGAGAAGGAACCAACAAACAGCATGAAGCCGCTCACTGCGGCCCTTCTAACTATCTCTTGTGTATTCATCCTGATAGCTTGTGCTGGGACTCCTTCTGGTCAGTTCTTTTAAAGAGTTCTCTATTAATAGATAACAGGGGAAAAAATGAATGTCATTTGTGCAAATCGCTTTCGAGTGATTTATCACATCTGGTAGTTTAATAGCCGAGAAGTGAAATAGATTTAAATGGGATTATATTATATAGCATGAATCACAAATGTCAATCACTCGCTACAGAGGACATTAGTGAATGAAGCCTCCATGGGTAAGGATAAAAGAACTGAGAGATCTACGGCTGTAAAAGGAGAAGCTTCTTTGACACATAATAACGTGTACGGCAAAGGAAATCATTTTGAAGAGAAAAAAGACGGAAGAAATTGCCATGGCATTTGGCAGAAAAGGCTGTTGGAGAAAATGTTATCTGGTTAATGAGAGCATGAATTTTTAGTATTGGCACAGTGTTCTCGTTTGTTTTTGTTTTTAAAGAGAAAAAAATGGATGTGTGTATATATATATATATATATATATATATATATCCATATATATATATATATATATATATATATATATACGTATTAATACAACAATAATGAAATATGCAAGTGGTAACTAACAAAAGTTAAATTTTTCAATTTTCAATTCAAGTTCAATTAAAAGTTCAAAGGCACTGTATTATCTCACAAATATTGAATTTCTTTTCTTTTTTTACACAAGGGTTTCTTGCGTAATTAAGTGGTAGTGTAATTAACATAATAAATGATGTTTTGCTGTACTTTAGTTCCTGATCAGAAGACAAAAGACGGGTCAATATGAAAAAGCTCAGGTGAGATTACTCGCAGTGTTGGGAAGGTTACTTTGGAAATGTAATAGGTTACAGATTACAAATGACCCTATTAAATGTAATAAATAGTGTAACTTTTCAATTAATTTATAAAAGTAAAGAAATTGATTACATTTGATTACTTTTTGAGGGGCACGGTGGCGTAGTGTTTAGCACGTTCGCCTCACACCGCCAGGATCCGGGTTCGATTCCCGTCTCGGTCATGTGTGTGTGGAGTTTGCATGTTCTCCCCGTGCCTCAGGGAGGTTTTTTTCCTCCGGGTTCTCCGGGTTCTTTGGTTTCCCCCGGTCCAAAAACATGCACGGTAGGTTGATTGTCACCTTGGAAAATTGTCCCTAGTGTATGAATGTGTGTGTGTGTGTGTGCCCTGCGATGGGTTGGCATTCCATCCAGGGTGTATCCTGCCTTAATGCCCATAGACGCCTGAAATAGGCACAGGCTCCCCGTGACCCGAGGGAAGATCGGATAAAGCGGTAGAAAATGAATGAATGAATGAATGAATGAATGATTACTTTTTGATTACTTTCATTTGTCCACTAGGTGGCACTCGGAAAAAGTGGGGTATATTTTCGTAACTGGCGGGGGGAGTTGTAGGGTTAGGTGGTGGTCTTTAAAATATTGGATCTTCAACATTTTCTATTTCTAATTTAATTACATGTTTTTTCGCTGTAACTGTAACGGATTACTGTTACTTTTATTTTGTAATTAAATTATGTAACGCCGTTACACGTAAGTAGTGACTCCCCAACACTGGTTACGCCTGCCATTATTGGTAGACCTTCTGTAATGTACTTTCGTAGGAAATACGTTTTAAATAAATATCCGCCATGCCAGTTTGGGGATTTTATTCTCGTACAACTTTTTGGGAATATCTAATAAACAATTGTTATATTTCTTTGTAGATCAGTGACATGGAGGAGATTTAGTTACTAACCCAAACTTCAAGCTGGTGGAAAGTGGCGATGCAACAAAACACCTGAGGATTTTAAATGCACACACAAGTTATGGCTTATATTCATGTTATTGTCCCTTTATTTCTCTTTTCCCTTTTTTCTCTACTGTTGAGTGATGAATCAATTCAAATAAAACTCATAATATATTGGATACATACTGCGTGTTTAATATTACCCAACATCATTCCCATCCTCTCTATCTCAGTAATCATGTTTATTTCTTTTAAGAAGAAAAAGTTTATGCCACAACCTGGGCCTGTTTTGATTAGTGATAAAAAAAAATCGTTATCATAGTTAATCGAATAATGACTGTATTTTACTGTAAGATGCCTGTCTACGTCACTGATATAACAAACCAAGTCAATATAAGCTTTAAATTGTATATTAAATATTATATTTCCAGATATTTGGAAATGCATGCTTTATATTTGCATTCAGCCACATTTAAACATTATCCATTCATATGAAAAATGTATTAATTGCAATGAAATGTTACAAATTAATTGGAAAAAAAATATACATACTGTATACACCGAACAGACATAACATTATGACATTATAGCGTTGTTATGACATTATGACAGTGAGTGATTAACACTGTTTATTTATTCATCGTGGATCCTGTTACTGAGTAAAAAGTGGGTTCAAGAAAAACTGTACGCTTTTTTAGTCGCTGGGTCTTTTTTTTGTTTTTTTTTTTATTGCATATTTAAAGTTGTCAATTACAACACAAGAAAAAGAAATCAATGGATGACATTATGTATAAAATAAGTAGGAAGAGAATAAATAAAGAAAAATACATAGAATAGAAACAAAATAAAAAAAGATAATACAGAGGTAATATAGTATTTAAGTAATATCAGTATACAGCAACTCGTATAGTTTCGTAAGTTTGACACTTTTTTTGGTATGGATAAGTTTTAAAGTTTTAAATAAATAATTGACATCACAAAGAAAATGGATTACTTTTGGAAGTGTATGAGAAAATTTACATTTGTGTATATAAAATTTCCCCATTAGAATAAATACATTTTAGTCGCTGGGTCTCTTCGGGAAGCGTGACTTTGTGATGACGTATTTCCGGCCTTCGTGCAGTCGGTGGCGGGAGATTCCAGCATGGCCGTGCAACCAAAACAGAACTTGTCCATGGACAGCGCGTCCGAAAGCGGCTTTATCAGCTTTTATTTTTCCATGCCCGAAAAACCGGACACTACAGTGAGGATATTTGATCGCAACGATTATTACACCGTACACGGGAAAGATGCTGGATTTGCTGCGAAGGAAGTCTTTAAGACGAATAGCGTTATTAAAATGCTCGGTGCAGGTGGGTTTGCTTTTGCTCGAGCTCGAGGTTAAGCTGTTTGGGAATTGTAGGAGCTTATCGTGGGTTTTTATTTGTTTACTTCAATAAAAAAAAACCCCGAAGCGAAGTCTTAACAGGACCGCATTGGTGATGAGCTCATTTAGGCGTTTATTTAGCTGTCGTATTTGTAGCTGTTAGCATGATGTTCCATTTTACTGGAATTTAGGGGCATGAAAATGTTCCAAAAATATTCATGCTCCAGGATTCAAACCCGGAATAACAAAGACCTTAATAAATACTTTAAACCTACTAAATATATTTTCTTTGGATTCACCGCCTTTATCTTCTCGTGTGGCTGAATGAACACCAAGCCCCCTGAGCCACACTCTAAATCTAATGGGAATACAAATCCAGTAGACTGGAACTTGTAAAGCGGAAACTAAATCTGGAATAGGATCAACAATAAATAGGTTTATTTCCCTTTACAGTGGACCCCTCCTCTCTTTCTCTTTTTAAAATGACAACTATTTTGTGGCATCAAAATGTGGCATTACATTTATTTCTAAGAGACACGCTTGTACTTCCTGCCTAGAAACCCTTAATACCATATGCCACCCTTACTGCATACTGCATACCCTGCAGTCACTGAAACGTTTGTTGCTTCAAATACAATTAAAATATTAGGATTTATTTTTTTAGACCTCGCTGTTTTGAGCTTATCTTAACATTAGGTAGGTTTCTATTACACATTTGCATAAAACTTTTGCGATCTTTACGAAATGTCGATTAAAAAAAAAAAAAAAAACAGGTAAGAAATGACTGTTTCCATTAACCGTATCATGCGACTTAAACTTGTCCTCTCACGAGGTCACTCAAAGAAAAGGCCAGTCTTACTCATATCGCAGCCAATCGCATGTGTATCATGTGACCTGGAAATGCATAAAAAAAAAACGTTTCCATTACAGTTTTAGGAATTATTAATTCATTCATCTTCTACCGCTTTATCCGATCTTCCCTCGGGTAAACTGGGAGCCTGTGCCTATCTCAGGCGTCTATGGGCATTAAGGCAGGATACACCCCGGATGGAATGCCAACCCATCGCAGGGCACACACACATTCATATTCACACACACATTTATACACTAGGGACAATTTTCCAAGGTGCCAATCAACCTACCGTGCATGTTTTTGGACCGGGGGAAACTGGAGAACCCGGAGAAAAACCCCCTGAGGCACGAGGAGAACATGCAAACTCCACACACACATGGCCGAGACGGGAACCGAACCCAGATCCTGGAAGTGTGAGAGGAACGTGCTAACCACTAAACCACCGTGCCCCAGTTTTGCGAATTATTCATAAAAAAAAAAAACACCTCATGCAAGCGTAAAAACTTTTTTTATGAACCGTATGTTTTAAGAATTAGACGTATTATGAGTTCGCTATTTAAATTTGCGCATTTTGAAGGGTAATGGAAACACGTTTACTTTTTGCCAAGAAACGTGTCATTTCAACAATATTGCAAAACAATACAGTACACGGTGAAACGAAACGACACGACGTTTCTCCAGGACCAAGGTGCTATATTAAACAACATACATTAATTAGTTAGTGCAAAGAAAGATAAGGAACAATTAAGATCACCCGCCAAAAAAAAAAAAAATCCTATCCAAATGAAGACAAATAAAGTTTTAATGTAAACCCTCATTGAGGTAGACATGTTCTACAATAGTGTGCAGTGTATTTGAATTGTTCTTCCATGTTCTATTATCGGACATTGCTATATGGTTAATACTGAGCTGCGGGTGTGTTGCGTGCAGGCAGCAGGAGGCTGGAGAGTGTGGTGCTCAGTAAGATGAACTTCGAGGCGTTTGTGAGAGACCTGCTGCTGGTCCGGCAGTACCGTGTGGAAGTGTACAGGAACAAGGCTGGGAGTAAAAGCAGCAAAGATCATGACTGGCAGATATCCTACAAGGTAAAGTAACGCTGAACTCTGAACATCTAGACATACAAGTTGGCTTTTAATTAACTCAAGGTTCAACACGGTTTTCTACAGGCATGCAGTTATTTTTTTTTCAAGGGTTTAAAGCTAAATACAAGTAAATGTGTGCATTTCATGTAAAACCAACACTTAAGTACAACAAGTCTCTGAATTCCTTTTAATAACGTTGCTATATTCTGGCTAACCAATGATGAATAAAAGTACTTCTTGCATTTAAGGAGAATTCTGACTTTCCTCACCTAGTGTGTCACCGGCAGCATACCTTACCATCATGCCGGGATTAATGGCTTACGTCTGTTGACTCATCCAAAGCGAGAGAAAAGAATGGTGCATTTATGTCCTTCACTTGTGTCGCCTCAGTTTGATTTGCCATCACGATCGTGGACAGTTCTTGCCAACAGAGGCATTTCTTTTATTCGTTTTAAATGATCTTGTCTTTATCCTAAAAGTCTTCATTGGCAACATCAAGCAAAAATGTTTTGGCATTATACTCCCCATGTGGGAATGGCTTTCCATTTCCTGATTATCCAATGAAAATTTAGTGTTGTCCCGGAGGACAGATGTGATTGGTTCCAGTCACCTGTAACCATGAACATGAGCGGTAGGAAATGAATGGATTGAAATACGTGCGAATTTTTAACATATTAATATTATTATTTATTTATTTGTAAGTTTTGTCTGTAAGCCGGTTGCAGCCATCAAAGAGCCACCGGTTCCCGACCCCTGACTTACAGCATCTGCAAATTCTTAATAATTTTAAATTGTGAGGGCAGCATACAAATTGTATTCATTTTTTAATTTATTAATTTTTTTATTTCACTGATTAACCAGTTTTACGTGGCAGATTTTTTTACCTCAAGTCTACAACACCAAATAAGAGTTGAATTGACACTAATAAACTTTTCTATCAGTTGATTCTTAAATTGATTACTTGGTTATCCAGTGCCTTCTGCATATTTGACCAACAGTTTCGAGATCCGTCTTTTTCACACTTAAACCAATAAAAAAAAACTCGTACAACTAATAAAAAAAAGATGCACATGTTCACCGTTGAGAGAAGACGATAAATAGAAAAGAGCGTGGGCCCGATTTGGATGCCTTGTGAATTATTTCTATTTTTCCCATTATTGCTTAGAAGCTGACAGAAGACAAAATGTAAGAAATGTATACAGTTTATATGTATGTGAATTGAATCACATGCTGATTTTTTTTGTTTGTTTTTTTGCTGCTGTAATTAATTGCCCTTGGTTTTATAGAATTGCATTTTGGTAATTCAATAATTCAAATACCCTTTGTTCTTTTGTTTCTAGTGTTTATCTGTTGTATCTCTCTGGTTCTGTGTTTTAGGCCTCTCCAGGAAACCTGACCCAGTTTGAGGAGGTTCTTTTTGGTAGCGGTGGAGGTTTAGGGGAAGGGGCTGCCGGAGTGGTGGGGATCCGGCTTGGAACAGGAAGTGATGGACAGCGCGTCGTGGGTGTCGGATATGTCGATGGCATACTCCGAAAGCTTGGCGTCTGCGAGTTCCCAGATAACGACCAGTTCTCCAACCTAGAAGCTCTCCTGGTACAGATTGGGCCTAAAGAGTGTGTGCTTCCTGTTGGAGATACAGCAGGAGATCTGGGTAAACTAAGACAGGTATCTACAGGGGGGGGGAGTTGGATGTAAAGCTAATACTTTTATATGCTATGTTATTTTGTATGAGCAGCTCCTATATCTGAAGCGCCTTTGTTTTTGCTCCAGGTGGTGCAGCGTGGAGGTATTCTCCTCTCAGACAGGAAGAAGGCAGAGTTCGTGAATAAAGATATAATTCAGGATCTTAACCGTTTACTGAAGGCTTGCAAGGGAGAGACCGTATCTAGTGCTGCACTCCCAGAGATGGAGAAACAGGTTAGTGGCCATGTGTAGACAGATAACATTTTCCAAACTGTACTTTTTTTTTTTTTTTTAACCACGCTATAGGTACGCTTATAGACAAAGATTAAAGCAGCTCATATTTACTTTTCTGTAGATTGCTATGTCTTGTTTGGCTGCTGTCATCAAGTATCTGGAGCTGCTTTCTGATGAGGCCAACTTCGCTTCCTTCAAAATGACCACGTTTGACCTCAGCCAGTACGTGCGGCTTGACAACGCTGCTGTTCAGGCCCTTAATCTTTTCCAGGTGAGCTTGTAAATAAATTTCTGTGTAAATATCAAGTTAAAACAGATGTTTGTTTGCCTGTGTATGTAATGCAAATGCTCTTATTACTAACTCTTATATTTACTGTAATACCTGTAATAAATGTACATACTTGGAACTTCAAGGTTTCTAACTCAATCTATTTCAGGGAGTTTTCCTCACCACTGTTGCCGCTTACTCAATTATTAGGGATGAACTTGCCAATTTTAATATATAAATTAATGTTATATCTGTTTTATCTTTTTAAATGTATGCATAGTCTACACATAAAATAATCTTGAATGATAAATAAGTAGCATTTGGTGACAATCAAGCAGTTAAAGATCTTGCTTGAAGGCCCAAAAATGGCAGCTTGAGAGCACTCAAATTTTAACTCATGACCTGATCAGAAGTATAATTCTATTTTTTATTATTGCCTCTCTCCCCAACCCCCCCCCCCCTTCTCTTCGTGTGGACGCACTATTCCAAGTTGTAGTAAGGTAGTACTTAATGTAACATACATTATATAACATTTGCCTAAGTATAGTTTTACCAAGGCAAACAACTTCCATTTTTTCAGTATTTATTTAAATTCAATAAAGCCAGCTATGATTTTGTGTGCACATGTATATCCTTTACAGTTGGGTTGTAAAATTAAATAAATTTTTCTCTCTGTGTGTGTGTGTGTGTGTGTGTGTGTGTGTGTGTGTGTGTGTGTATACACATTCATATACTCTTTTGAATATCACATCATATGGCATCAAAACCTTCAGCTGATGATTTTCATTTCTTATAGGCCTCATCTGATGATCAGACAGGTACACACTCCCTGGCAGGACTTTTGAACAAGTGTCGAACACCTCAAGGTCAGCGATTGGTCAACCAGTGGCTTAAACAACCTCTGATGGACAAAAACAAGATAGAAGAAAGGTGTGGTTTGGATATTTCAGGCAACACTGTGCTGGTGAATTACTTCCACCTTGTGTTCATCAATGAGTTTGCATTCCTAAAACATCAGTCATTTAGATTTAGTCTTTAATGCTGCTTACTCATTCTGTTCCGTCTCATTGTGTTCAACAGTTTCAATATAATGAAATAAAATAAGACCCTTTTAATATTTAAAGGAATATGTTGCCTTTGCAGACTACTCCATAGAGCATGAAAACATCTGGGTTATTATAGTAAACACCCCAGATGCAAAATCTTAAAGTTAGCAAATTGCAGAACTTCTAGTTGATAAAAAAAAAAAAAAAAACTCAAGTGATTCTATAAGCAGTGCATTATGATTGCTCAGTGCTTAAGGCATTGGACTCTGGACCAGAGGGTAACTGGTTCAAATACAAGCACCTAGTGGGCCCTTGAGCAAGGCCCTTAACTCGTAACTGCTCAGTTTGTAAGTCGTTCTAGATAAGAGGCATCTGTATTTTATATATATGTATATACACACACACATACATATATATACACATACATATATATATATATATATATATATATATATATATATATATATATATATATATATATACATACATACATACACGTACATGAATACATACATACACACAGCATACTTGAAGTTTATTGTAAACTGGTAAACACTTTGCCTCAGACTGGACCTTGTGGAGAGTTTTGTGGAGGACTCTGAGTTGAGGCAGAGCTGCCAGGAGGATCTTCTGCGTCGGTTTCCTGACCTAAATCGCCTGGCTAAAAAATTCCAACGCCAAAACGCCAACCTGCAGGACTGTTATCGTGTGTACCAGGCTGTGGCACATCTCCCGGCACTGGTGCTGGCCCTAGAGAGACATGCAGGTAACACCTTATTTTCTTATGTTGATAGTAGAATATATTTGTTTATCAGTATGGAATCAATTGAAGGAAAAACCTTGTTTTTATTCCCTTAGTTTGTAAGTAAATATTGAACACTGACGTAATCTATGTTTAACCTTCTCTATTACTTAAATGAGCTTTTAA
Organism: Kryptopterus vitreolus; assembly: GCA_030449085.1. Taxonomy (NCBI): domain Eukaryota; kingdom Metazoa; phylum Chordata; class Actinopteri; order Siluriformes; family Siluridae; genus Kryptopterus; species Kryptopterus vitreolus. The sequence continues at coordinate 24,832,103 of JACRUU010000015.1, read as the reverse complement.
ATAAAACCAGAAATCCTTTCGTCCTTACTTTCTTGCAGGCAAACATCAGGTCCTGCTGAATGCAGCATTCATTACTCCCCTCAATGACCTTGTCTCGGATTTCTCCAAGTTCCAGGAGATGATTGAAACTACACTGGACATGAACCAGGTCAGCCAGTTTTGTCTTTCATCTCCGCTGTCCTGTACATGGTCAGTCTTTTTTTTAATCATATGATTAATGCTATTCGTGCTCCATTCATAGATTGAGCACCATGAATTCCTGGTAAAGCCCTCCTTTGACCCCACACTGAGTGAACTGAGGGAGAACATGGACCAGATGGAGAAAAGCATGCAGGCAGCTCTGAAAATTGCCGCCCGAGAGCTCAGTAAGGAGGATTTTGACTAGAGCTCTCTACCGCATTTAGCAGACGCCTCTTACGTTGAGAGAGGGTGGAACCAGTCGAGCAGTGTTAGACTCTCTCAGGCAGCGAGGTGTGGTACAGGGGGGTGTTGTGGTCTCTGAGGCATGAAGGTGGCGATCCTTTTTTTTGCTTTGTAGGCGAGCAGCAGTGTTTTGAATCTGATGCGTGCAGCTACAGGAAGCCAGTGGAGCGAGCGCAGCAGTGGAGTGGTGTGGGAGAACTTGGGCACAAGCTGCGCAGCTGCATTTTTGCTTTTGAATGTGTCTTATTTAGTCTTGAATAGAATTTAGTGCTTATTTTGTCATTTAAAAATGATTGGAATATCCGCCCTGATCTTTTTCCGACAGCTGTGACACAAAACAGCAAGCACTTATTTTCTGTTAAAGTAAATCCATGGGATGGTACTTTCTACAGGCTGTACATTAAGCCTGAATTATGACTTGTTTATTGTCCTCCATTAACAGTTGAGTGCTACTCGGACACAGCCAGGAAAAAGTAAATAAGAGAGTTAGACTGTGGCATAAACGCAAATTCATTCTAAATGATATTAAAATGTATTTATTAATACTTATAATTATTTTTGTGCATTCAAAGGGTCTGTTTTTATTTGTCATGCTTTCAGGCTTTAAACGGCCATTCTATTATGCTCTTGCACCATAAGTACAGGCTGGAGATTCGGAGACACTGGTATAAAATCCATGTTATAGTGGAATTGAGCTTATTGTGTTTGAACCAACCTTTCGTGCTATTATTTTGTTTTCCTAAATTCCATTACATTTTTCTAGCGGCATAAATGTAAAAGCGTATTAGGATTCACGTGTCCTTAAATGACAAATTTATTCAACCTTTTTTTTTGTAGCTTTTATTGGCTCTCGTGCAAAATGAGTTCATAAATGCTTTTTAATGTGTTTAAGTACTTGACTGCGAATGATTCACTTTCTTTTTGTTGTCAAAATACTACCTTTTTTTTTGCTAAATAGTTCCATCCATTACCCATCCCCCCTTCTGTTTACATTCTAGGCTTGGATGCAGGCAAGACAATAAAGCTGGAATCGAATGCACAGATGGGCTACTTTTTCCGTGTCACCTGCAAGGAGGAGAAAACTCTGCGCAACAACAAGAAATTCACCACCTTGGACGTGCAGAAGAACGGAGTCCGATTCACCAACAGGTTAATCCAAAGGATAAAAAAAATTTGTGTGTGTATATGTATATGTATATGTGTGTGTGTGTGTGTGTGTGTGTGTGTGTATATATATATATATATATATATATATATATATATATATATATGTATATATGTATATATGTATATATGTATATAGAGTAGTGTGGTCATGTGACCTGATTATAGTGCCGTGTCTGAAGGTGATGCTTTATTGCTCTGTAGTAAGCTGAGCTCTTTGAATGACGAGTACACCAAAAGCAGAGAAGAGTACGAGGAGGCCCAGAATGCCATTGTAAAAGAGATCATTAGCATTGCTGCCGGTAAGCAATCCAGACAAAACTTTCTGTCTAATCTAAATTCGGACTGATGGCATCACACACTGACATTGTGTTTTTTTGCTCCATAGGTTACGTCGACCCACTGCAGATACTGAATGATGCTATAGCACAGCTAGATGCGGTGGTGAGCTTTGCGGCCGTATCCCACGCCGCCCCTGTTCCTTATGTGAGGCCTACGATACTGGAAAAAGGTACCGGCAGGTTGGTCCTGAAGGGATCACGTCATCCTTGCGTGGAAGCCCAAGACGACGTGGCATTCATCCCTAATAATGTGACCTTCACTAAAGGAGAGGAGATGTTTCACATCATTACAGGTACACTGCTCTGCACTGGTGTTGAGGGGGGGATGGTATATTTACATGGATTAAAATGCTGTTTAAAGCGCATATTCCTGTCTTTATTTAATGTCAAATACATGCCGTGTTCGGGAGTAACGAGTTACATGTAACGGCGTTATAACAGCGGAATTTAATAACTAAATAAATGTTACAGTAATCCGTTACAGCTACTGAAAGGAAAAATGTGTAATTAATTAATGAAAATGTTAGATTACAAATAGGGTTACATCTGAACAATGTCATGTAAAATCAGCGCTTTAGACGACGCCATGCTTTTTCAACCGAAACATAATTTTGATTTGAGTGATGTCAATCTGCTGTAGTTTCATTTTGAAAAATAAAATCTTATTTATTTATTATTATTTATTATTAAATGTATTTATTTATTTATTTATTTATTTTTCCTCTCCTCCTCAAAGGTTTGTAACTATTTTTTTTTTAATGTTAACTTAAAGTGCCACCTAGTGGACAAATGAAAGTAAGTCTAATGTAATCAGTTACTTTTTTTAAGTCATTGAAAAGCTACACTACTTATTACATTTTGAATCGGGTCCTTTGTAATCTGTAATCTATTTCCAAAGGAACCTTCCCAACACTGCATACATGCATCAGATATAATTGTGCAGTTTTAGTGTTTTGATAATGGAAAGCTTCTATATTTAATACTTTGTTGTTATTGACAAAACCAAACTTGTCTAGTGTACATCACAATAAATACACTGATTCACTAATGCAATGTAATAAATCATCTCTTTAAGAACTCCTGGAAATTGCTTTGCGTATATTCTCTATAATGGGGGAACGGTGGCTTAGTGGTTTGCACGTTCGCCTCACATCGCCAGGGCCCGGGTTCGATTCCTGTCTCGGCCGTGTGTGTGGAGTTCTGCATGTTCTCCCCGTGCCTCAGGGGGTTTTTCTCCGGGTTCTCCGGTTTCCTCCCGGTCCAAAAAACATGCACGGTAGGTTGATTGGCACCTTGAAAAATTGTCCCTAGTGTGTGAATGTGAGTGTGTGTGCCCTGCGATGGGTTGGTATTCCATCCAGGGTGTATCCTGTCTTAATGCCCATAGACGCCTGAGATAGGCACAGGCTCCCCGTGACCCGAGGGAAGATCTGATATAGCGGTAAAAGATGAATGAATGAATGAATGAATGAATATTCTCTATAATTTTATTTAAAGTCGGTGTTTAGGGTCGGTTTGCAGTCTAAGCAGAGGTCAGACCTTTCCCAAATCACATACCCTCTGTAGAATTGCCAATTCATAAATAAATGGACGGACACAGCATGCGAATGATGCACTTTTGCTTCTGGTAAACGCTACGTTTATGTAGATGAACTTTCTACCTATGTATTCACAAGCCTCAGTTTTGCAAGCCAGTACAAACGATGAAAGCAATACTGTGGCCTCTGTGGTAATTTTGTAGTAATTTGCAGTTTAATTAGATGTTTACTCGCTTGGTGCAGATGTGTGTACGGTATACCTGTAATTTACCACTGACACATGTTAATGTTTAGGTTTTTCTTTGTTGTACAGTTCAAATTTGCGCTCTTGTTTTTTTTTTTGTTTGTTTGTTTGCTGGGGAAATTTGGGATGTTTTTTTTTTTAGGACATAGAATAATGCTATTAAAAAAAGAAGAAAAACAATATTAGAACAGATTTGATGGAATGTGCACATGGTAAAAATGTCAGGTTTCTGTGATTAAAAAAGCAAATTTAATCATGTCAGACGCTTTTCTTCCCTCAAAGTAATATTACAATCTTGTAAATATTCAATTAAAAATCCAAGTAAGAAAAATCCAATGTTTCTTTTCTTTCACTTGGGGCGTAACATCATCCAGTCCTGCTATTTTAACAGGATTGTGTAAACGTTTTCAATACGTTTTCTGTGCCTGTTAAACTTGAATCCCACTTTAATTTACATAAAATTGTCACCCGTGTGCAGCAGTAAAACTTATTTCACACGCTGTGGTCGTTCCTGCAGGTCCTAATATGGGTGGGAAATCCACCTACATCCGGCAGGTGGGTGTGGTCGTGCTGATGGCGCAGGTTGGCTGCTTCGTGCCATGCGATGAAGCGGAGATCAGTGTGGTGGACAGTGTGCTGGCGCGGGTCGGTGCAGGAGACAGCCAGATTAAAGGCGTTTCCACGTTTATGGCCGAGATGCTCGAGACGGCCGCAATCTTACGGTCAGTATTTATGACCTCTTGGCTTGTTAATGTTATTAAACACCTAATACAGTTTTTTACATGTAAAGCATTTTATAAAACAATTTATAAACTATTGTATGGTTATAACAATTTCATGTCTGCAAATTGCTCATATATTTTTATTATTTATTTCTCTTTGACTCAGTTCTGCCACTGAGAACTCTCTGATCATCATTGATGAACTCGGACGAGGGACTTCTACATACGATGGCTTTGGGTTGGCTTGGGCCATCTCCGAGTACATTGCCACGCGGCTGAAATCCTTCTGTCTCTTTGCCACTCACTTCCATGAGCTGACCGCTTTAGCACAGCAAGTGCCTACTGTGAACAACCTCCACGTCACTGCACTGACCACAGACGACACTCTTACCATGCTCTACAGGGTTAAAACAGGTTGGTCGCATTTGACGGTGCAAAGGACTATGGGAAATGTGGTTTGCAGGGTCATTTTTTAATCCTTCAAAATAAACCTACTGTGATTTAGTGTTTTTGTAAGATAATACTCATTACAAAAGAATAAATGCACAAGATCACAATGGCTCCACTTATTTTTCTATTTTAGGATTATACAGAAACATTAAAACTATATTATGTTTTTGATTAAGCGGCAACCATACGAAACAGTGTATAAGTGGTAAGATACATTGGGATGCAGAGGTCAACACAGGGTTTTTTTTGTTTTGTTTTTTTTCTAAAGTAGTAGATGTGTTTATTGGGGTGGGTGCCTTACAGATCTGTAATAAATATAATGGCTAAATATAGAGAGCTTGGTGTTTTTGTAATGATACATTTTCTGTAACTTTTAGTCAGCTGTACAAAATCCTTCTTGTTTTTGGACTTGTCTATTTTGTGTATTTAATATCGTATGCTTTTTCGATCAGGTGTGTGTGACCAGAGCTTTGGGATTCACGTGGCTGAGCTGGCAAACTTCCCCAAACATGTCATCGCTAATGCTCGGGAAAAGGCTTTGGAGCTTGAGGAGTTTCAAGATGTCCCTGGAGGAGATGAGGATGCTGGACCTGAAGCTAAAAAGCGCATCTTGGAGAGGAAGGTATTTTTTTTTTTTTTTACATTTTGTAATTGTTTATATTCTAATATAACTTTTCATTCATTCATTCATCTTCTACCGTTATATCCGATCTTCCCTCGGGTCACGGGGAGCCTGTGCCTATCTCAGGCGTCTATGGGCTTTAAGGCAGGATACACCCTGGATGGAATGCCAACCCATCGCAGGGCACACACATTCATACACTAGGAACAATTTTACAAGGTGCCAATCAACCTACCATGCATGGTTTTGGACCGGGGGGGAAAACCGGAGAACCCGGAGAAAAACCCAGTGAAGAACATGCAAACTCCACACACATGGAGATGGGAATCGAACTTGGAGGACCCTGGCGGTGTGAGGCGACTACTAAGCCACCGTGCCTCTTATAACTTTTCATTTATCTATATATATATATATATAGATATAGATAGATATAGATAGATAGATAGATAGATAGATAGATAGATAGATAGATAGATAGATAGATAGATAGATAGATAGATAGATAGATAGATAGATAGATAGATAGATAGATAGATAGATAGATAGATAGATAGATAGATAGATAGATAGATAGATAGATAGATAGATAGATAGATAGATAGATAGATAGATAGATAGATAGATAGATAGAGTGTGTGTGCTGTATATACACACATATATGTATGTTTACTTATTTGTGTGTGTGTGTGAGATATCTGACACACCCTCCTGTTGATTCATTCCCAGGATGGTGAGATGATCATTGAGGATTTCCTGAGAAAGGTGAAGGCTCTACCTGTCCAGCAAATGACTGATGATGCTATCAAAGCTGAGCTGCACAAACTGAAGGCTGAGATTGTCGCTCATGACAACACTTTTGTTAATGAGATTGTTTCTCATGCTGAGAAGATGAAAACTTCATTGTCATGATGCTTGAGATCCTGTCGAATGCATTTCCCCTTCTTTGTTAATAATACTCTAAGAATATCCTATAGCATACATTTCTTTTAAATGTGTGTCCTTTTGTGTTTCAGAGTTTTTGCTAGTGAACACGTACTGTATTCTGCTTATTTGTTTGTTGCTTCATTGAATTGGAATTCATATCAAAATGCTTTTTTTTTTATTGTGCGGAAGCCTTTAGTTGTCTTTGAAGACGGTTTGGTTTATGTTCACTCCATCATTGCGGCATTGTAGAGAATAAATAAATCAAGGAAATTTTGCCATCTAGTGGGTGAATCATATATCAGCAAACTGGATCAAGTGTGACCCTGATCAGGATAAATAAGTTTCTGAAGATGAATGAAAAAGTGTCCTCTTAATGCATTTTCCTCATCAGAAACAACACTTAGAATATTTGTTCCCGAAAATTGGATGTTTATTTATTTATTTTGCAAATGCAAGTTTTCAGTTGTGTGGTTAATATTAGATTCAATTAAATAATTAAAAAAGGTCATATTTCTCTGGCTGGATAGCACATCAGCCACTTGATGATTAACTGATAATTAGCGAAAATTTCCTCAATGTACTATGAAAAACAAATCCATCTAGATAATGTCATTATATTATTATCTTAGTCATTCAAATTCTACGTACTGGACTTATGCTTAGTAGTGTACTGGAATTATGCTATTTGGTAAAATATTTTCCACAAACTTTGCGTGCAGAAATGGAACAACTGGAAAGTTGTTTATTTAAATAAAATCATATCCATAAAATATATGGGCATTTCCCCGTCATACAGGATATAATTTGAATAGTCAGTCACACTAATATACACTGAAACACTACAGTTCCTTATATTCTGTTTTAATGCCTTGCTAATGCATTTCATTTCTCTGTGTTTGTACATCAAAAACAAGGTACTATCTGTGCAGAGTTTTACATCTTGTATATACACGTTTCCTCTCGCTCTTACACTTGTGATCTTGCAGGTCACATGGCGATGCTAAATTGGACATGCATGTGGATGCATGCATTCAACCAGGATGTATTCTGACATATTTTCTGGACTTTAGATCCATCACTATCCATTCAGTCGTCCCATAATGTGTTGTTGGGGTCAAAGGAATCTGCTTTGTGAAATCAACAGCACGGGCTACAGATGAAAGTACATGAGAGTACATAAAGCTATTGCTTTAACAATCAAATTTTGCAACATCAGCCATCATTTTCGTGTTCTTTTGATTGGCTCGTCCGAGAGGACACAATCTGGACATTCTGATGAAAGGTTGTTCAAAATGTTTAAAAGAAGTGAAGCTTTTTCATGAACCATTAGAACTTTAGTGGTTTCATTTATGCATTTTCTCCCCACAAAAACACATTTTGCCATTGTTTCAAATCACCAGGAAAATGCCCAACTCCGTGTGTTCTTTTATGAGTTCAATTTTAATTTTTTTTAGTTTTTACTAGAGACGATGTGGCTACAGTGAAATGAGACATGTTGAAGTGTATTCATGGTGTTTCTCGCTCTTATAACGGCATTCATTCACACTGTATGATATACCTGCCTGTGATGTAGCGCTCTCAATAATACTGGTTCTTTATAAGGTTGATGGTTCCTAAATCTGTAGTATCATCATGATGGTATTAAGTGGTGGACTGACTTTGATAGGACACCATCGAAGGCCTAATGCCTTGGATGGATTTTGGTCTATGTATGTATGTATGTATGTATGTATGTATGTATATATATATATATATATAGAGAGAGAGAGAGAGAGAGAGAGAGAAAGGGCTAAAGAAGAACGATAGAGAGAATATGCAGAGTGGAATCCAGAGCGTGAGCGGATGCCAGGTGTGTGTGTGTGTGTGTGTGTGTGTGTGTGTGTGTGTGTGTGTGTGTGTGTGTTTCATTGGTGAATAGAGGGATCCCTTGTGATGTCGCCCCCCCTCCTTCTTCCCCCCACTCCCTCCCCCTCTCCCTCCCCCACGCTCCCTCCTCCCTCCCCCGTGCGCGCGCTGTCTGTGAGTGCGTTCGCGTTAATGGCTCCTCCTGCGCGAGAGAGAGACACCGAGCTCCAGCACCGAGCAGCACAGGGGGAGCTGTCCTCCCAACACCCCGAAAAAAAGGGAAAAAAAATCTAGCCCTCCGACAGAGAAATTACAAGTGTTTACGCATTTGTGTTGGCTGAATTGAGACCCGAGGACTCCCCCCTTCCCCATGTTAACGACGGAAGAGGACCGTTAGAGGAAAAAAAGCGTGGTTTTGAGTTTTTTGAAAGAAACCAGCGAGAGAGAGAGAGAAAAAATCAACTCGCCAAATGAACTCCGTCAGAGCGACCAACAGAAGACCCAGGCGAGTATCGAGGCCGCGCCCGGTGCAGCCCGAGAGGAACAACGGCGAAAGAGGTGAGAGACGCGCCGAAACAAACAAACGCAAAAAAACAACAACGCCGGCGCAGAACGATGAGGTTTTCGCGATCTTTTCACGCGTCCGCCGTGGTTTTGCGCAGAGCCGCCCTGAGGTCTTTTTTTGACGGGAGCCTACGATAAGAGCGAGACGCTCCGCCAGGAAACGTCGAGGCTTCCCTCAGACCGCGCCGTACAGGCCAGGCCAGGCCGCGCTTTGTTCAGGCTTACAAACGATAGCTTCTCGGCTATCTGTGGGATAACGCGCTGAAACAGAGAGTCATTATGGAGGTTGTTGGTCGTTCAGTTCTATGGCTAGGGACTAAGGGGTCAGGTTTAATAAAACCAGTGCGCTTTTTGTTCCTCGGATAACGCAATGGAAAAAAAAACTTGTGTATAAATCTGTGTGGCGCAGCTGGTTAGCTAGCTAGCCGGTGGGCTGCCATTTTGGAGGGAGGGGGGTTGTGTATGTAGTAATAGCTTAAGCAGGCTAGCTAGATAGCTAGTTCTGTTGCTAACTATCTATTTATTCCTTTTTTTGCTTATTGGGCAAAGTGGGAAAAAATGAATGTTGGAGGAAGTATACAGGGCGTGTGTGTCAGGCTGTAATGTTTGGGGTTGGAACATGGTTTGATATTCGCCGTTGTTGATTAAACGGGATCCTGCTAGCTCGGTGAGTCATGAAGCTAACTAGCCCCCAGAAACTACGCAGTTGAGTTCAAAATGATTGAGGGGAAAAATCGCCCGTATTGCAGGATTGCATTTGTTTCTGTTAGGGATCTGTCAAGACAGCCAGTGTTGGTATTAAGGTTCATGTCAACATTAGGTAGCCAACTGGAAACGCCATGGTTTCACCAAACATCTCGGTCGACAAGGCCTCGGTTTGCTTGCTGCCATAGATTACTTTAGGTGGTGATAAAAAAAAGCTCCGGTTTATCCCCCTTTCAGCCCACAGTGATCGTCATCTGGTGGGTGGTGTTTTCAGTTTTATTTTTTATTTTTGGCTTTGCTGGCCCACCAACGGTTAACCACAAAGATTACACCTATGTAGGTATTGCTTGCTCTTTGTATTTGGGTTGTCAGGCATTTTTATTGTTGCTTGATAACCAATGGTATATTGAATTGAGCAATCAGTGGCATTCATTTCCTATTTTCAACCATGTTTTTATCACAATCATCATTCATGATGTATGTAGAATGCAGTGGTGTTTTTTTCCCGTTTTTTAAAAAAGCAAGTTTTGTATATAATGGTTGAAATTATTCATAAGGATCAATTGAATCACCAGGTTGGTTTTTGTAGAATTATGTAGTTTAGAGCAATACAGTGTATTCAATATTGTGTTCATGCCTTTGTTTATTAATTTATTTGTTGTTGGCTTTTTGATATGGTCTTGTACCGTTTTGTGGTTACATGCAGGTGCTTATTCAATCTTTTTGACCAATGGCTTCGAAACCAGTGAATTCTCAATCCTGAAGTAAAATGTCCCGGACATAATGTTGTATTTAAAGACGTAAATCTGCCTACACGTTGCTTGAAGCCCAGGAACCCAGTATTTGTCTTTGATTGTTGCAAATCCTACTTTACTTTTGGAAATGGAATATGGACTCCTTGAATGGAAACCAGTATGCATTTTGACATCTGGTCTCTGTTTTGCTAATTTAAAGATGTTAATTGAAGTACACAGGGCTAGGTCAAAGTTTATATTGTTTATTTTTACATTTTGGATGTTGTCTCCAGGTACCAAATATGCGGTAGGGAGGAACAGACTGTAGACCTCAGGTGATCAGTACACCAGGTAGGTAGGGTATTCACACATGGTAGTGATGGATAGGTAGGGATTCTGCACTGCAGGTTAGTATCTGACACAAGGAAAAACCTGCGCGTTTAGAGGCTTATCAGACAGAATTTAACAAACAGTCCTCACTTGCAGAAGATTGTATGTAGGTTAGATATGTTTCTTATTTATTTAATGTGCAACGTCAGGTCGGCAGCCATGTAGTTGAAGTGGATGTAGTGGCACGATTCCCTAGCCGTTTGCATTTGGATCATCGGGTTTTTGTTGCAGGCCCCTGATTTTCCTCTGTGTGTGTGTCTATTTTTACATGTCTGTCTTGCTCTGTTCGAGCTAATCTAGTTTTGACTTTTTGGTGGGCTTTCCGTTAACTGTGGGTTTGGCTGTGACATTTTCCCCAGGAGGACAGCAGTATGAAAGGGGTTACCCATCCTCAGGCACCCATTCTCCACTGAAATCCTTCAGAAAGGGGGAAATGTGCTATAATTATACAACGTAGTTGTAGAGGTTGAGAGGTCCCACGGTAGAATATGAAACACAACGCTGATTGAGGTTTTTCTTCTTTTGTCCCTCCTCTTTGCAGATGAGGACGTCCCTGCAGATATGGTTGCAGAAGAATCTGGTCCAGGAGCTCAAAACAGTCCATACCAACTCCGCAGAAAGTCCTTGTTGCCTAAGAGAACCGCGTGTCCCACAAAAAGCAGTATGGAGGTAACGGATAACTTGGGAGGCAAACGCCACATATATTGGATAAATGCACTGACACTTGTGCTTTTTTAAGAAAGACACATTGAAATGCAACTCGTATAACAATTTCTTCTATAAAGGGACATATGTCTTGGTAAAATTGGAGCTTTGAGCAAACATATCGCTGATAGGAATTTCCTGTGTTTGAGGGAGGGGTCGTGCTATTGATGGTTTTTGACACCATGGGGATGGCAGTATTGTTAAAGAACAAAACAGAACAATAGTTACAGTATTTAACTGTAAGTGATTAAAGCATTTAGTGTCAGCATTCATTTCCAATCGCCTTTACATTGCTGTTTTCAGGGAGCCTCCACTTCAGCCACAGAAACCTTTGGTCATAGAGCGAAACGTGCCCGAGTGTCGGGAAAGTCACAAGAACTTCCAGGTGAGTGAAGAAACTTGTAGTAATGTCTCGATGCTTTGAAAATAGTAAACATGTGGACTCGCGCTTGGACATCCAAAAAGGAGAAATGTCCAAAAAATTCTTTTTTTTTTATTTTTAAAAGCCATTTGCGTATTAAGTTAACGGGTTACATACCGCTTACCTTCCTATTCTCCTTCACTGTCCTTGATCTGTGGAATGCCTTTATACATTTCATTATCATGGTGCCCTAACAAAGATTTAGTCATTTATCAATAGCCCCATAATGGTGTCTTGCGTCAGTGTTCGCACGATCAGTGGTATACAGTTAATATGTTCCTGTTAAGAAGAGGAATAAATAACTCATCGCAACTCCTTAAATAATAACAAAATGTCCTCTTGCTGTCAGATTCTTCAAAGTAGCTGAGCATGCATTAATTCTGTTCCAGGGCTATTTGTACAGATTTCTTATTGTGTATTCTGGGAAGTGCTGGGCTCTACAATCTTTTTTTTTGTTGTTTTTTTTTTTTACTGCTTGAAGCTTATTCTTTTTAACAACATTAAGCCATGGACCGTTCTGTTTCTGTTTCATGTGCGTGTCTTATTTGAATTTCATAGATCGCAGGCATGTCAGTTGGTCCACATTAGCATAAATGAGGTAGGACAAAAAAAGGACAGCAGCAGCACTCTGGGTTTTAATTTCTGTCATGTCTTATCCTCCAGCTTCCCCCGCAGAACAGTATCTCCAGGAAAAGCTTCCAGATGAGGTTGTCCTGAAGATTTTTTCCTACCTGCTGGAGCAAGACCTGTGCCAGGCTGCTTGTGTCTGCAAGCGCTTTAGTGAGCTAGCTAATGACCCAATTCTCTGGTAAGCTGTCAGTTTTAGGCTATTTAGATTTTATAGCTGATCTTCAACCACTGTTGTACTGCTTTTAAATAAAAACGCGTTCCTGCACACCGTGTTTAGCCTGCTACACATTATGCTGTTTGGTGCCCTTTGCAGTGCCGATTATGCAGAAAGCTATATGAAATTATGCCAGCAGACAAATCGCAACATTCTCATGTTCCAGATGAGTGTCTCTGGATGTTTAATCATGAGATTTAGTGTGATCACAGGAATATTAATGTTTATACGACACACTAATTTGAATAGGATGTGTAAAAATAACACTCTGAAATGATCAAGTAATTAAGTTTCGTCTGTTTTTTTTGGGGGGGGGGTGTCATGATTGTATTTAAAGGGCAATTGTATTTAATTTTGAAGTCCATGTTCATTTGGATGTTGTACCTTGATGTGTCCTACAGGAAGCGATTGTACATGGAAGTGTTTGAATATACACGGCCCATGATGCACCCAGAGCCGGGGAAATTCTACCAGATAAACCCTGAAGAATATGAGCAGCCGAACCCTTGGAAGGAAAGCTTTCAGCAACTGGTAAGAATAGTGAAACCTTTTTTTCTGGACTTTCCAACAGGATAAAATGATGTACAAACAATGCATATGTTGCTTTTGTTTTGTGACGCACACATTCATATACACACACACACACACACACACACAAATGTGTGTGTATATGTATGTATTTACTGTACATAATTTTAATTTTTGTTTTTTGTATTTTTACACAGTATAAAGGTGCGCATGTAAAGCCAGGTTTTGCAGAGCATTTTTACAGCAATCCAGCCCGATACAAAGGCAGAGAGAATATGCTGGTATGTGATTTAAAAAGAATGCTAAAAAGAACTCTTGCTTCCCCGACAATTATACTCATCTCTTTGGTTTTTGGTTTACAGTACTATGACACCATTGAGGATGCATTGGGTGGAGTTCAGGAGGCCCACTTCGATGGGCTGATATTCGTTCATTCTGGAATCTATACAGATGAATGGATTTACATCGAGTCTCCTATTACAATGATCGGTGCAGGTGTGTCTAGTTTTAGAGTAGTCCTAAATGCATTTCGGACGTTTGCCAGATAATGCATTTTGAAATATTTCCCCCACTATCTTAACAGCACCTGGAAAAGTAGCTGATAAAGTTGTCATTGAAAACACTAGGGATTCAACATTTGTGTTTATGGAAGGTTCAGAAGATGCATATGTAGGTTACATGACTATTAGGGTAAGTCCTGCAAATCCTTCCCTTGGTTTTTAAACCCTTAATCTAACTATGGTGACAGGATAACTAAATATTTTGTTTCGCACACAGTTCAACCCAGATGATAAATCGGCTCAGCATCATAATGCACACCACTGCCTTGAGATCACAGTGAACTGTAGCCCAAATATTGACCACTGCATTATCCGCAGCACCTGCACAGGTAACACCATGCAACATTGAACCTTATTTGATTATAATGCAAGTAGATTTAATATGCTGATTCTTATTATGGAATTATCAAATGTATCTAATAAGACATTATATATATGTGTGTGTGTGTGTGTAATATATATATATATACACACACACACTATGTATATATGTACATATTACTATATATCTATTTCAGGGCTGTCGAGGTTAATGCAAATTTGCTTTAAATGCACTAATTTTATTAATTCATGATTAACGGCGCACATTACCATTTGAGTGGTCTGCTCCTTCACTCTGCATTGTGTTGGTCAATACAAGGAACATGATTCTTAATGGAGACACAGAATATTTAACAATTAAAACACATTAATGTGTATTAATCGTAAAATGAAAATGTCCAATTAAAAATAACCAATATTTATGTAGTTTAATAATAATTAAATGATAATTTTATTTAAGGATGAAATTTAAATATTGATAATAAAATATGAAAAGTATTCATTTATGGTACAAATTTTGCCCCTATTTTTGTAATGAGATTCTTCCTGTGGTTTTCCAGTGGGATCAGCAGTATGCGTAAGTGGTCAAGGTGCATGTCCCACCATCAAGCACTGCAACATCAGTGACTGTGAAAATGTGGGGCTCTACATCACCGATCATGCGCAGGTAAGAGCCAGAGCAAAACCCAAAGTACCATGCAAGGCTGGTTCTCATTTCTCTCAGGTCAATCAGCAGTTATTCATAAAGTCAACTATAATTCAGCTATAAACTATAATAACATTCATTAAAATGAACTGCTTGCACTGAATGTGCATTCTTATGTTTTTAACATTGCAGTGGAATAAGCAGAGGTCACGCTGGTTGTGTGCATATTCTCTTTGATCTTTATTTCAGACTGCTTACTTAATAGTAAAAACTATGAGCAGGATATTGGTATTGATGCAGAAGGCAGTAGCTAATAATACTTGGCTTGATTTTTGATGAAAGCAGTGGTTCTCAAATAGGGGGCGCGTTTGACCCTGGTGACTGTTTTTTTTTTTTTTTTGCCATAGTAGAATAAATTCTAATTGCACATCCACTACAGTGGGTGGCAGTGGCGCTCTCATTGTCTGTGTACATGCAGGGAGTAATATGGCGAAGTTTATGTAGTGCTCATATTGGAAGGTGTTGAAAGACCGATATCCTTACAAGTGTCTTAACGTGTTCCTCATGTATACGCTCTCTAGAATTGCTTAAAATAATACTTCACTGTCGAGCTTGTCAGGTTCTAGATCACGAACTAGCTAATCACCCTCCCTAATTAACACAGTAAATAGAATGTATGTCTGTGTGACATTCTGGAGTTAAACAATGACAAACTAGTGTTATTTATG
Organism: Kryptopterus vitreolus; assembly: GCA_030449085.1. NCBI lineage: Eukaryota > Metazoa > Chordata > Actinopteri > Siluriformes > Siluridae > Kryptopterus > Kryptopterus vitreolus. The sequence continues at coordinate 24,816,684 of JACRUU010000015.1, read as the reverse complement.
TATGACACACACCGTTTTAATTTGCATGCATCTAGTGCTGGCGCTAGATCTCCATGATCATCAAAGATTCAACCAGAGTACAGCTCCATGGACTTGTGCTTGTATCTGTACTGTGCGTTTTGTACCCGTGTGTGTCAAAGGAATGTTTATACAGGAACTGCTCTGATGTGGTACTGTGTAATGCACCGTACTGTGCAATCTCTGAGACAACCTACAATTTTTATGTTTGTATACAAAATGTTTGGAGGTAGGGAATAAACTGCATTGAGATGTAACATGGCTTGTGTGGTGAAGTCACAAATGTTGTGGTATGTCTAATGGACATGTGGATGCCTGCAAAAGTCATCCTGATTAGTTTATTATTAAATGGAGCCCTCTTGTGGACTCAGGATGTTTGAGCAGAACGTGTTTGTTTATACCCATTATAACTAAACCAGACTGATGGACACTACATGCAATGTAGCATACATTATTATATAATTAATGTTTCATAGATAGATGTAATTGTATACATGTGTTCGTTGTTAGGGTTTTTTCCCCCTTCCTTCAGACAAATGGTTTACAATAACTTATACTAATACTTTTTTTTTTTTATCTACATAGATCAACAAAATAACCTTAATTATGATCGTGAATATCCTGTAAATTGTCATATGCTGGGGCCAGCAGTGCAGAGCTGGTGCTGTAATTGGGTTTGTTTGACTTTTCTAGGGCATTTATGAAGATAATGAAATCTCCAACAACGCATTAGCTGGGATATGGGTGAAAAACCATGGCAACCCCATCATCAGGAGGAACCATATCCATCATGGCAGAGATGTTGGCGTGTTCACGTTTGACCATGGCATGGTAAGATCAAGGCTCCATTTTGACTTTATGATCTCATTGCTTGCTGCCAGCCATTAAGTGAAGCCTCTTTTTTTGTCTCCCTCTACAGGGCTACTTTGAGAGCTGCAACATCCACAGAAACAGAATTGCAGGCTTTGAGGTAAAAGCGTATGCCAATCCCACAGTGGTTCGCTGTGAAATTCACCATGGCCAAACAGGAGGCATCTATGTCCATGAGAAGGGACGGGGCCAGTTTATAGAGAATAAGATCTACGCTAATAACTTTGCTGGCGTGTGGATCACATCAAATAGTGACCCTACCATTAGGTCAGTGTTTTCTCTTGTGCTTACGTACAGGAACAAAATTGTTATTTGGGTTTCTGATATGTATTGTAATTTAATACTAGGCGAGTACAGCATAAATGCTTTTCTTCTTTTGTCATTGATTGTTTTGCGTTGTTCGCCTACAGGGGTAATGCCATATTCAACGGAAACCAGGGAGGCGTTTACATATTTGGTGATGGCAGAGGTCTCATAGAGGGTAATGATATTTATGGAAACGCCCTGGCTGGCATTCAGATTCGAACAAACAGCTGCCCTATAGTCAGACACAACAAGATTCACGATGGACAACATGGCGGAATCTACGTGGTGAGTACAGATTTTTTTATAATTAGGCGGATACTGATCTGCTTGTAGATGAAATTGTATAATTAAATTGCTGTAATTATAGTCTGCAATGTTTTTGGGATCTTGTTTAATGACGCGTGTACGTGTGTTTTTAGCACGAGAAGGGCCAGGGTGTTATTGAGGAGAATGAAGTATATAGCAACACTTTGGCAGGAGTATGGGTGACCACAGGGAGCACGCCTGTGCTCAGGCGGAACAGGATACACAGTGGCAAACAGGTAGGGAGATCCTTCACCTTTTTCCATCTGGTGTTTTCATTTTTCGGCATTTCTGGAGGTCTGGGAGATTTTATTTATTTATTTGGGTTTTTTTTTTTCTTTCCTGTTTATAGGTTGGGGTGTATTTTTATGATAATGGACATGGAGTATTGGAAGACAATGATATCTACAACCACATGTACTCTGGTGTACAAATCCGGTAGGGTACTCGATCACTAATCTTTATATCCGTTGGTTGTGACGTGTCTACACACACCTTTTTTTTTTAATATGTGAACTGCATACATCATCTTTTTTCCCCCATTGTTGACACAGCACTGGAAGCAACCCTAAAATTAGAAGAAACAAAATCTGGGGAGGACAGAATGGCGGTATTCTTGTTTACAACTCTGGTAAGTTAATTATCTGGCAACTCCCCTCTCCATTCCATGCTTATTGTAGTATTTTTGGATTATTTGTCTGCTAATACTTTACCGTTTGTCTCCCTCCTTAGGTTTGGGCTTCATTGAGGACAATGAGATATTTGACAATGCCATGGCAGGAGTATGGATCAAGACTGACAGCAACCCCACCCTACGTCGGAACAAGATCCACGATGGCCGAGATGGCGGCATCTGCATATTCAATGGCGGAAGGGGTGAGGCTTAAGAAGTTTATACAAGTTCAGATTAACAGCGAATGTGTTGGATTTGCGATTGTGGGTTTTTGTCACTTCTCTGAATGTTTGTGCATTCAGGATTGTTGGAGGAAAACGACATCTTCAGAAACGCCCAGGCCGGTGTGTTAATTAGCACAAACAGTCACCCGGTGTTGCGGAAGAACCGAATTTTCGATGGCTTTGCCGCAGGTCAGTCGGCCGTTGTGCATTTCGCAGAATAATAAGGCTTTGTTACAAGTGCAGCAATTATTTATCGTTTCTTCTCTTTAGGTATCGAGATAACGAACCATGCCACAGCGACTTTAGAAGGCAATCAGATATTCAATAACCGATTTGGAGGGCTGTTTCTTGCCTCTGGTGTCAATGTCACAATGAAAGGTAATTATTGTTACTGACAGCTACATCTGCTGTTTTTTTTTTTTTTCCGTTTTTCCTGGATGACCTCTAATGCGTTCCATATTGATCCTTCAGACAACAAAATCATGAACAATCAGGATGCCATAGAGAAAGCTGTGAGCAGAGGTCAGTGCCTGTACAAGATTTCCAGTTACACCAGCTATCCCATGCACGATTTTTACAGGTACAGTAACTGGTGTGGTGATCACCTCATGAAACAGGAATTTTGAGTTTATTAGTTCTGTATTTTCTGTACTATTTCTGTATATTAACATTCATTTGTTTTTGTTTTTTTGTTTGTTTTTTTTGCGGATTCAGGTGTCACACCTGTAACACAACAGACAGAAATGCAATCTGTGTGAACTGTATTAAGAAGTGCCACCAAGGGCACGATGTCGAGTTTATACGACATGATAGGTTAGTCCTGTGCTTTTGTTATCAACAATGCTCCAGGTTCTTATTACACTGCTGTAGCTCACTCTATGGATCAAGCTATATGACTGTTTGTTTTTGTATTATAATAATGATGCCTAATCACATGCTTGGTCTAACCCTTGTAGGTTTTTCTGCGACTGTGGGGCGGGAACGCTGTCGAACCCTTGCACATTAGCCGGAGAGCCGACACACGACACGGACACTCTGTATGACTCTGCACCTCCTATAGAGTCTAACACATTACAACACAACTAAGCCTCAACCTGTTCTCCATCTCAGCACCCTGGTCTTTAATTTATCCTGTCTTCAAAGCAAGAGCTTCTACAACTTTGGTCTTAGAAAGACTCTGCGTACAAAGTGACAGGACAACAAACTTTTTAGACTTGAATAAATTGTTGTATGGTAAAGGAAACCATTTTGAGTGGAGACACGGGACTCTGCCTGTTTGCTGGATAGAGATGTCTCTATATTGCTAAAAGGGTTCTGATACTAGCGGATGCGAGAGATTCCCTGTTCATTTTCCGTTGGCTCTCAATCTGCAAAGAGTTAATAGTTGACCTAAAGCTTTGTTAAGAGTTAAGAGCTGCACAGAGAAGCAATATGTTGACTCAGGATACTGGAGATTAAGAGAAGAGAGGACCGTGGCATCAACTTTCGGCAGAAGAACGATGGAAATGTCCATAAACCGATAAGCCTGTGCAGTCTCTATGTGCAGGTTCAGGTGAAGATCTTTTGCAGTTTTGTACAGACGTAACAGTGGCCAGAAACACACAGCCCTCCCCCAGAGACTCTGCCTGGATAAGAGGGAGAGCCATGATGACATGGCTTCCTTGGCAACGGTTTCTAGGTAACAGATTTGCTGGTTATATGTACGGTATAAAAAATTTGAAAAAAAAAAATTTGTGGTTAGCACTTGCTTTTTTTTTTTTGTTTGTTTTTTTTTTTTTTTTTGTTTTTTTTTTGTTTTTTTAAACATTAATGTTATTCTGATCAACAAATATGATTTTCATGCTTTCTCATGTAGTTTTGTATTTTCAAGCAAAAATCTTACAGTATTTGAATGTCTTTTATTTTATTATATATTATAATTATTATTGTTATTAATATTTTCGTTAGCGCATGTTAGGCTTGTAATCATACTGTGTCTCAGCATATAAATTCTTTCTGTGAAAGAGGAATAGTGAAAAAAAAGATTTGGAAAACACTACAATGTCCTCCAGCGATGGTTTTCGATAGGCAAGATGTGAAGCGCGTGTGGTTGTTTTTGTTTTTTTGTTTTCCTCCCCTTTTTATTTATTTTGATTTTTTTTTCATTATTATTATTTTTATATCAGGCTGTGACAGCCTGTATGGTCTCGTAACTGTTTGCGTCACCTTTCACTGCCATTTAGACGAGAGACATTTTCCTTTTTTTTTTTTTTTTTTTTTTTTTTTTTTTTTTTTAAATAAATGTGTCTGCCTAAACATTTGGAAAAGCGATTTCTAACCAGACTTTAAAGTGCTAATAAGGTCCCAAAGAAAGCGGAGCATTCATTAATCTTCGTGAAGTCCTGCTTCACTTATGCTTTTATCCATAGAAATATGTTTTATGGACCGTGATTTGAATCTCATCCCATTTTTTTTTTAGTTTATATTTTATTTTCGCCCTTGGCTGTTTATGTGCCTGTTTTTTGGGTGATGAATATATTTGAAAAGCATTGCTGGAGTTTGCCATGTTTTAAGGCCCTGGCCTCTTCGAAGCTGAAACACAAGTCTCTACGGCCTCATTGTCTTTTTGCCCCCCCAACCCCCCCTTTTCATCCCCATCTCTGTGTAATGTGGTGACTGTGGCTTCTCATGCCGCCGCAATTGTATGCATGTACCATAACATCTAGACTTAATATATTGTGAAGTATTCAATAACCATTATGTAGATGCTAGTGTGAATTCAAAAAGGGTTTAATTTCCTAGAAAACAAAAGAAAAAGGAAACTGGTCATTTTTAAGAAAATAAACTTTATTAGATCAAGGCTCATCGCTTTCTTTCGTGTGGAAATGAACACATTTGGGGTAGAAGAAATGCACAAATGTTACGGTGCTTTAAAGGTTATTGTGAGAGATATTTTCCATTTGTCTGCAAACATCCAGACCGCAGTCATGCGTTGTTTTTCTTTTTTTTGTTTGTTTTTAAAAAAGACCTTTGGCTTATTGCTTCCTCACTGCTGTTCTTCTGTGCATGTATATTAAACCAATCAATAGAGCTGTAAACACTAAAAGAACTACTGCGCTGCCTTTAAGAGCATAATAAACATGGCTCATTGTTTCATACTGTTAAAAGGTAGTACCATGGTGGTTGCAGGTGTGGCCTGGCTGTAAGTAGCCAATACGCTGAGCTGTCTTTGTACGCCAAGCAAATATTGAGAGAGCAAAGTCCTTAAATCCGCAGTTCTCCACACTATTGGAGAATTTTACTGCAGCTTGGTTCAGAGAGAGTGTGTGTGTGTTTTTTTCTCCCCCCCCCCCCCCCCCCCCCTCCTGCCACTGATAAGACATCTAGGCCACTATTGACTCAATTCATAAAGCGTAGGCTTTTCTAAATACCCAGGTAAATATGGGTGTTTTCTGGGCAAACAAGCTAAACAAGGGCCCTTCAAATTCTACAACAGAGGCTGTGTTGACTGAGACCAGCTTGACTGTGGTGTGGTAGTCAATTGTTGGACACACACTATCAGTATTCAAATAAAACTACAATTTAGCCTTAACTGATCTGAGCTCACGTCGCCATCGCAGATTAGGTTTTTTTTTTTTTTTTTCACCTGAGGTTTGTTTAATTGACCTCATTTTGCTACTGATAAAAAAAGGGTTTCTCTACCATACCATAAAATGTGTCTGGATAATATTTGGAAAACCCAGTTTTATATCCATCACGGTCCATGCTGTGTGACCTAAATCTTTTTTTTTTTTTTTTTTTTTTTTTAAACAAGGACAGAACACAGTCCTGGACATGGACTTCTGGAGAGCACCTTCCCCCCCTCCCGAACATCATATTTGTTCAATCATGTACTTTAAAAGATTACCACAGGTTCTTAAATAAATAAATAAACAAAATCAAGCCAATTGAAACATGAGCGTCGACATGTCTCGTTGTGGAATTCGATTAGACGTATGTACATTACGAGCAGTCTTGAGCATTTGATTGAATGAAAACATGTGGTGTTTGCACACACTCTTGGCCTTGAGCTGCTTATCTGTGACTGTGTGCTCTAGTGGCACGGGGGGGGGGGGGGGGGGGGGGTGTTGGATATTAAACTAGTTAAGTGTGTTTGAGAGAAGTGAGGCTCTGAACATTTGCATAACAGACTTCTCTTTCTGTCTGTTGTTTAGACAGCTTTAGTGCACAAAATTACATTTGGATAAATAGAAACTATTTAGTCATTGTAACTTTAATTACACTATAATAACAGTTTTTATTTTCGAACTAAAATCTATCATATGCTCTAAAATTTATTTAGTTCTTGAACCAGTAAATTGCGTCATATTTGCTGTAAACATTAACCATGTTATCAGGTAAAACGACCACATCGGTGCACTTTGTAGTAGCACAAATCATTCGTTACACAATTTATCAACCCTATCCATTAGTTGAAAAAAAAACGGGAATTTAAAGTGCTCTAGACTTGAATACCTGAATAATTTACAGTGCAAATTATTAAATCTCATATTGGGTACAGCGTTTTTCCGTAGCGTCTTTGTCGTTAACTTTTCAAACGTTGGCTGGATTGTGTTCGGCTGATGAAGTGATAGTGAGGTGTTTAGAAATCCCAGCAATGCTAGTGCGCCTGATACATATATACCAGTACAACACTAACACCCAGCTACCATGTCAGTGGCACCGTGGTGCCAAATATGAGCTGGCGGACGTATGGACCATGTAGAAGGGAGGTGGTAGCCCAGTGGTTAAGGTGTTGGACTCTGGACCGGAAGATCATGGGTTCAAACCCCACCACCACAAAGCTGCCACTAGTGGGCCCTTGAGCAAGGCCCTTAACCCTCAATTGCTCAGTTGTAAGTCGCTCTGGATAAGGGCGTCTGCTAAATGCCGCAAATGTAAATGTAAATGTAGAAGAGTAAAGACTGTGTGACGTGATGTTTTTGGAGAAAATTGGCTAAAGGGTTATGACCAGACATTTTACACTAAGAAAAGCCACGTTGAATATTTATCCTGTATAAAAGACAAGACTCCGTAGATACCTTTGTGATCTATGTGACGTTAGGCTCCATGTTATAAAATGTCCTAAAGTTTCAATATGGAATGCACTGTCATTAGCTACATGTACTGTATCATTCAATATAATGTATATTATAACAGTCTGCGGCGGCAAGGAATGGTTCCTTTGTGGTTGCCACCTTGTGTCTTGAAATTGACACAATTTGAAGGGATGGTGGTAGCCCAGTGGTTAAGGTGTTGTACTCTGAACCAGAAGATCACGGGTTCAAACCCACCACCACCAAACTGCCGCTAGTGGGCCCTTGAGCAAGGCCCTTAACCCTCAATTGCTCAGTTGTAAGTCGCTCTGGATAGGGGCGTCTGCCAAATGCCGTAAATGTAAATTGTGAGCTTCCAAGAGACACTAGGTCTAAATTGCATACACATACATGTATTGTGTACATACGCTGACTATTTGTAATGCTACTATTACTTATAATACTACTGAGTAGGATCAGAGGGTTGGACAGGCGTCACACATGGGGTAGGTTTAGGTTTAGGTTTATCGGGTTTATTGGCCAAGTGTGTTTTTTTTTACACACAAGGGATTTGATTTCAGCTGCTGGTGACTCTCAAGTATTACACTATACATTTAACTTACAGACAAGGACTATACAACACAGTACAGACTGTACAAGACAAGACAGACTACACGAGGCAACATGGCACAACAGATTTATATCGACAATGCAGACTGTGCAAGACAATATAGACTATACAAGACGGTACTGCTTAAATACTATATATATATATATATATATATATATATATATATATATATATATATATATATATATATATATATATGGCACACAATTAATGAGTGTTCACTTAGGCTTCGCAATTGTATACAATGAAGGGTGACTCGTGTGACAAAAAGGCCAGTGTGTTATACTGAATAAAGAGGAAGGACAACACAAGACTACTGGTTCTATTGGTGTTTACAGTGAAAGCACTTAAAGTGTGACCTAGTGACATATGGGCTCCTGTTGACTTCTTTTATTTTGACAGACAGACAGAGTAATTTATTAATCCCAAATTAACCTGTAAAATACTGATATTTAATTTGACTATAAATCCCAGGGCTGATGATAATGACTGGTATGTTGTCATGTTGTCTTGACTTTGCAGCCAGGCCCCTCAGCAGGAGCCTCCACACTTCCGTGTTTGTGATCGTGGTAAACAAGGAGTCGTACGGGTTATTTTATTATTATTGTTATTATTATTCTTTTCTCCCCTTACTTCACCGCACGACATTCCTTCCGCATGTATCCGCCCCCAGGACTTCCCCCGCCAAAATGACGTCACGCCTCTCTGACCTCGTTTTATCTCAACGTTCCATGAGAGGTTTTTGAATTTCGAAGCGGCCATAACACACACACACACACACACACACACACACACACACACACACACACACACACACACACACACACACACACACACACACACACACACACACACACACACACACACACACACACACACACACACACACACCCAGAGTTGAGGAGGGGGGTGCGGAGGGAGGGTGATTCAGAGGACGTGACGTCAGAGCGGGCTATTTTCAATGAGATTGAATTGCCTTAATGGAGCGCGCGTGTTTCTTATGAGCGTTGATCTGGAGGTTTTATGAATTATGTACACGTGTGTGTGTGTGTGTGTGTGTGTGTGTGTGTGTGTATAAATATCTATATCTGTACGTGTGCGCGAGAGAAAACACGACTCAGGCAGCACGTGGTGTAAATATAAGGATGAACCACGAACAGCGCAATCGCTTAGGTTTGCAAAGAAAAAAAAGAAAAGAAAAAGAGAAAAAAAAAGAGTAGAGAGAGAAAGAGACAGGGAGAGAGAGAGAGTCAGAGAGAGAGAGAGAGAGACAGGGAGAGAGAGAGAGAGAGAGAGAGAGAGAGAGAGAGAGAGAGAGAAAGAGAAAGAGAGAGCTCCGGCGCGCTGCGGCAGTTGTCAGGGGATATCGGAGAGCTGTGCTGTGATTGGCTGAGGCGAGCCGTGTTGCCATGGCGACGGCAGGGGGGGTACGGTAGCGTTGCTGTGCGGCGTGATCTGTGTGCGCGCGGATGGAGGAAGCAGCTGCTGATCTTTTGACACAGCGGCGCTCCGAGCACAGGAACCGCGACTGCCTGCCTGCCTGTCTGCCTGCATGAAGCACAGCGGAGCCGCGGAGTCCGAAACGACCTTAGTATGCACGAATGTGAGTCGTTACCGTTTTCGTTCCTCGAAAAAACAGGGGTTATAATGGTAAAAAAAAGGGCGGAAATGAATAACATTTTTACATAACCGGGGCAGGAGAATGGTGGTGTAACGTGTAAAATTCCGGCGCTAGAGAAACACACACACACACACACACTCGTTGTCCTGTCGCTCGTGTATTACTTTATAATAGACCGTAATATTTACTCGACGTACTTTCTTGTTTGAAGTGTTATATTTTTCATCCCTGTTTGTTTTTTTTGCCATGAGGTCCCTTACACAGTCTGACGAATTGTTCCGGACCATGTGATTCATCCGGGCTAGCTAACTTAAGTTGATTCAGCACGCATATTCCGGCTCTTATGGCACGTTCAAGTGCTCTGGCTCCTCCGCGTTTCGTGGCGTTTCCCAGCCTTGTTATATTCGGGAATTACTCCGTGTTATCAAGCGAGAGCTATAATTAGGCGCCAGTCCATAGTTTCATGGGAATGGACGGGGTTTTTTAGAAGCGAGGGCAGCTTCGACTCCGGAGAGGCGCATTAGCTTGAGTGCTATGTCACTATGTTAGCCAGCCTAGCTGAGTTTGGTCGAAAGCGGTTTAGTAAAGATTCGCGCAACACTCGGGGACGTTTGGCTCACTGAACGCTTCCTGGGTTAATGGAGTAATTCGGAGTTAAAGAACCCCCCCCCCCCCCCCCCCCCCCCCCCCCCCCCCCCCCACGCCATTGAATGAAATGTACTTATGTGTAAAGCAAAGGTTACCGGTGTGTTTCACGGTAATAAAGTGTTGTGTGTAATCACGGAGAACAGAACGAGTTTTTTCTTCCTGTGTTTGGTGTCATTTTGGTGTACAAGGTATGTCTGATCAAGTCCATATTAACACACTGTACACTCGACGCCACTGTCGCTCAGGCGGCATTTCCGGCCTAGGCTGCATTCTGCCTGTGAGTGAGTGACACTGACACGTGGTCTGAGATAGATAGATAGATAGACAGAGAGTGAGAGAGAGTGCACAAAAACAAGAAAGAGAGAGAGAGAAAAAAGGGAGGGATCAGGGACGAGCAGCTTGTGTCACATGACCATGTCATTTAGTTCTGGTTTCATGGCTGAAAGAGTATCCACTTCAACGCCTCACACTGTAAACACACAACAGTCGTGCACAGCTTGTAGATAATAGACCTGTGTTGTGTAACTGACGTGATCATGTGTGTCATCCAAGTGCTGAACAAGTCTTTTGTCGTTGCACCAGGTTGTGCTTGGAGGTTGAACGGAAGAATGGTTCGAAAAGAAAAGGAAAAACAAACCAAAACACGAACCTTGAAAAAGCCTAAATGATATCGCAGCATTGTACATTTTTGTGTTGTACCGGTGTCGGGCACAAACTTGCACTCCAACCAAAGTGACTTTTGACGTGAATGATAGAATGTACCAGGCATTTAATTATACTGTTGTTCCCCCCCCCTTTTTTTTTCCATTTTTGAACCAGTGGAAAGTCTTTCTTAAATCGGAGCCCAAGTTTACTTCCCTCAATTGGCAGAAGTCGCTTTTTTTTTAACCTCTGGCCATCTCTTGGATAATACCGAGCAGCCTCTAGTTCGACGGGTTATATTTTGTAATTCAGGTCATGTTAGCGCTTGCTTTCAGAATGGGATACATCCACAGTGTTTTCTCAAGGCTCGGCTGCCACGCTGGATTACTGAATGGTGCGATGGTTGTCTCTTTAGTGTCGCTCTCTGGAGGGCTCTTGTAGGGCACAGCAAATGATCCCTTGCTTATTGCCGCTCTCCTGACACTAGCCTGGGAAATTAATTAGCCTCATTATGACTTGCACAAAGACGGATATGTTCTGGCTTTTCCTTGCATGGGCGTGCTTTCTTACAGAGTAAGAAAATGCGGACGCTTGTTTTGGTAGTCTTTTAGTGTTTTCTGGAAGGCTGGTTTAAATGTTCGCTTTTGAGCGCCGTTCCACCCATAATGCCCTCGGCCATAGAAAGCCAAAAAAACTTCGGCTTGTTTGTCTGTCAAATCCCAAGGCGAGTGTCTTTTTAAGACCCTAGCATGGCGTCTAACTGGGTGGACCAGATTTCCAAACAGAACCAGTGAGCGAGCAGGCCTGACTTGTGTCCTGGCTTTCAACTAACCACAGTGCCTTTGTTTGGTGTGTGTGTCCCCCCCCCCCCCCCCCCCCCGCCCGTCCTTTCCTCCTCCTTCTCCCATCTTCTTGTTATTGCCCATCTGCACATACTTCTCATGTGCAGTTCGCCTCTTTTTGTTCGCCGTGCCCTCAGCGATGGGCCGAGAGATGCAGTCTGGCGTCCCCGGGAGGCCGGGACGCTTGGGTTGCCATGGTTGCGCCATGACACCTGGGCGTGGTAATCAAATGGAGGCACTGCTCTGGATTTCATTTGCAAATGCGACCCACGGCCAGAGCGCGCTCCCAGCCCCCACTCCCATCCTGCCTCAAGCCAGCCTCGAGTCCCTCCATCTTCAGCCGGCGCTCGCTTTCTCTGCCGTCGCCCTCTTTCCCTCTGAAAGATTTAGATTTTGCCTCTGAACCCGGGGCCTCTCTCTCTATTGATGGCCATGCTAATGTCGAGCGCTGCCTTGATGCGGAGAGCTGCAGCCCCTCGTGTCACCCTGCTCACAATGGCCTCCTTTGTGTGGGTCACTCCTGCCTGAATGAACTGGGTGTGTTTAATTGAGATGGCAGGGTGTGAGGGTGACACGGGACGAGGCACAGGCGGTGTGCTGAGGCAACAGAATGCACAAGGACCATGTGGACCATGTGTACACATACACACGTGCGCGCACACACACACACACACACACACACACACACACACACACACACACACACACGTCAAAACATCTAGCGAAATAGTTTGCTCAGTGTCTAATTGATAAGTCAATGATAGTTGCTAGTCAACAGCAGTGTATTTGAAGAGCAATCCATCTGCTGGATTCTATTGGTTTAGTTTTATTTATTTTACCTCATATTTTGTATGTATTTATATCATTTATGCTATTAAATAGTAGTAGTAGTATTTTTAATAATATAATAGTTTATTTTTTATTAACTTACAACTTGCATATTATATGTATACATTTATGTATATACGTGTGTGTGTGTGTGTGTATATATATATATATATATATATATATATATATATATATATATATATATATATATATATATATATATACATACATACATACATATATATATATACATACATACGTACGTACGTACGTACGTACGTACGTACGTATGTATGTATATATATATATATGTATGTATGTATGTATGTATATTATATATATATATATATATATATATATATATATATATATATATATATACACACACACACACGTATATACATAAATGTATACATATAATATGCAAGTTGTAAGTTAATAAAAAATATATATATAATGAGAGAGAGAGACACACAAATAGCATATATAATCACTAAAATAGTTCCACTTTTTTCAGTAAATGTTTCTGAAAACCTAATCTCTTATGTTGCATAATAGTTTTCTTTCAGGTTTAGATTTTTTATTTATTTTTTTTATTTTTTCATGTTTGGCTTGCTCAGAATAGAAACCCGAGCCACATTGATGCAACGCGTACGAGGTTTAGGATTACAGCTCTGCAGATTCCATAACACTTTTATGCCTCAGCCGAAGAGGCACGGGCATGGAAACATGACCACACGGCGCTCAAAATGGGACGTTAAACAAATTAGCGACTGGGTTTCGAACACCATTAAGGAGTTTTAGGGTCAGAAACGGTTTTGGGTAACAACAGAAAACGTTCCGCGAGGTCGGGTTTGCTTCCTCGCGGCGGCCGAGATTACAGTCTGTAAAAATATCTGAATCTGGGATGTTTATTTATTTATTTATTTTATTCTCTCCTCCTTTTTTTTTTTTAGTTTAGATATCTTCACATCAGTGGTAGTTATTAGTCTCCGGCTGTTGTGTAATGAGGCTAGGTGACCGTCCTGCTGAGTCAGATCAAGTCTTCCAAAACACCCCAGAAACTCTGGGAGCTGCTGACTCACGCCCGATCTGACTGGCATCACAACGTTAGAAGCGCGAGATGGAAAAATCTTCCCTGGGAAGATATTTTGACAGTGATGTACGAGTTCGAAGAGGGCTGATCGCCCCACACGTTTCCCCTTAGAATCAGTAGTCAGCGACGCACTTAAGTCATTGAATTTAGCATCTCGCATCAGTCCCCTCATGTGGATTAAGTTGTACGTGCGTAAATCTGCGTTTGAAATATTAATCACGTCCTCGCCCTTTATTAACCCGTGACTACGCAGTTATACGTACACATTCTTATCAGACAATTAGTCTCTCCTTAACAACGTGCCTCGACTATCCTTCCAAAACAACAACAACAAAAAAAAGTGCTCAGTTTCCTGTGAATAACTTTTTCACAGCACCGAGGCAGTGCAGCGCCCGAACGAATCCCTTAAACGCTGATGGAAATTAGGCCGCCAGAGCTGGATGACGATAAGGGAAATGGCGGTTTATTTTTAGCAAATTCATCTCAGTTAAAAGGTGTGTTGCTTTCTCTTTAGGGAAGCGATACGTCTGATTTACAAGGACTCTGCTTTTCTGGATGGCGAGGCAGGAATTAAAAGAAACGTTTCTTATTTATAGCCATGCGAGATATGACGAAGACGAAGAAAAAAAAAAGTCACTGCTAATTGCACAGACAGCTTTGTGTGTCTGTGTTTGTTGGAATATTCTCTGCCCATACATTGGCTATTCAAATGAAGGTGTGCTGTGTGTGTGTGTGTGTGTGTGTGTGTGTGTGTGTGCTCGTGTGCGTGTGTGTGTTTTGCAGCTGCTCCACCCATAGACATTGTTTGTGTTTGAAGTGGCTGAGAGCCGTTGAAACGGCGTCATTAGCATTGTTTCTTTTCCAGGATGATGAGCTCGTCGATGTGCTGATGAGCTTGCCGGAGCAGGTCGGCTTTGTCTTGCTAATGGAGGTTAATAAGAGAGCGCGCGCTGCAGGGACGAGAGCAGAGCGCAGGGCCAGCAGACCAAACCGTCAGGAGCCGATACCCAACCTGCTCTGGATAAACCCGCTAGTACGGGCCTTTTGCAGGGAAGCGCGACATTTTGTAGTGTTCACTTCCACCCCCTCCTTCCCCCCCTCCAAAACCTCCGAGCAGAGATTCCAAACAGCCCGGTTTCAGGTTGCAGTAAACACTTTTCCTGTCTTCTACTGCAACGATTTTGTCAAGCAGAAAAAGTTTCTCGGGCAAACAGGAAGAAGCTTTTTGACTAGTGTGCGGGACAAAAAGTCAAGAAAGAGGAACATGCTATGCTACGACACCCCCCCCCCCTCCCTCGGCTCACTCCGACACACACACACACACAAGCGCTTTCCTGAAAGATGGAGAAAGAGGCATGGAAATAGGTAGGAGAGCGTGTGATTCAGAGCAGCACTTTAGGTGATTATTTATTTATCGACGAGCTGTATGGTTTCCATGGCAGTGCCTCGTTTGAGTGGTAGTAGCAGGAGAGCGAAGCAGTCACTCTCCCCCAGACTTGCCAGCCCGATCCCATTCGCTCGAGCTGATTATTTATTCATCAGTGTATTCGGCGTGATTTCCGTGGCCGTCCATCAGTGGAAGCCATTTAGCCTGCATCTAGGCACCGCTCTGATTGGTCGCCAGGACTCTCGGGGCTTCCTGTTCCTCCAGGCCGTCTGTCTCTCTCGCGTCTCTTTGTCCTTCCCTGTCACTTCTGTTCGCAGACAGCATTACTGAGCTGCGCGTCCAGGAGCAGTGGCTCGCGCTGCGCTTCCTTGGCGGGCGGGTTGGCGAGGGCGGACGGGTGCTTTTTTTTTTTTTTTTTTGAAGCCGATGGCGACGATCAGGGTCCTTTCAGACGTTCGAGTAGAGTCCTTAGAGGCCCTTAACATTGTGCCGAGGATTCTTTCAAGGGCCTTTCAATTCACTTACGATAGGAGTGGGGGGACAAGGAGAAGCCAGTAGAGGATAAGACGGATGGCTGACGGATACCGTAGCTACGTCTGTACCAAAGTTGCCGATTCGTTTAGCGATGCAAATAAAAAAGCATATAAGCAATACGAGAAACCGAACCGTAGAAAAATTGTACGCATGTTTATCAAGACTGACTAAACAAGAAAACAAATTCTGCTTTTAAATATTATGGAATCACTTTGATGTTGGTGAAATAATACCATAAGCACTTCCATGGAGAATGTGCGACAGACTGTAGATGGTGTACTTGATCACATCACTAATATTTGCATGACAAATCACCGTGCAGTTCCTCACATCATTGGCGAGCCTTCGCAAGGACAACCGACATTTAATCATCCCTTCATCACCAGTCTTATCATGGTGGATCTCTGGGAACTCCGTTCACATTCATACCTGAGGACTATTATGTACACTGAGGCCATCTACTGGCTTGTTTTTGGGCCTTGGGTAGAAACCAGTAAACCCACGTAGACACAATGGAGCATGTTAGAAGATCATACAGGTAGTAACTCCAGCTCAGGATCGAACCGAGGACTGGAGTGATTAAGACAATGCAAAATACTGAAGGCTTTTTTAGATCGGAGCTGGGTCTCTAAACTCAGTCCCATCGTAGTGTTCACTCTTCCGCTGTGTGATCTGCAGTGTCGGGGAGAAACTAGTTACTTATAACGGCGTTAGGTAATTTAGTTGCAAAATAAAGGTAACAGTAATCCGTTACAATTACTGTAAAAACGTGTAATTAAATTAGTTACAAATCCCAATGACCACCCACCCCCCCCACACACACATAGTAGACGAATAAAAGTAATTAAATGTAATCGGTTACTTTACTTTTATACATTTATTGACAAGTTACAGTCTTTATTACATTTAGAATAGGGTCATTTGTAATCTAAGTTACCTTCCCAACACTGGTGATCTGTGGTTATTTTTTGGACTGTAATTTGACGCAATTTAAATAGGCCATCGCTTTTCATTTTATCAATTTCGATTCCAAACAATGAACGATGAAACAATGTTGCTCATGACACTTGCTTGTAACATTAGTTTATTACAGTAGTTACACTTGGTTTTGTTTTCGTTTTTTAAAAAATTATAGACACACTTTTGAGCGCTTCCCGCGGTCCATCTTTGTAAACTGATGTTTAGATTACCCCATAAGGTCCTGGCAGATTGGATGCGCAGAAGGTCCTGGCAGATTGCCAGGTGGAAAAAATAAAATGCACCCAGGAATCGATAAGAGAAATCGACAAGATAACGAGTATTCGATGCCCGCAGCGAAACCCTAGAAGAAATAATATAAAATATTCTAATAAGTGATTAGAATGAAGGAGATGAATAGAGATCATCTAAAGTTTATATATATATATATATATATATATATATATATATATATATATATATATATATATATATATATATATAGAGATAGAGAGAGAGAGAGAGAGAGAGAGAGAGAGAGAGAGAGAGAGAGAGAGAGAGAGAGAGAGAGAGAGAGAGAGATAGAGCTATAGATATGTATGCATCTATATATGTATGCATTATATATATATATATATATATACCATATATAAATAAATATACCATATATATAAACCATAGCAGATCTGCCTGTTTATGTTCGTTAGGTCTTCTCCTCTGTGAAATTGAACCTGAATAATAGAACCTTTTTTTTTTTCCCTTCTCTCCACAGACCCTCCAAGTTTGATGGGTCCTATAATCGGGATGTCTCCAGATAAGAAAGCCGAGTCTCCAGGATCTCAGGGTATGTGCGGAGCAGGAACTCTCCCAGAAGCAGAAAGCGCCTCGAGCCCTTTAGCCACTAGTCTGGACAGGATCGGCCCTTCCGGGGCGGCGAGCAGGTCCGGACTCGAACCCGAGGACGACGAGCTGACCAACCTGAACTGGCTCCACGAGAACCTGCTGCAGAATTTCACTCTGGGCGATGCGCAGTCGTGCAGCGGTCCTTTGTTTGACATCGAGGGCAGTATAGGCTCTCCACGCGGACACAGCCTGTCGTTGTCCTCTTCTTCTTCTGTCTCATCGGGGAGTCCAGGCAGTGACCGGGATCCCCACAAGTCCAAGCCTCCTTTTTCTTTCTCTCTCCTGATCTACATGGCTATCGAACAGTCTCCGAGCAAATCTCTTCCTGTGAAGGACATCTATGGCTGGATCCTGGAACACTTCCCGTATTTCTCCAGTGCCCCCACTGGCTGGAAGAACTCGGTGCGGCACAACCTGTCTCTGAACAAGTGCTTCCGCAAGGTGGAGCGCGGCCTGGGGAAGGTGAGATCACCGAAACACTGTCCTGTCAGAGATTTATCTGCGACTCGCTTATCGATCCGCGACTCCGTGCAAACACCCGGTAGTTATGTATCTCGGTCCTGTCAGAGAAGCTTTATAATAGCAAGGGCGGTCGAAAAGCACACATTTAAACCACATCAGGAGGGCAGAGATACATTCGACCCAACAATCAGACAACCATGCTCTTTAGAAACACTTTACCTAATGTTTCTGAACGCTCTCTGCTGATTGGTCCAGAGGTTTGTGATTAATATTCCACTTCAGCAGCTCGGAAGTGCATAACAAAGCACACAGTGGTTTCTTTATCAACTTGCACAGACTCGTTTGGACTTTTTCGCATAACCAGACTTTCCTTCTGTGAGTGTTTGTTTTTCCATTTTTGGAAGGAGTCTCCAGTGTCGGCGCTTTGTAACAGAACCGGGAAAGCTGTAATACTTGAATGCTCCCCCCCCCCCCCCCCCCCCCCCCCCCCCCTCACTGTGGTAATCTCTAGAACATGGGTGGTAAGAGGAACTAGTTTGTTTTCGCAGATGTCCTACACCATTCGATGCGACACTAAACGAATATAAAGGATGATTTAGCGACGAATACGAATTTGTTACTTGTGCAAACTACCATGGGGGGAAAAAGCATGGGAGGAACGCTGACCCCATGTCGACTGTTTAACATAACAACGCTCGACATTCATTTAAATAGTTTTCCTATAAGAGCAACCCCGATGTACTTTGTCGAAAATAGACGGTCAGTGAATTCTATTCAATATTAAAAGGCTCACGTTTGAGAGTCGTATGTTTAAAAAAGACGACACTGCGACGAGAACTGCTTTTTGACGCAACAACTGTCTTTTGCAACAACAAAAAAAAAAACACTATGAAAACACAGGAAGTCTGCTGTTGTGCTTATTTGCATGTTTCACCTGACACACCAAACGTGTCCCAACCGTACTTCAGTTCGGCTACCCAGAGACACGTTTGACTGCGAGTGTAAATGCAGTCGCTGCAAATCTCATCTGCCATGCGCGGTAGATGTACGCGTGGCGGTTCTGCCTCGCGTTAAATCATCCCGTTTGTCCAAAAGTATGGAAGAGAAGCGGATTGATTTTAATTTGCGCGAGCAGGCCGCAGGAGCTGATTGCGCAGGTTCGCAGGCGAGCTTCCATTTCTTTTCAGCGCGACCTGCGGAAAGCGAGATGGCTCGATGATGCGATGTGTTACGTTAATGTGTGTGTGTGTGTGTGTGTGTGTCTGAGTGAATCTGTGGGTTTCACGTGGCGCAGCCTGGTGTCTGTTGCCATGGCGATGTTTCCTCTTTCCTGTTTATGAGGCTGGCTGATGATTTGAGTCAAGGTCATATTAACCCTGCAGGGCCACACCTCAGACAAAGAGGTGATGAGTCCAGTTTTATGTACACAAGCCAGCATGCACGCGCGCCGCATTTAGGCAAAAGGCAAACATGGGACAGTTGTGAACCCTTCCACCTGGTTGCCTGAGGACGTTTTTTTTTTTTTTTTCTGAAAAAGGCTGTTATGTATTCTTCACAAAGACTATAGGTGTATTCCTGTATAGTGTTACGTGTGTGTGTGTGTGTGCGTATGACTGTGTGCCTGTGTGCGTTGCGGTTATGTGAGTAAGCACATGAAGTGTATTATTGGTAGTGCTTCCTGAAAACAGCTTGCTGAAGTCATGCTCATTTCTTGGCATTGTGCTCCTTCCCTCTCTTTAATGCAGGCAAATGGGAAGGGCTCACTGTGGTGTGTTCACCCTGAGTTCCGGCCCTCGCTGATGCAAGCCCTGAAGAAACAGCACTTCCCAAGCGCACAGGCTTTCTGCACGCCACCTGCCTCTCCTCCCAGGTGACCATCTTCAGCAGTGTGCTTCAAAATCGGGGCTTAGTAGCCATTCGTTTGAACCGTTCATTTCTCGTTGCTCAGTGCGCATATATGTATGCATGTGTTTATTTATATATATATGTATATGTCTGTGTGTGTGTGTGTGTGTGTGTGTGTGTGTGTGTGTGTGTGTGTGTATAAATGTGTGTGTGTGTGTGTGTGTGTGTGTGTGTGTGTGTGTGTGTGTGTGGTGTATATATATATATATGTATATATATATATATATATATATATATATATATATATATATATATATATACACACACACACACACACACACACATTGTTAAATGTTATTGTTCACCTCAGATGACGTAATCTTAATCTTGATATTACAAACCCTGATGGGCACAATATACAGGGTTTTAAATTGTAAATTTGTGTAAATAAAACCAAAAAAACAAGACAAAAAATGGTTAATTACTAGTATTCAGGTAATTTATTATTATTATATTCTTTGTATATTTATTATTTATTAACTATAAATACACTTTTAATAATTAAAATGAACTAATTATTACGACCCTGAGAGTTAAATCTCCTCATGAAGGCTCTATGTGGAACCATGCGACAAAACCGCACAACATGCATTCATTCCGATAGAAATCGCGAACATTTAACCCTCCAAAAGAACTCTACAGGAAGTCTTCAGCTGTTTGTAATTGCTGTTTTATGATACATTTGATGACACTGACTTTCTTTATACCTGGCTGTTTAATTCAAAATGCTGTTGCTGGTATTAATTCACTTTTATTCCATCCTCGATTTAAACCAATCTATTGTTTTTTGAAGATGGTTTTGTTTTGTTTTGTTTTTAAAGGCATGTCTGTATAAAAGCAGTGTAGTTCAAGGTGAACTTGGTTCAGTGATGATTGTTAGTTTGCACAGAAATGGACGTCAACATGCGAAGCAGTCGCAAGCCAGATCATTTGCAAGTAATGTGCTTAACGATATAATCACGACCTGCTATTTTTGTCCGTTTTTTGTGTAGCCCTAAAGCTACAGTGCCTGCACTGTTGGTAATGAATGTCTCTCTGTTCTTTCGCAGTGCCTCGTCTCCTCCTTGTCACCTGTTCTCCTTGGAGCAAGGCTACTCTCTAAAGGGTAAGTGGACTTAACTACAGTGCCTCCGAGCGTCCGTTCTCTTCTGAAGGACTTTAAGTGGGTCATATCCTTCACACACCATTAGCAAATCTATCATTACACATTTAAGCAGATCACTCATCTTGGCTCCTTTTGTTCCGCTCATCCTCTGCTGGGCCACACCGAGTGCAAATGCCATCTCTTGCCTGTATTTTGTAACCTTGACAACCAAGGCACTGGTGCTTTTGTAATGAAGGATCACTCTGGCTGAAAGTGGCTCATTCATTCATACACACAAACACACACATACATATGTACATACATACACACAAACCAAGACTGGTGCACTGACAGTCAGACCTGTGCCCATTCGATTCCTTTTTTTTTTTTTTTCCTTTTCTTTTCTCGTTTCAGAATGTGATTTTGATGCTGCCACTGCCATGATGCTGTTAAAGTCTGCCTCAGAGCAGAACATTGACCCATGTAAGAGAGCACCATTATACAGATTTCATCCATCTTTCTGTCATTTCCTCTCCTCTCGTTTTGTCTTGCATCTGTTGTTGTGTCTAGACGTACGTATGCATATACCTTTTTTTTGTTGTTGTTTTTTTTTCCCCTTTCGTGCTTCAGACGAGATATTCATTAGTCGCTCTCTCTCTTTCTCTCTGTCTCAGATGAGCAAGAGGGGCCGATTGATCTTTCCCGGCGGGATCTGGTGGTGGTAAGCCGGGATCCCAAACAGGACCACAACTACAGCAGCGTCCCCGTACCTCCCTCTCTGCGGCAAACGACGGCTTCTGGCGCCGGCACGCATGGGCAGCAGGAGAAAACAAACGGTAGCCACCCTTCATTAAAAAGAGCCAGGCACGATCCTAAGCCTGAGGTGGACGAGGAGCTGAAGGAGGCAGCCGGCTCGCTCCTGCACTTAGCAGGTATTTGCACCAGCCTCGGTGCCTCAAGACGCAAGAGCAGAAAGCTGGACAGAAAATGAAGCCTGGCTCTTTAACTCGCTCACCCTTTATTTCCCTTTACACCCCTCCGATATGTGACTCGTTCCTGTGGCCTGTTCCGGCCTCTCTCCTCTGGTTGAAGTTGATTGTTTTGAAATTAATCCTTTTTTTTCTTTTTTTTTTTTTTTCTTTTCTTTTCTTTTCTTCTTTTCTTTTTTTTTTTCTCCTGGAATATGAAAATATTCCAATCATCTCATCCAACAGGCAATACTAACACAAACACAGGAGAGAAAAGCCATACTGATGCTTTCGTTTTGTTGTACAGAAAAGATTAGGAGGGGAAAAAACTAAATCAACTCATCCACCGACCTGCATTCACGACAAAAAAAAAGGGTTTGAGGGAAGAGAAGAAAAAAAAACTTTGGGGTGTGGAGGGGGGTGGTACGGGTGGGGGGATTATAAAAAAAAACTCAGAGGAGATTTGCATGCTTCCACCTCTTAAAAAAAAAGACAACACAAATGTATATATCTTGAGAATGAATGCATGACTTTCACAAGTGGCTTGGGCTTCAGCATAACGACGAAAAGCTGGATAAGGAGAAAGAAAAAAAGGAAAAAGAAAAAAAAACAACAACAAAAGATATAAAAGTGCCATTGATTTTGGATCATAAGACTTCAGTTAAGAAATATGATACAAAGATAAATGCAATAATTAGTTGACCTAAATACTTGTAGTTATTTTATTTTTGTACTGCCGTTTTTTGTATTTTTCGTCCGGTAAAGATGACGTGTCCCCCCGTCCCCCTGTCCCCTGTCCCCTGTCCCTGTCCCCCCACCCTCCGGAGCACCGTGCACTCGTAGCTATGATGTCAAATCCATGTGACTTTTCGTCCTCATCCTGATTGGACCCCGCCCCTCCCTGAGCAGTATCGTTCTTAGTGGAGAGAACAAGCGTGAAGGCGGAGCCGTGGCGCTCTTTGCGTTCACTTCAGTATTTTTGATCTGCCGCTCGAGTAAGTGTAGTCCCCGTGCCATCACGTATCCAGAATTACTTCCCACTTTGGCATTTTAAAGCGACTATAGTGGGCGCAGTGTAGTGCGGGCGGATTCCCCCAAGATCGACTTTCTCTTTCCAGTAGCCCATTTCTTTCAGCGTCACTCTTCCCCGTGTCGCGACTCCTAGCCGTGCGATGGATTGGTTGTTTTTATTTATTTATTTTTTTCTCCACGAGAGAAGTCAGAGGGCAGGGTTTTTTTTTTCTTTTCAAATAAATCTTCTCAGTGGACATTAGTAGGCGCTGTACGCACAGAGCGCGCGCTTCAGGCTTGGATGTAGCACTCGGCTGCACAAATGACCTCGAGAGAGTTGTTCTGGCTCGAGAGGAAACTGGAGACAATGTGGAAGAAAAGCGGCTGTGGGAAGAAAGGTGGGGAGGCGGGGGGTGGGAGAAAGAAAGAAAGAAAGAAAAAAAAACACACAGCTCTGCAAATGAGGGAAGTCATGGGAACGGACCGACAGGAAGCCAAACTGATGAGACAGGAAACTGATATCCCACAGAACCTGCTACTACCAGGATTGTGTGTTTGGCACGAGTGGCCGGACCTTTCAGACTCTCTGTCTAAACTCGCACTTGGTTCTAGTTTCCGCAAAAACCGTCAGGGGTATCGCATCTTTGCAACCCTCATCTCTCTTTATTTTTATTTCTTATTTTTATAGGTTTTTGCTTGTTTCAGGTTGAGTTCAGGTTTTAACTGCCTAATTGAATTGACATAACCACTCCGCTCTTTCAAGTGATGGCTAAATTAAGCTCTGATCAGGAACGATTGAACCGGACAGGCAGGTGTAACTGCTTACGTGCAGCAATGCACTGGGCCCGTTTAAGCCATGGTGCTACTATAAATCTATTCGAACACGACCCCGTGTCCTGCGCGTGCGAGCTCACTAGTCCTGTGGTACCTGTGAAGCTTTTCAGCAAACTGCCCCCGGTGCGACATTTTAACTCTTCCCTATTTAATTGCATCGCTTTAAATGTTGCCATTGTAAAGTTCCTGCCCAAACACTTTTGGCTGCCAACCTAAACCCCGCCCCCTACCCACGCCCCCCCCCCTTCGAATTTGTATATAGTGATAACACAGGATGCAAGTATTACTAGAGGAGGTTTCGAGGAGAGCGACAGAGCTGTAGTGTTAGATTTTAAAGGTTTGTTACAAGCAGCCATTTGTTCCCCCCCCCCCAAAACCGAAATATTGACTTCTGACCTCTCTCCCTCTCTCTCTCTCCGTCTGTGATACAGCATAGTGGATAATTGTTTTATTATTATTATTATTATTATTATTATTATTATTATTATTATTATTATGCTCCACTAATTTAGAGCTGCCAATCAGTTTGCTTGCATTTTGTCTGCCATGTCTGTCTGACAGACGTCCCATCTTTTGGTTTTGTAAGCTAACCTCTGTTAATAAAATGTTTATAAAGTTTATTTTTGCCAAAGATATGCAACTGTTGCATTATATATGGTATTAAAATAAAAAAAAAAGGGTTTCTTTTATCTCTGCCCGTCTGATTTTTCGAAGCAAAATTAAAAGGCCCCGTATTGGCTTCTTTTGAGCAGTGAGGCCACCTGGTGTTTCAACAGGGTAAAAAGATCTTTGGAATAATTGAATGTGAAGAAGAAGGTAAGGACAGTGGTGAGACAATTCTTGCAGTTAATCTTACGAGTAAAAAGACAGTAAAGCTTAATTTATGGCGTTTTATCACCTTTTCCTTAGAAATGAACACTTTGGTGTTTTATATTACAATATATTACGAAACAATAGTATGCTATTTATTTTATTTGAGAAAATATTCATCACAATAGATGAAGCAAATGTGGAAAGGAATCCGTTTTTGAAGTAAATGCAATCTCCTACATTTCGTATCCGAGATTTTCCGAGATGTCAAAATGTTCAAAACACCAAATCTGATTTTTTTTTTTTTTTTTTTTGATGCTGAATTCTTATAGGGCGCGTTCTTCAGAAGATGGTGTTTTGCAGGCAGGCAGCGGACGTTACTGAGCATGTGCAGACTTAAGAGTCATCATTATAGCTCTTGACGCGTGATCATAAACCCATAAAATCTTCTTTATATAGTTTATTGAACCAACAGCCGGACTAGATTAGGAGAGATACATCACTATTGGTCAGTACAAGTTTATGACCTATATATATATGTATATGTAAAAATATATAAAATGTCAAAATAATAGTATATAAACAGTTATACTGACGATTGATCTTTGCATTAATTAGTAAGATAGTATACATATAATAAAATAGATGAATGAATACATACATTTACAGAAGCGGTATTATTTGGTGCTGAATATTTTTGGATATTTGCTGTGTGTGGTATTTCTGTCCACAGAGCGCCCTTGACCCGTTGCCTTGAACCCCTCGGCCTTGATACGTGAGCCGTATCATCGTACCAAATTCCTCTTCCTGTGTGTCTTCATTCAGCGGAGTCCAGCTGCAGCTTCCACGCGTCTTAAATCTCCCACATATTCTCGCCGACTGACAATTTCAAGGAGGAGAAGACGATCGTCTTTTCTGGGTCTTGTTGCCCAGAGCGAGGGCAGGTGCACAGATAAGGTGCCTCAGAGTCTGCACTGAATGACCCCTAGCCTGGTCAGTAAGACTCTGCCTTCATGTTTCATATTGGTGTAGTGAATGACGTGTATGCTCAAAGTCAAGAGATTGAATGTTTCGGAAGGCCTAGCGAGTCTTCTGCTGTAACATCTGGACTGCAAGGTTACTGTGACACTGAACATATACTGTATGTGCTACGTAAAGGAGGAGCTAAAAAGCTATGAAAAAGCAAGGCACCTCAGTGAATCGAGTGTTTTTGAATTATCTACAGGTGTATTCATTTCCTTTTTTCGGTTCCAAGTCCAAGCAGCACGGAATAGATCGTATGTAGATAAGAGCAGCTCATGGTGCACGACTGTCGCGGGTCAGTGCGGGTGACTGACATGCCCCAGTGTGTATAGAGTCCCGTCGCTGGTCTTGGGCGAGCTGATTCGAGGGCCGTTATGCAGAGAAGACGTTTCCGTGCGATAGATACGGGCCCGCGACTCGAAGCAGCCCAAGCGACCGGCGAGAATGAAGAAGTCCTGCTTGAAGTTCTTGGTGAAGAACGCGTACAGGAACGGATTGGCGCATGAATTGATGGGGTAGAAGAGGACGAGCAGCACCTTGGCGTGCGACACGGTGATGAGCGGCTGCCTGAGGGCTGCCGAGATGGCGAAGAAGGAGATGGGCGCCATGCACAGGAAGTCGGTGAAGACCAGAATGGCCATGCGCTTGGCCACGCGGGCGTCGGCGCTGTCTGGAACGGAGGCCGGGTGCCGCACCGTGACGTAGATGCGCACGTAGCAGGCGCACACGGCCACGAAGGCGAGCACGTTGAGAAAGAGCAGCAGGATGACGTAGACCTGTGATGACAACGTTTCTACGTCCATAGGTAGGCAGATGCTGGTCTTCATGTAGCTGCTCACGCCTATAGCGGGCATCAGAGCAGCGAGCACGGCGAACAGCCAACCGAAAGCCATGACGCCACACGCGTGGTGCAGGCGCAGCTGGCGCTCCAGACGCATGGCGTAGGTAATGGTGTGCCAGCGCTCCAGCGTGATGGCTGTTAGCGTGTAGACGGAAAGTTCGCTGGCAAAAACGGTGAGGAAGCCGGCCATGCCGCAGCCGGCCCCCGTTTGCCACCCGATGCCGTAGTTGTAGTAATGCGATCTCGTTCGTACATCCACAGAGGCGATGATCAGTAAGTAGAGGCCCATGCAGAAGTCAGCGAATGCCAAGTGGCACATCAGGAACCTGGGCACTGTCAGCTTGGTGCGGCTGCTGAGGAGCACGAACAGGACCGTGAAGTTTCCCAAGACGGCCAAGACGCTGATGAACCAAATGAGGACACGCAGATAGGTGAAGCCCATGATGTCCTCGCACGGGTTGAAGGCATCCGGTTCTGGGTAGCAGCTCACCTCAATCACGTCCTTACAGTGCTCCTCGAAGAAGTACGGCTCCTGGTTGCGGACGGTGGAGTCGTTGCACAAGTGGTTCTTCTCGGACCTGCATGTACACATAATACACTTTATGTAGCATTTATACATGCTTTAAATGGACTCGTTTCATTATGGGATGTTGAGAGTATGTCTGGGACCATTTCTCTATATATTTAGGAATCTTTAACTTTGAATATGATTACAAAGAAATGTCCAAAAATATTGCACTAATGTTTACAGGGCCAGTGTATATTAATAAACTGGGGTTTCATTTAAACATAACTGAAGTGACCAGTGGTGGAAATAAAATGAATAAATCATAGAATCCCTGGCTTACAGATGTTTTACACAAACCCATACTAGCTTCAAGGCACAAGAAGTGTATATATGTATTAATATTATATTTATATTTGTAAGAAAAACCCAAAATGCACCTTCTATTATTGCCATAAATACAGATTAAGACAGCGTTTTCGATACTGGGTCAATTTTCTTAACAGATTCATGGAGTCATTCACCTTATTGCTTTACAAGCTCTTAAAGGTGGGGTTTTATTATCTCGGGTGTGACTGTGGCCGTTATATTAAGAGCACTTGTGGAAATTTTATAGGGGAATAACTATGTGAACCTTTTACACACACCTATACAGATTTATACTACACCCCCTGCCAGTATAATCAAAAGTTATTACTCCCATCCTAGTAAATCCCATATTGAATATAAGGCACACAGTTACGGATGTGAGCAGTATTTGGGATCTATAGTTTGTTTTTGAAATCATCTACAAAATGATAGCTGAGAATATATCCACTCAAATTCTTTGACCTGATGAAACAACACACCATTTATAGGCCTGCTTGTGTATTAGGATGAATTAAAGTCATGCATAATGAACATGGAAACCTTGCAGTTTACACTAGCAGATACACTACACCTAAAGCTCTACATCCTTCCTGATTACATTGATCTAAAACACCCCGTCTCTTTATTTACTCCACAGCATCAGGTCTAATGCTAAACAGAACCCATAAGGTACCAAATACCCTCCATGTCATAGTTTAGGACATTGTTTTCACAAATATACTTGTGTCTCAGTTATAGAACAGTATGGAAAAATGGATGTTGTGGCTACAGGAAGAATACATAGAAATGAATAGGATGTTGAATATGATGATGCTGTGTATTTATGTATGTCAGAACAATATCGGGTTATATATAGTGTCATGTAACCATATTTGTGTGTTCTGTATACTATACTATATATGATTGGAATGACAAGAAATGCTTCCTGACTTCTTCACTTGACATTTGGGTCCACTGCATGCTTCGATTGTATTCCTTTAAGTCCCTTTGGTGAAAAAAACGCCTCCCTGTTAATGCATGTGAATGTATCAGGCGTGCGCCATGACACTGCTGTACTTACTTGCTCTTTTTGAAGTTTTTAAAGGCACAGCAATGGCTGGGGTACGTGAGGTTGGCCTGAGTGAGCTCGGCAAATATCTCCAGGTTGGGTAGCCATCGCAGAGAGTAGACTGAGGTGGCAATCAGCAGCTTCAGTCTCCTCAGCATGTTCTCTGGTAAGGAACTGATTGCAGTGCGGGAGATGTCCCTGTGTAAACAAGCACATCTGCCTCAGGTAAAGAAAAAAAAATACTAGCAACTAATTATTCCTGTAGCATGGAGTTACTGCTGATGATTATGCATGTGATGATCAACAGAGTACTCCAGTCTTTTTATTTATTTATTTAAATAAACTCAATCTACTACTTATATAGAGGAAGAATAATTATCACAGACAATAAGTGTTCCTGTATTACGAAAGACAGAAATCTTGGGTTGGGTGTAGACTATAAAATATATATTTGTATGATCTGCAGAACACCTTTGTTACTTTTTCATTACAGTGTCTATAAAAGGCGAGTTCTCTCTATCATTTACCCTTTCTTCTTGAGGGTACATTAACAGGTCAATTTGAAGATGCTTGGATATCATTGAACATTTGGTCAGGTATAAATAAATGTAGCTGCTTTTTACCGTAATGTCAAAAAGGTCAAGTTAAACAACTTGTGTAGAAAAGGCATTCGTATTCTTGGACCTTTCGGGTTAGTTTACACATTGTCGTTTTGAATTTGCCTCATTTACCCTCAATTCAAGAACTCAATTCATTTCTCAATTCAAGAAATGGTTTATACAAGCGCGATTCTACAAAATATGGTACAGGGTGCAAAACGGAATGCAAATCTCATAAATTCCAATTGTGTTTAAAATAAAACAACATATTTCTAATGTTTACATTTTAAGGAACTATTTAGAACTATCTTCTGATTTGTATACTGTACATATGGGAACTGAGGAGACCAGTTGGTGAGGTTTTGGGAGTGTAATGTGGCCCCATAGGTGTGATACAGACTTCTAGCTGTAACAGTTCTGGATGTCCTTTGTTGTATTTTGTGATGCCTTAAATCCGGGGGTTCAAACTCATCAGCATTATGGTTGGCCTCGAAGAGCCAGTTGTAACTACAAGACAGTATACAGTCTTTGGTGAGAGCCGCGCGTCATAACACAAAACACATAGCGGTTTTTCTCCTTAAAGCACAAAACCGTATTCGCTTTGCCATCAATTTTTCGCTTCCTGGACATTTTGGAGTAGAATTTTCTCAATTCCGCTTGTTGGAAAAATGCTCTACATACATGCCGTCACTCCGTGCATTGTGGGAGATGTAGTTTATTTTCAATGCACTCTTTAAAGCAGCATCGCCTTATTTTAAGGCACCTTTTAAGTTCTTTCGAGCCACATAAAATGTCGTGGCACGCCACATTCAGCCCGGGGGCCTTGAGTTTGACACGTGCGCTTTAAATGTTTTCAAATGGTGAATGGTCTGGAATGCAGGAAGTCCAGTTCAGCACCGCAACACTAATAATACAAAGTCAGGGTATTGTATGTATGCACTTTGCACTGTATTGCTCATATATGCAAGGCCTGCCCTGAAGCATTGGAAGCATTTGTTTCTCAAAACCAGTATATTTTCTGTTCGGTATTGACAGAGCCTTTCCGTATCCCATTCCACAGACACTCCCAAATCTTAAAATGTCCTCATTTTATACATTTATGATTTTCTATGTTGTATTTTGAATAAATACGATTATTTTGATACGAATATTGAATAAATATGGGTTGGAGATTTGCACATCATTGCATTCTGTTCTTTTTTAAATTGTCATAACTATTAATAGTTTGTGTTTTATATTTGTTTCAGAGTTCACAATTCTTGGGGGGGAGGGGTTTCATTAAGTAACATGTGAAATGCAGATATTAAATGCTTGTGTTGCACTCTTGGTAAAGTGTTGTATGATGTAAACGCTCATTGTATGGTGTGGTATGGTGTAAAAGCGCCTTCTGAACTGTGTGATGCAGCTGGCTGGTTGAATTGTTGACTGTGAGAGCTGCTCATGCTTACAGAACGAGGGGGCCTTCAGCACCGAGGAAGGCGTAGTTGTGGATACGTTTCAGCTGTTGGTTTCCCATGAGAAACCTGGGGGAGGGCGGAGGTTGTGTCAGAGATGAACTTTTTATAGAGACGTTTTTATATATGTATTTATAACCAAACACAAAAAAATGTTTTCAGGGCGCTTACAGTTTTTCTATTCTGGTGCCGTTGAAGGCATTTCTGTCCACTTCGGTTATCCCGTTCTTCGCCAGTCTTCTTTAAGACACGAGAGCAGTAATCAAAGTGTTTGTTGTGTCGCGAATAAAGCAAGTTGCGAGCAAAGCCATCTATGGAACCTACTTACAGTTCAGTTATTGTGCCACTGGTAAGTCCTACAAAAGCGTTGCTGGGTATCGATTCAATATGCATGTTATCTTCTAGGTCACTGCACAATGAAATTTCAAAAGAAAAGCAGATGGGAAGTCATTATGTATGTATTTCTCCACCTGTATTCATCCAAACATGAGGAAAAAAAATATACATACAACAGAAAATCAAAAGCCACAGACTGGACTTTGGAGAAGTCAGGTAGGACTGTCAGACCTGTGTTGGAAATAGTCCTGAAATGAACACAAAAACACTGATATCGATTTAATGAAACGATTTAAGCAACACATTGCTATATTTTTATATAGGTTGCTTGTCGAATGTTTGATAGAATACTGGGCTGTTTTTTTTTTAGAGAGATTTACAGCATTTTTACCACCAAGTCTAGAAAGAATTCCCAGTGGGAATGCATTCCATTTGCTATAGAAGTATACAGAAATGTAATACTCACAGATATCTCAGCTTCGGAAGTCCCCAGAATGTGTCTCTGTCCATACTGATAAGATTTTTTGATTTAGTAATAGTTCTGAAGTGAAGGAAAGCATGTGAAAGATTTAATAGTAATAATAATAATAATAATAATAATAATGGTACGTATGTAAAAGTGTGTTTGTGTGTGGGTGTGTGTGGTTTGAGGCAACATGTTTCCTCTGATGAGCAATGACATAATTGCTAATTATTCTAAAAGAAGGAATAGAATGGTTTTACAGGGTCCATCTAAAACTTACATCTCTTCCAGTTTAGTCAGATTTGCAAATGCGTATGCTTCGATATGCTGGAGGGCTCCGTTCTCTGACACCATTCTGAGAAAGTGAGAACAGCCATAACGATCATTTCACACTGACATCAGGAGCACCAGCACAAACAATTATAAAGCTAAAGTGCTAAAGTTCCTAATTGGTTTGTAGCAAAGTACAGTTAAAGTATCTTCCTCAGGAAGTGTTAACCTGCATTTCATTTACTTGTGTGTGTTTTTTTTAAGGTCACATTAGG
Organism: Kryptopterus vitreolus; assembly: GCA_030449085.1. Lineage (NCBI taxonomy): Eukaryota > Metazoa > Chordata > Actinopteri > Siluriformes > Siluridae > Kryptopterus > Kryptopterus vitreolus. Next base: position 24,784,890 of record JACRUU010000015.1, on the reverse strand, counting down.
TCTAAACCAAGGCTTTGAGTCTAATTTACAATATACATTTGTCTCATGGCTGCTATATTTCTACAATTCATATCTCACATGTTATGTCCCTTCTTTGTAGCGGAGACTAAACACTTTAATCCAGACTAAATATGCAATATTTACATGGAACTGCTTTAAACGCACACAATAAAGTGCTCCCTTGGTATTTTTTTTTACTCACATTCGCTTGAGGTCATGGAGCGATGACATGGCTCTCCTCGGAAACAAAGTGATCTGAGTCAGCTTGATCTCTCTGACCATAAACAGAATGCGTATTATCAAATTATCATCAATGTTGAATACATTAACGTACACAATACTTTATTTGATTTTGTATTTAGAAAATAAATGGCATTAATATATCAGTTTCATGTATGCGCTTGAAAGTTTTTTTACACTCATGTTACTCAGGGTTGTTCTGGAAAGTTTTTTTCATACATATATATATATATATATATATATATATATATATATATATATATATATATATATATATATATATATATAGTGTGTGTGTGTGTGTGGTGTGTGCATTATGCATAAAGATGGATAGATAGATATATGTATGTCTGTGTGTGTGTGTGTGTGGGGTGTGGTGTGTGTGTGTTTTGTTTTATATATATAGATATATATATATATATATATATCGATATAGATATAAGATAGACAGATAGATGTTATGTATATATGATGTGGTGTGTGTGTTGTGTGTGCCAAATACATAAGAACAGAAAATGAAGAATAAAAAAAGCATTTAATAATGTTGCAAAAGTGCAACATTATTTTATTTTATAAAAAAAAAAAAAAAAAAAAAAATATATATATATATATATATATATATATATATATATATATATATATATATAAGGTGTTGTTTGGTTATGAGCTCAAAATGCATTTGACAAAAAAAGACCAACAATCCCTAAATGGCAGAATATTACCCTTTTAATTATCTTAAAAGCAAACATTTGCTCAAAAAATTATAATAAACAAGTGCACTGCTCATTTAAGTTTTCTTTTCCTACAGTGAAGTTCTGTTACAGTATGATAATCATGAAAAAAAGTCATGATAATGATGACAAATATTTGATGTAGATCATAAACAGAATGATATAGCATATAACATCTCCCTAAAGTATGTTCTGGGACCTTTTCCTACTAAGATTTAATAAAAATAATCCTATCAAAGGCCTGATAATTAGAGCAGGAATGAGCCAGAAGTGATTGTTTAAAACACTGATTTGTTGTTAAGATCATCTTAATATGTTGCTGTGTGAAAAACTCATGCGTAATTCTTTATAAAACTTTCAAAAACGTATGACGGTATATAATATCAGTATATAAATTCTTCTGAGTAATATATTTCAGATATATTGAACTGGTTTAAACAGAAAATGGGACGAACAGTATGAATAAAACTAAATCACCTCACTTAAACTAAATGGCACAGATAATAAAAGGGAACATTATTAGAACGTATTCACACTGCAGCACCAGAGGATTATCAGTGGCCACAGAGATAAAAGTCAATAAAAAAATAAATGGATGCCATTAGCAATATTCTGAAATGACACTCAAATGAATGCAAAGTAAAAAAAAAAAACACATGGAGGAATAAAGGAATAAAAATCTCTGTCTCCTCCACATCTGCCTCTTTCATATTTACTACCTACCATTTCTTTCCTCATCATATCTATAAACCCTTGGCCTTCCTTTTTTCCTTATTTCTGGCAACTACATGCTCAGCATTCTTCTACCGATATACCCCATGTCACTCATCTGAACTTCCTTTACAATGCTACCATAGGTTTTTTTTTTTATTAATTAAATATACTGTATATATCACTTGTTTTTTTATTAGCAATATTCTGAAATTACAAAACTAAATACAAAGTAGGGGAAAAAAAAAATATATAGACATATTAATTAATATATTAATAACTCTGTCCAGTCAGTTGTTCTTTATACTTTTTCCAAATAAAAAACAAATTTAACTTAATAGAAGGCACTTTTTTACTTTACAGTTTGGAAAACATGTAGCTCCTCACTTTCAATTTCTATATAAACTGTATAAATAATAACCTATCATAAACAACTAGTGTAAACTCATGGCACTCTCAAGAGTTTCTATGCAGTTATTATTATTGTGTGTGTGTGTGTGTGTGTGTGTGTGTGTGTGTGTGTGTGTGTGTGTGTGTGTGAGTGAAACAATAAAAAGCTCTCTGCTTAAAAGTTTATGATGTTCAGAAGAGTGGAACAGTGAACTGCATAAATTTAATAAGATATAGAGCAGCATATTCTTAAATAAATTCATATGTACTTACACTCAAGCACTTATAATCAGCACAGTGGATCGAAATCAGCTCATGCAGATGGGTGGCATAATGTGGAAATGTACTTACTTTATTATCGGTCTGTCTGTATGTCTGTCTGTCAACACACACACACACACACACACACACACACACACACACACACACACACACACACACACATACAAGTATGTATGTATGTATATGTATTTATTTGTTTACTTTAAATCACTAGACGACTATAACATATTTCGCCTCCTGTGAGTTTTATCATTGTACAAGTAATAAGCACATGCAAGAGCTTTATGGAGGGAGGGGTGTAGCTCATCGGTTTAGCGCTGGGCTACTGATCGTAAAGTCAGGGGTTCGTGCACCATATCTTGGTGTCCTCTTGGGTCCTTGAGCAAGACCCTTAACCCTTTTTCCCAGGGGGCATCGTATCATGGCTGATCCTGCGCTCTGACCCCAGCTTTGAAATAAGGAAGGTAATATGCGAAGATTCGCTAGTGCGGGCTGGGTATGATGTATATGACAAATAAAGGCTGTGTTCTTGCTGAATATTATTATGAGAAGGAAAGAATGAAATGGGAGACATTCAGGAAAAAAATGCTGTTAAAAAAAAAAAAAAAAAAAAAAAAAAAAAAAAAAAAAATATTAAAGTATAAAAAGTGACAAAAAAAAAATAAAGAAAAATAAAAAAAAAAAAAAAAAAAAAAAAGGAAAAAAAAAAAAAAAAAAAAGAAACAAAAAATGAAATGAAAAAACAAAAAAATAACAAAATAAAAAAAAAAAAAAAAGAAATCTTCTTATCTATTATAAATTTAGATGTTAATTATTTATTTAATTATTTATTATCATTCACCATTAAAGGACATATATACCCCCCCCCGAATAAAAAAACAAACAAAACAAAAACAAAACAGAAACACACAGGTGATTGTGTCTCTGTATCTTATGGATATTGTAACAGAGGTTCACACGGGTGGTCAGAATAGGAATGTGTCTGGAGCGTCTGCGGTTACGATATTATTCAGAATGAAGCAAGCCATCTGCAGCTCTGTGTCTTCTCTATCAGCGCCTATCAAACGGAGAACTACATGTTCTAGCTAAGTATCAATTTGATGTTGCTCAGACCCATGCTGAAGAGCTCCTGTATTCCTCCCTGAGCAAACCCAAAATAGATAAAATAAAAAAAAAAGCAGCCAGATTAAAATATTCTGCAAAGACAAGCAGGAACGTTAGCGCTGGTGTAGCTTGGATAGTATGAGGGATGAAACCGGGCTTAAAGCTAACAGTTACAGCGGCAGGTAGCTTCGGAGAGTGGTGTCAAACGGAAATGAACATGAACTGCTTATAAAAATAGAACCTACAACAAACCTCCCAGGCTTAATGAGCCTACAAGCTGAGCGTGTGTTCTTCATTCCCTATTTCACTCAGAGTCAAACATGCTGAATGAAAGCACTTTCTTTTGCTTTGAACAAAAAAAAAAAAAAGAAGTTTTTTTGGTACGTCGAATAAAAAACAACCTATTACCACCCACCCTTCAAGTCCAAGGCTGAACTGTGTGCATGTGGAGTCCAATAGCCTTGAGAGTGCAAAATATATGTTTCAGGAATCACAACAGCAGCATAATTTTGTTGTCAGTTTAAAAATATATATATATAATAAAATTCTCCAAAGTGAAAATCGGAAAAGAGTACTTCATGGTAAAAGAACGCTACCGATTGCTTGATTGTATATTCCTTGTATACAAAGCCCTTTTTGATATATTTTATTTTATATGCATTTAAATATATGCTCATTATTGACTATTAACAGTGTAAAGATAAGTGGGGAAAAATATGTCCCTAATAAACTGTACCCCAGAGAACTGATGCTGAACTTTTTTTGTTCAAGCAATTTTCAATATCACTATTTGTTTAGGAGCGTCTAACGTCGTTACACTGTGGCACACCTCTGTGGCAACGATAAAATGAATTCCCATGACATTAAATGCCTCAGCAATGCGTGCGACGTAGAAAATGCGTATACTCACACATAGGTGGTATTTTTTGGTACGTGGCATGGCATCTGATGCACTTTGCTTCCGAGACACAAGAAAGAGCGAGTGGTGCTGTTGGCCAAGCAAGCATCCGATCCCAAAAACATGTCGCCACTGTGCATTATAAGCCAAGAGATGGTCGTCCAGACCAGTTTCGTCATTGTGTTTGACGAACCGATGGTGGAGCGATGTTTTTCGTTTTTTCCCCTGCTAAAGCCTGAACATGGCCTTCAGTCACTGCTGCGATCCTCTCCTCACTAGCAAGCTGGAGTCAGGACTGTTTACATGGATGTGTTGTGCTGAGATGCTTCATGTTTCGGAGTATTGTGGCTGGAGTTGTGGGAAGGGCGATTCATGCTGAGCGTCGTGGTTGGTTCAGAGCCCTACAGCCAAAGCCATTGAAGACCTTGGGAGAAGGCGACCTCTGATAACAGGCGCAAGTAATGCTCAGTTCTATTCCCAGCCGTCTTGTCCTCCTTTTTCTCCTCCAATCTTATCCCTTTCTCCACAATCCTTCCTCCCATTTCTTTCTGAAATCCTCACATACAAACATGAGCAGCATGCTAGCATCTATCTCTGTTGCATCGACTTGTAGTCGAAACAAATCTGTAATGGGTCTCTATTTCGCGTTAAATTTGTGTGTTTGGCAAACATAGCATTTAACATGTTTGTCCAACAGTCCTTCTATGAATTTGGCATTTAAGGTTTGGTGTTGGCCTGCACTGTTTAGTCTTACAAATGTTCGTTTTTTTGTGTGTGTGTGTGTGTGTGTGTGTGTGTGTGTCAAAAGAACATGCGATAGTAGTGAACAGTGTGTGCTCCTTCTCTCGCCAGTAACTTCCTTTCTGAAGAGCTTTTAAACACAAGTGGACAATATATTGAAGTATAACAAAATATCAAAATATACATTTAGAGACACTCAGAGCGATATAGAAAATGTGCTTTGAGTCTCTGTCTAATAATAGTTTAACAACTGGTTTGATTGATTACAAACTTGAGACACAAACAACCTTAAATTCTATTGAGTTGTTTTAAAAAATTAAAATTAAGGCAAGAAGTACAAGTTCAAATATTTCTGGAAGAGATAAGCCTTTAACCATCACGTGAAATAGACAATGCTGTTCAGACATCCCGGGGAAGTTCATTCCACCACCTCAGTGCCAGAACAGAGAAAAGCCTTGAACTAAACTTACCTCTTTCCCTTTCTCTCCACCTTCTCTCAGAGATCTCATCGACCCCACCCCCCACCCCCACCCCCCGTACCGCACCTCTGTGCTTTGTCGATAATCATAGCGTTTTGATTTAGACCTGCCATGTAAATAAAAAGAGTAGCTTATTGTCCATGGTTACCCCGAGGTTACGAGCAGTGGTTGAGGGAGAAAACACAGAGTTGTGAAGGGCTCAGATCCTGACCTCTAGATGCATCAGCTGGGATCGCAAGCAGTTGGGTTTTCTTCGGGGTTGAGTTTCAATTGATGAGAGCTCATCCATGAAGCCATGCCTGGCAGGCATGCTGAGATTCTAGCAGATGGTATCTGATGGAGGCAGTTGTTGTCAAATCCATGTGAGGAGATAACTTCACCAAGAGTGTGAGCACAGAGTGAGAAAAGTAGAGGACCGAGTACTGTGCTTTGTGGGATGCCAGTGGAGAGTCTTTGTGGGGCAAATGTATACGTTACTTGGTGTTAGCGACCTTCCAAATAGGAAGAAAAGCATTTCCATGCTGTTCCACATTACCAAGCCAACAGCGCTTTATGATTGACCGTGTCAAAAGACAGAGGGCAGTTTGGCTGATCTAGCAGCATGTATATTCTCAGTGACTGCCAGAAGGGCAGTGTCTGTGGAATGTGCTGCTTTGAAGCCAGTCTGTTTGGGGTCTAAAAGGTTGTTCTTTGAGCGATAGACAGACAATTGGTTCAAGTACATGGTCATATACAGGGTTGTCCAAAAAGGTGTTACCACTAACATGGAACTGACTTTTATTTTAATAACATAATAACACACGGGTTGGCATTCCATCCAGGGTGTATCCTGCCTTAATGCCCATAGACGCCTGAGATAGGCAGAGGCTCCCCGTGACCCGAGGGAAGATCGGATAAAGCGCTAGAAGATGAATGAATGAATGATAATAACACACACTAAGTCCAAATGAAGCTAGTGCACTCCTTTGACCTGTACTCTTTGATTCTCAATACATGTGCAGTCTTATTTGTAAAATTATGTAGTACCATATGAGTGGTAATATCTTTTTGGACTACCCTTTATTGCATGACTATGTTCATTTTTTGTTAATGTTATACATTTTTATGAAAGTATTCCTACAACACTTACTTCACAGTGATTTATGTGCATTTAACTGGGATTGGGGTTCTGTGCAGCAAAACCAGAATCATATTTACTATTTATTTACTGATTTACAATGGGCTTGTTTAGTATTTCTATTTTATCTTATTTATTTTTCACCATCATTTTATTGTCCAATATTTTGTATATGTATTTTACTTTTATCCTACTCTAACGTTATTTTCTCCCTAGTGAACATGTACGTGAACATTTGGTAGTTGTTCGTAAGGTGGCATAATGGAATCTGGCGCCTTTATTCATGCAGTTTTTAATTTTCTTTTTTAAACATTTTTTTATTAGTTAATTCAGGGTCATTAGCATCTACTGTATAGAAAGAGGTTATTCGTGTAAATATTTGCTAAGTCATTCCTGTGAGCCCTCCATTGATCAATTTTGGTAGTCGTATCACTAGCATTGTAATACTATTTCACTACAAAGATAAATAGACGTCACTTAGACGTCATTTCCATAAAATAGCTTGGTCGTGCCATCCATGTAAAATCTTTATTTTATATTGATTTTATTGCACATCGGTTGTAAAAAAAAATCCAATAAAATAAAAAAAGTTTGCAAACACATATTTAGTCTCCGCTCACCTCTTTTTTTTGTAGAATGTCAGGATTAATACATTCATGCTTAATTTATGCCGCAGCACAGCCTGCTGATCACAGCGTGACCCCTGTCTGGCATCAAGAGGCCCCTTGCGGCAATTGCAAGTAACCAAAAGGTTGCGCATTTTCCAGCAAAACACTTTAATTTCACTAACTCTCACTTGTCCTTGACTTTGCCACACTTGGGCCAGTGAAGAAATGTACGTTTGCAATAAAAAATTACTGAATAAAGATGATTAGACGGATTAGAATGTATGTCACATTGGGACAAATGACTGCACATAAGATTGTTAGATTACGGTAATTCGAGGTAGGAGCAGAGTTCTGAGGAAGTCCGAACACTTCTAGAAAATGTTGTGAAGTCGTAGATTACATGTGCCGTGATATGTGTTTGCTATCACTATCAAAAGGAACATGTTCCTGATTGGCGCTCGAGCTCTAAATAATGGCATTTCTAGGAAAATGTTTTTATATATGTGATATGTATATGTGTGTTTATATATTAATATGTGAAATACAGCAAATCGATGTATTAAATGAAACCAATCGAGACTTTTGTATAATGCCTGTCCTTTAAGTGGAAAACGTATACATTATGAGAGATATTGCATAACCCGAAAATTCCTTCAGGTCTCTTTTGAACTGAATAGTTTGCCGACCGAACTATCAAACAAAGCGGCATTTTACATTTTAAAGATCACGCAGCAGCAAATGTGACTAAGGTTATAGGCTTCACATTAGTGCCACATTACAGATCGAGGAAATGTCATGAACGTCATAAAACAAACTGACGAAGAACAAAGAACACATAAATCGGCGAAATTGTTCAGCGTCTTTGTTAATGGGATAACATTAAATCCTCAAGGAAGCAAAAAAGCAATCCTTGACCATGCCGTTATTGTAATGGGTTTAGATGAATTAATTACATCAGTGCTGAAGTATGGGTAAGATAACATCGTTATCAAATAACACGCATTTCCTTTTTAATGTCATCGGTGATTGCGGGTTCATTCAAGCAATATCAAAATATCTTTTTGGGAAGTTTGAAGAAAGTGGCATGTTCGAGGTCTTCATTCAGATGCTGTTTTTCTATCAATTCCAATAGTAAAAAATGCCTTTCTCAGGCATCTATGGGCATTAAGGCAGGATACACCCTGGATGGAATGACAACCCATCGCAGGGCACACACACTCACAATCACACACACATTCATACACTAGGGACAATTTTCCACGGTGCCAATCAACCTACTGTGCATGTTTTTGGACCGGGAGGAAACCGGAGAACCTGAAGAAAAACCCCCTGAGGCACGGGGAGAACATGCAAACTCCACACACACATGGCCGAGATGGGAATCGAACCCAGACCATCGCGGTGTGAGGCGAACGTGCTAACCACTAAGCCACCGTGCCAATTGGCAAAATTGTTCATCGTCTTTGTTAATGAGATAACATTAAATGCTCAAGGAAGCAAAAAAGCAATCCTTGGCCATGCCGTTATTGTAACGGGTTTAGATTCATATATGTATGAATATATATATATATATATATCTGTGTAATGACTCACAATGTATGCTCACCTAGATCCTCATAAACTCGTCACAAGCTAGGCCACGTGCTAGCACTGGTATTTGTGTCTAAACTTGTCACCGAGTGCTTTTATCTAAAATGAAACTGCAGTGATTATATAGAGTGCATATATTTCATATGAGGTTTTTTACGAATTAGTTTTATTCCTACATGCACGTTCTGTATGCTTTTTATCCCCACTTCAGTTAAACAGACATTCAAATCATTTATGGATCTGTGCAACACAGCTGGAGCTCTAGATGTATATGACAGACGAATCAGACACACATCTCTTCAGAAATAATTCGGTATAACTGCAGTGCAAAGCAGATCGCTAGTCTCTGTCGCTTAGGAGTAAGTGTGCATGAGTGTTAGAAAGAAGAAATAATAAACGCTATGGTGGAAGGAAAAGAACAAAGAACTCTAATAATGAGACTTCGGTTTCATTTTATCATGTTTTGCATGTCTTGTCTTCTATAAATAAGTGTTTTGTTGAAGACAATTGCGCAGACAGCAGGGTTGTTTTTCTGTATTCTGTTTAAACGAGAGCTGCTCCTACTGTATTCGTCATCCTGACAGTGATGTCTTTACATAGGAGAAAGGAGCGCGCAGGTACTGAAATGGTCTTACATTTCTTCACTTTTTACTCTATATACATACATATTTACAAGCTAGATGAATTATTATTGATTTGATAACTTGCCAAATAGGTAATAAGTACTTGCAGGTGAATGACTGAAGCTATGTAAATCATCTCTCCCCATCTCATTGTGTATGTAAGGCCAACACATCTGTTGCGTTTTGTTGAATTTGGCACGGGTGCAGGGCAGGCTGATTGCAAAAATGATAAAAAAAAAACAGGAAAATGAATAGACACACACACACAAACACACACACACACACACACACACACACACACACACACACACACACACACACACACACACACACTAATAGAGAGTGAGTGCATATATGAATAATTTGAGACAGCTAAGATTACTATTTTAATAGCTAGTTCAGATAAAGTAAAGTGAAAACCTTTTCAGTAACAGTTAGATTATATGTAAATGATAACAAATCATTCTTTTCTCAACACTCAATATTAGGAATATTCACAATATTCATACTTTTATAGAGCTTGTGATGAATTTCTGTGTATTAACCAATCAATAAATCTATTGTGGTCCTGACAACATATCTACTGGATCTCACCCACCCCACCACACCCGTCTTCTTTTTAATAAAATCATAAACATTTATCACATACATTTAAATTGATGTATAACTAATATTTACAGTTTGCTCGCTCAAAACCCAGGAGAGTACTGAGATGTAAACTCAAAACCTTCAACAGCTTGACCACGTCCTGAATGAGCATGGGATCATGAAAACTAGAATAATGGGACTTGTAGTATGTTTGTAGTATTAATATTCTAATAATATATTTTTAAGGCATGGTTCTGTTGCTCACCTGTAGTACTCACCTACTAATTACCATGTTTTGGGAACCTGAAGGAATAAAAGTGTTGTCTAGTACATAAAAAAAAAAAAAACACGGGGTGTAAATTCAGATTTGTTCTCCATACTATCTGTCTGGGCATCATAGACCTATGTTATAGAATAGCTAGAATAGGTGTATTTATTTAACAAAATATAAGAATACTTACCACATATAAATAGTAATTTGTTCAAATGTAGGCGAAGTGAATACAGAAATAGTTTCTTTTTAGCACAAGATATTTTCCTTTATTCATTATCCTCCACCAGAGGGCAATAAAACACCACCAAAGCATATTTTCAGGATCACCACTAGGGTGCAGTGTTAGACGAGTGTGAGAGAAACGACACTCATCTGTTTAGCCTCCCAAAAATGAACGATATATATATATATATATATATATATATATATATATATATATATATAATATATATATATATATATATATACACACACACACACACACACACACACACACACACACACACACACACACACACACACACACACACACACACCACACACACCATACTGTATGTAGGTGTTGCATATGCAATAGACTGAAGATGCATGTGATTAGTATATTTACTGTGCACTGCTAGAATTTTTGCTGATCGTGTTCCTGGTGCTATACAGAGCTGTGAGACAGAGAACACTGGTCAGCAAGTTCAGTGCACGTTTAACATTGGCTTTTAGATTCGTTGCTATGCTTGTACATTACTAACATAGGTGTTTATAGCTTCAGTCTGTGAAAAGAGACAAACATCCCCACATGCATGACTGAAATGCTCATATGCAGGTATGCTCATATACATTCAGATAGGGCTGGATTTAAAAAAGTATATGAATTATTGTGTAAGCGATTGGGGCTTTATTTTATTTATTTTTTTACTATTTTTATCTGTTTATTCTTGGAATCATTGCACTCTGTGCCGAGAAATCTGTCTAAAAGTGAATAATCTTTCTCGAAAGATGGGGAGAGATGGAGCTTGTCAGTGGTCAGATACATGCTGAGATTCGCTCTGACAGCTACCTCATTCTTTTCTCACGTTCTCTGTCGCAAGATCAAAAAATCACAGAGGGCTCAGGTGTCTGAAGCGGTGGGATAATAAAGGGGTTTTATAAGTTCTTTACGCATTTCTGAACACTACTGAGGGGTTTTTCAAAAAAGAAAAAAATCTGGCTTGGCTATTCATTGCTCTTTCTCTCTGTCTCTTTCTATCCCTCTTTCAATTTTTGGCTTTTCTATAAGCATGCACAATAATATGCATTGACCTATGTCTTGACTTGTATTAAGGGTCGAGCAGAACCAAGGCTTGGTTTGTTGAACATTATGGTATTATGGTTTGTTGAATTTTTTTTTTTTTTTTGCATCGTACCCCCCAACAACCCCCCCCCCCCCCCCCCCCATCCAGGCCCATGTACTGTATTAAAATCTTACATTGATTTCTTATCTGGCTTATTAGTGTTTTAACAAAAATCAGCTCTTAACACAAAAACTATTATTATCGTACCACATAACGTTGACTTGCTGATGCATGGAAATCAACAACAAAGGGAATGGAGCAATGTTGATTAGCCACTGCTAGCCATTGATCTGTTTTGCTAGCTAGCATAAGAGCACTGCTTGGCAATCAAATTTAAATACAAATTACTGACTAACTAATTTCTGCTGTTACTTCAGTCATTGGTCCAAACAATTTATGACAGAAATGAATTGTCTGTCTGGAAATTTTATTTAGCTAATTTGTGTTCAACGTGTATCACACTCAGCAGGATTTGTCATTTCATTTGTTTGGGGGAAAAAAAAACATGACAAAATGTTTACCTTTAAGAGCATATTTATAACAACTGACATGATGGATGTAAGCAGAAAACAAAAGTTTATTTATTTCTCTGGAAAACATTTTTTTCTCTCAAATCTTTCATTGTGTATCTGTAAAGCAGCAACACTGGTACTAGTGTGTGATGGCTACTTTCATACAGCGGTTGTAGCAGCATAGAAGTTCTTGCCCAAATGTAATATTCACTAGTAAAGTGCCAATTGTGCGGATTATTTCTGACAGGTAATAAAGATTCATATAAAATGTATATATAAAGTATATGAACATGTTTTTATTTGTTGCATTGTTGTCAACAAAATCCATCATTATAAAACTATGATTGTTATTTCGTTTTTATCATTATAAGCCTGATTTACTGGCAGTGTTGGGAATGATACTTGTTATAGATTACAGATTATAAATGACCCTTTTCAAAATGTAAAAAATACTTTTCAACTACTTTATACAAGTAACTGATTACATTTGGCTACTTTTTGATTACTTTCATGTGTCCACTAGGTGGCAGTCGGAAAAAGTGGCATATATTTAGGAAACATATATTTGGGGGGGGGGAGGGGCATTTTGGCGCAGGTGGGGTTGTTAGGTGGTGGTCTTTGGGATTTGTAATCTACGACATTTTCAAAAGTAACAGTACCTTAATTACATGTTTTTTTCGCAGTAACTGATTACTGTTACTTTTATTTTGTAATTAAATTACGTAACACTGTTACATGTAACTAGTTACTCCCCAAAACTGGCCTGTTAGTTATATTAAATAATAAGCTATTTTATATACCATTGTAGTAAATGATAATCATTTGGTCCTAATCTGTAATAAATATCTAGAAAAGTATTTCACACATGTAAATAATTAGACTAAGTTGTTTAAAAACAAGGTGGGGAGGTGGTGGCTTCGTGGTTAAGGTGTTGGCCCCTGGACCAGAAGATCACAGGTTCAAACCCCACAACCATCAAGCTACCACTATTGGGCCCTTGAGCAAGGCCCTTAACCCTCAATTGCTCAGTTGTAAGTCGCTCTGGATAAGGGCGTCTGCCAAATGCCATAAATGTAAATGTAAAAAAAAGCATGATTGTATTCATAGTATAATAAGAAAACTTTCACCATGAATGACTGAGAAGGTTATTTCTATGTTTGTCTCTGACTACAAAAAGTTAAAGAACCTGGGGCAAAAGAATCCAGCTGTTTTTTGTTCTTAATATTTATAAATATGCTATCAAATAATCATTAGATCATTCTTTGTCAGGAGGTGATGTTCCTCTTACTTTCTTTTGCTTTTTGAATATTCTTGACTGTTATTGTATATGTTATGGCATAATCTTTATATAACGGATATATCTTATGTGCAGTTAATGAAGCGGCAGTGTAGAAACAGCGGAAGCACGATTGCTATGGATGTTTCCCCAAAAAGATTTATCTGTTCCATGAACACTTTAGTCAAACAATCAGTACTCAACAAGACTATTATTCTGCCATGAACAAAAATTGCTGTACATTTTGACAAGAGATATTCCCATTTACGCTCTATCGCTCTTCTACTTCATTTTCTTTTACACCGCCATTCCAATCAGACACATCACACTCATGAACTCAGCATGAGCAGAGGCAAATCATCCGCTGTGAAGCACGAAAGCACGGGGAGAAGTAGAGATGAGGAAAGCGAACAGGGCTGTAAGAGAGAGCATTCTTGTACTTATTTTTGAACCCGAATTCTGTTTTTTTGAACTCTAAATTCTGTCACTGAGCGATCTAAGTTGGAACTAAGCATGAATTTATTACAGACCAATGTACCATGTGCTTGGATCTACATTACTGGTCAAATAGAATCTCTGGTCTCTTGTTAGAATCAGTCTGCCACTGGGTGCAAAAGTGATTTAAAAAACATTGAATCCATCTAAATATAAAAAAATGACTACAGAGTTTTAGGATTATAATTTAGGAGTCTCTTTCAGCAAATATATTACAATTGAATTGTTCTCCTCGTGCCTCAGGGGGGTTTTCTCCGGGTTCTCCGGTTTCCCCCCGATTAAATTGTTAAAAGTGGTGCAGAAACAAAGGAATGAATTGAAATCATGTGATATTGCATGTGATATCAGAGTATTCAAAGGCTATATTGGAACTGTAGTAGCGTAACAATTCTTGTCAAGTCCAAAAAAAGAACATTGATTTGGTATTGATGTGAGCCTACCTGTATATGATCTTGAGGCCAAATTGTTTACAGATCACTGGAATCCTGTGGTTAATGAGCTTATTTTAAGGGGTATTATCCTGTACACAATGATGCATGTTTAAGAAGCAGAATCTTGACTTTCAGTTGCTCTCCTGAGCCAAGTCTTGGACCATGATTGTCAGTGTGAGACCTTGTTTACTTGCCTCTTGGGTCACTTTTTGCACTGGGTCAAATCCTGAACAAGCTCCGGATGAAAGGAGATTGTAGGTTTCCAGCTTGATCTGTTGTTATTCAGAAACAACTGCTTATAAATAGTCTGGCTAGTAAATGTAAGATTTTTGGGGATTCATGGGCAAGAACATGATCTGGCATTATGCCTTTTTCCCTATTGGGCATCTGTTTATTAAAGATTACGTCTGCTTTAGGGTGATAAATATGCTAAACATAAGCCATGTTTTTGTCAGTATCTCAGCAGTGTGTCTGTGTGTGGTGTAGAAACACTTGGTTCAATGCTCCAGAAAAGCTACAGAACAAGGCCCTGAGAAAACAAAAACAAGGGTTATACTAATCTGAAGTGAAACAAATAATTATTCATTTAGAACACAGTGTGCAGAGAATGTTTGTGCCCTCCGGATTATTCATGCAATTATTTAATCAACCAATCATGTGGCAGCAACACAATGCGTACAATCATGCAGATGCGGGTCAAGAGCTTCAGAAAGAAAGCCAGGATGATCTCAGCAACCCTAACATGGCACGATCTTTGGTGTCAGAAAAGCTGGTTTTAATATATTTAGGAAAATTGAGATTGCAATGCATCAAAAACCAATGTTCGACTCTTTACCAGTGGTAGACTAACAATGCATTTGTTTACTGTATTTAAATGTATCTGTACTTTATTAAGTATTAACGCTATGTTTTCTTTTTACTCAACTACATTTCAAATTAGTTGTTCCTTTTTATTTGTGACTGAACAAACAGCTAACTGACCAATAACACCAAACCACCAATCAGGGTAGAACTTGTGCTTGTTCTGAACTTGATTATTTGGCTCCATCTACTTAGTATGTGGTAGTACACTTCACACTAACAACAGCAAGCAGAACATTTTGACTGAAAGAAAAGGTGGAAGAAGAGGTTTTCGGCGGATGATCATTTATATATATCAATTATTGTTTTCCTCAATATCATGGTATACTAAAGGATTCTTTTCACATAAACTGGGCTGATAATTGCTCGGTCATGTGACAAAAATGACAGTAGGAACATTCATTCATTCATCTTCTACCGCTATATCCAATCTTCCCTCGGGTCACAGGGAGCCTGTGCCTATCCCAGGCGTCTATGGGCATTAAGGCAGGATACACCCTGGATGGAATGCCAACTCATACACATACACTCACATTCACACTCATATTCGTACACTAGGGACAATTTTCCAAGGTGCCAGTCAACCTACCGTGCAGGAGGAAACCGGAGAACCTGGAGCAAAACCCCTTGAGGCACGGGGAGAACATGCAAACTCCACACACACATGGCCGAGACGGGAATCGAACCCGGACCCTGGCGGTGTGAGGTGAACAAGCTAACCACTAAGCCACCCTGCCCCGTAGAGTGGGAACACTGTAGCCATATTAAATCATAGTACTTTGGATATGTAAGGATATTTGAAGGCAAAACATTTTATTCTTTTACTCAAGTTAAAAGGGAGCACATTTAGGGGAGTAACACTTTACCGAGTGTACCTCTATATTAAATAAGTATACACTTTGTGTATACAGATCCCATTTAGTTTAACTGCACAGAATGGTCAGCATCGGACAGACTGGAGGGAGATGGACCAGCTGAGTGCAAGGTGAAAAGGTAGAAAGCAGTGTTGTCATATCTTATAAAAGAAACGACTTAGGGATTCGGGTAGGGATGAGAGCACAGTAAATGTCCTTTTCCTCCTGGACTCCAACAGGTACAATTGTTCTACTGAGACTAAGGGAAGAGAGGCTTCTGCTACAGCTGCGACTGTTGCAAACTTACTTAAAGAAATACTTCACAACTAATTAGCTTTGATTAGCCACCAGCTGGGAGAGCTGAATAATTGCTAATTGAGCAGTTTCAGGGTGCTAATAATACTCCACCCCCTGCGACTGCCCAGCTATGGTACTGCAAGGTAGTCTGAGATTCAAATCAAACAGATGTAAGTTTGATTTTTACCATACTGTGAAATGCTGGCTGGTTGTTGTTGTTGTTGTTGTTTTTTTTTAAAGATTTGTGCTATAGGA
This sequence comes from Kryptopterus vitreolus, assembly GCA_030449085.1. Classification (NCBI taxonomy): domain Eukaryota; kingdom Metazoa; phylum Chordata; class Actinopteri; order Siluriformes; family Siluridae; genus Kryptopterus; species Kryptopterus vitreolus. The sequence continues at coordinate 24,768,208 of JACRUU010000015.1, read as the reverse complement.
GATACAGGAAAATTCGTACTAGAACATTCATCCCATCCACCATCACCTTACTGAACTCTTCACTACAACATTAGATCACTATATAACTCCTATACAGTTGTACATAGATTGTACATATCACATTCATCCAGGTACACAGGTATATATACATCTGCACTATTTTATTCATATGTGTATCTGTACTTTTCTTTATATGCTGTTATATACTGTTATATATATATATATATACATAATATATATATATATATATATATGGGGGGCTTTAGGGGGCTTATAGGGGACTTATATGGATAGCATTTTCGCCTCACACCTTCAGGGCCCGGGTTCGATTCCCGTCTTGGCCATGTATGTGTGTGTGTGGAGTTTTGCATGTTCTCCCCGTGCCTCAGGGGGTTTTTCTCCGGGTTCTCTCCGGTTTCCTCCCCCGGTCCAAAAACATGCACGGTAGGTTGATTGGCACCTTGGAAAATTTGTCCCTAGTGTATGAATGTGTGTGATTGTGAGTGTGTGTGTGCCCTGCGATGGGTTGGCATTCTATCCAGGGTGTATCCTGCCTTAATGCCCATAGACGCCTGAGATAGGCACAGGCTCCCCGTGACCCGAGGGAATATTGGATAAAGCGGTTTAGTAGAGCGTAGTTATAGGATAGAAGATGAATGAATGAATATATATATATATATATATATATATATATATATATATATATATATATATATATATATATATATATATATATATATATATATATATATATATATAAATATAAATATATATATGCTGTACATATACTCATGTCAATTTGCACACTGCTAAAACTGCATTTTATTGCTGTGCAATGCACTATGTGTACTATGCAATGACAATAAGATTGTATCTATCTCTAAATGAAACGGTTTAATTAAAAGTGTCACGGCTGAACGTTTCTCTCTTGATCATGTGCCTGTTAGACAAACTCCATGACCCTTAGAATAAGGTTTAGACCAATTTTTTTGATCAGTGAAAGTCCGAATCCTTGTATGCCTGTAACATGACTCAAAAAAAAGTGCTGAATGGTTGAAACAAGTTGTTATCTTGAAATTAATCCAAATTCACCTGTGTTCAGTAACACAGTGTAGTTTTCAGATGAAGTGTCATTTACTCAGAAACAGCCGTTTTAAAATAATTGCTTGTCTTTTACTTAGGGAAAGATGTGTCGTGATGGCATATATAAATAGGCGTTTAACGATCATGTCCCTGTCAGTTTGTTTGATGTTATGGTTTTGTATTTATAGAGGAGTAAATGACTTCAAGAGCGAAGATGCCTCAAAATGATTTAAGTTCTCTGTTTCAGGATCAGTGAGTGAAGGTGAAAGCCTCATGTGTAGCAGGAACAAAGGCCTTGAACGCAAATCAATGCAAAAGCCTTTAAGTAAGCGAAGAGGAAAAACCAATGCTCCGACACCTTCCTTTTGTGAAAGGGTTAAACGCCGGCCCCAGATTGAATCATCATCTAATCTTATAATGTGTATATACATCTACATGAATAAGTGACAAAGGTCAAATAGGGTCAGGGTAATTTCAAACATAAAGAGCTTAATAATTTATGACGGAGTATTTCACCGGTGCGATTCTTGGCTCTTTTCATTTTTCTCTTTGTAATGCTGTAAATGTCTTCTTTAATGGAATCTGTGTGTTTCGGGAGCCCTGGTGTGGAATTGCTCTTTCAGGAGGTCAATTTTTTTACATTAAGGCCTATGATAGGTATGCTGTTATGAAAAAAAAAAATATGGTAAACGCATACATTTAGTATACAAGTAGAACCCTGAGAAGAAGTTGTTTGCTTTTCTGTGCCAGCCATTATAAAAAGTGAGAGAACGGTGCGTATAAGTATGTACAAGTAATTCTGTAACTTGCAAAACTTAATGATCACAACATTCTAGGGTTACGTGTAAGTTCACTACACGCCTGTTCATTACAATGTACAGTCTGTGTTAATATCTCTCGGCCCCACATGTAACACCCACATAAACACACAAACACAAACAAAAAAAGCAATATAACAATTACTCTCTCTCTCTCTCTCTCTCTCTCTATCTCTCTCTCTCTCTCTCTCTCTCTCTCTCTCTCTCTCTCTCTCTCTCTCTCTCTATATATATATATATATATATATATATATATATATATATATATATATATATATATATATATATATATATATATACACACAATTACTACAACACCTGTCCAAGTGTGTGTTTATGTATGCACGTATGTGTGTGTGTGTGTGTGTAGTGTGTAATATATATATATATATTTTGTTTATCTTATTAATTTTATCTTGTTTGCTTCCTGTACCCAAATTATCCACCCTTTTCCGGCTTTTCAAGACTTCTTGTGAAAAGAGACAAAATGTACTGTCAACATTCTAAAATAATAATTGTGTTTTAAGTTACGTAAATCATCAGGACACCATACTGACCTTTTTTTTTTTTTTTTGCATTTACATGGATGGTTTTAATAAAGCAAATGTTTAGTGATGTGCATTTTGCTTTTTTGTATTTTTAAAGAAATGTCATTGTGAAAAAAATGTGTGCTGCATTGGAAGTTTTTACTTTATCTATTTATTTATGATTTTAATACAAATTAGTGTCATTGAAATTAATTTTCTTTAATGCTTTACAACCCTAATATAAACACACACACACACACACAAATTATTCTTATATATATATATATATATATATATATATATATATGTATATCTATATGTATATATTAGTATATAATGCATAGACTAATAATACATATGCATTTGTGACTAAAGAAATTCTATTTTGTCTAGTGTCTATATATTTTTTGTGTCATCCCAAAAAATCTGAAGAAAAGATTGATGTACCTTAATTAGTTCAACATTCATTTTAAGACCTGTGTAATTTCTGTTAAAAAAAATGGGCACAATCACCTTTCAAAATGAAAAACAGTTGTTTCGGGAAACAAAAAAAATGAACGTAATTTATTTAGAATTCACAACAGTCTATTAAATAAATATATATATAGGATTTTTCTTTATCCTGAAACCCTATTGGATTTCCTCAGGTTAGTCCAGATGTCTGTAGAAGTATTCATTTGTTCTTTGAAATGACCATGTTATCATTACCTGGGCCTAAATTGGCCCAGAGATAACAAGACACAATTTCCCATCATGTGATGAGAGACTAAACAATGACTACAGAGCTGAAGCCTTGATTAAACTGCTACAAAAAAAAACCCTTACCTGAATACCCGGTATCTGATTTCTCAAAAGCAGTGCAGAACAGTGAGTGTAATAGTGAGGAGACAATAGCACGTTGGTGAAAATCAGACCAGATCCGGAAAAAAAAGAAATCAATACAACAGGTTAAAGCCTAGGCAGAGTACAAATAAGAGAGTTTCTGTATCAGAGCCATCCCTTCAGGTTTAACAGTGTGCATGTGTGTGTCTGTGTGTGAGTCTGTGTGGTATTGTGTGATGTATGATAAGGACTAATGCTCCCCCGACAAGTGTCCAGGATCACAGCAGCAGGCGAATCTCAAATTCATCACACATAACAGGTGTTAATTCATTCTCTCACACCAATCTCTGCTTTCTCCAACCTCTCTCCCTCTCATGCCCGGCGTCGTGTCCTCTGTCTCTCGTCTTTCTTCCAGACTATAGTCTTTACGGTCTTCTGAGATGGTATATCTTATTTAAACATGGATTTAGAAACACTGCCTTTCCTCAGGGAGCTTTTTAAATGCATATATAGTGCTACTGTGGCTCATCTCGCAGCTTTTCTTTCTTTTTCTTTCGTTCGGAATTGATGCTTGTCTGGAACAAACCGTGCTCTTCTACGTAAGGATCAATCTACCAGTCAGTTCAGACCTTATCATAGCAAGTTTAGAAAATGTAACACTTTGCAGTTCTTAAAAAAATGAACCAGAAGTCAAAAAGACATTCTTGAGGTTTTATCTACTTAAAACAAATCATTATACACTGTATGGCGTCATGTGGACATGCAATAACAGATTTAATACATTAGTACTATTGTATTTGAATCAATATGAGTATTTCTCATTACTCAGCATGATCCTCTGGTCTTTGCTTTAAAATGTTAAACACAAATGATTTTGTAAAAATAAATAAATAAGACCGTAAAACAGGGCACGTTGGCTTAGTGGTTAGCACGTTCGCCTCACACCGCCAGGGTCTGGGTTCGATTCCCGTCTCGGCCATGTGTGTGTGGAGTTTGCATGTTCTCCCCGTGCCTCAGGGGTTTTTTTCTCCGGGTTGTCCGGTTTCCTCCTGGTCGAAAAACATGCACGGTAGGTTGATTGGCACTTTGGAAAATTGTCCCTAGTGAATGAATGTGTGAGTGTGTGTGCCTTGCGATGGGTTGGCAGTCCATCCAAGGTGTATCCTGCCTTAAGGCTCCCCGTGACCCGAGGGAAGATCGGATAAAGCGGTAGAAGATGAATGAATGAATGAATGAATGGATAAGACCGTAAACACAAACTACCTTTCAATGTGCAGCATGCATTTTTAAATGAGGATCTGCAAGTTTAGTGCACTGTGTGAGAGGGTGTGAGATTGTAAATACTTTTTGAGAGACTCAATTCAGAGACTTGCAATTCAGCAACAATGCACACAGCATTAACATAACATTTTATGTTGGCATTGTCGTTTGTTTACACGACAACAAGAGACTTCAATAGGAACTTTCCTCTACTCTAAAGAGTTTCAAAACTTTAAAATGAATGTCATGTTTTGAAAAAAACGATCTGCAGGAATGAAATACCTTTGTGAGGAAAACATTGGCTTGATTATAATGCACATGTTTTGAGTCCACTTGTCTTTCCCCAGACGGAACACTGCAAATCAAGTTATACTGATCCCCTTTATTTTAAGATGAAACATTTCTATACCGATGCGAATTTTGTCTTCCAGATTGACCTCGACCAGAAATGGTTGGATGAGGACAGAAATCATGTACCTCAGTGCATCTCATGTGTATGTGTGTGTATATATATGTAGTAGCGCAGTACTCTACGGTCGGTAGAAGTAAGCGAGAGTCCTGAGATACATTATACGTAGATATAATATATAATATATATATATATATGATATATAGATATATATATATATATATATATATATATATATATATATATATATATATATATATATATATATATATATATATATATATGTTATGTGTTTGTGTGTGTGTGTGTGTATGTATATATATATATATATATATATATATATATATATATATATATATATATATATATATATATATATTTATATATAGAGCCTACATATTTATGTTTACTTTATAATAAATACAAAAGAGGTGGGTGGTTAATATACCATGTTTTACAGTTCTACTGTAACAAACAAGACCTTAGTGTGTTTTCAAAGTACAGACCTGATGGAGCCGTCTACTCCAGCTGGACGCAGAGGTCTGAAGAATGGATCTTTCCTGAGACTTTTTCACTGGAATAACGTCACTGTCCCAAGATTGGGAAGGAATAGAGTGACCAAACACAGACACCTGGCATACTGATGACCCATTTATGGACGTGGACTATTCAGATCGTGACTACTGCTCCACTGCTGAGCATTTAATAGTATCATTTCCATGCCTGAGTTTGTCTTGTGCTAATGACTACTATTTATATATTGGTTTAAAATTGAAAGATGCTATTAAATGTACAGCACGGATTTATAAACTTGGTGTCTGTAAGAATTAAAGTGAAATTGAGTCGCATCACAACCTTTACAGGTTAAATGATTGCTAGGTTATATTTGAAATAAGAAATTAATTAAGTTATAAAGCCTTGAGTTTTAACCACCATCCAGAACCTTATACTGAAGAGACGGCCTTAAGTCAAATGTGGAAGTTATGCATGTGTAGAGCCAAATGCGGAAAGTGTATTTTAATAATTTAATTTAAATAAATGTCTCTTAACACAAACTTTTAAAACAAGAGGAAATACATTCAGTGCATTCAGATGGAGGAGAGTGTCAGAGTGTTCAATAAAAACATATGTTTCTGTCAGTTCATTAAGAATCTTTTGACTTTTTTTTCTATTCACCATCACCTCTCATGGGTGTCATTGCTTGTATCCGTGTGTGCGAGGTTGCCATAGAAACGCAAGGCTTGCCATTTACACACGCATTGGTTTTATTGTGATTTATTGTAAACTGACTGTTCATTAGTTTTGATTTGCTATAAAACAAATGAATTGTAATTGCATTTTCTGTAGGGAAATGATTTCTAGTGACGGTTTTTATATATATATATATATATATATATATATATATATATATATATATATATATATATATATATATATATATATATATATATATCATATATTTATATATATAGTTTAACTGTTAAGCATTAGTGAAGGGAGGCAGCTGGAGAGATATGTCGTTTTTGTCAAAGAGCCACATGGTTCCCGTCCATTGTGTTAGACATTGCTCTACACCACTGTCACACCACCTGTTCTGATAATAATTTTTTTGTAAGAATGCAGCTTATCTCTGCAATGTAGCTTTCTGGCTGCGTGGGGTGGCTCAAAATCTTGCTAAGCCAAATAGCTGTTGTTTTTTTTTTACTTTAAATTTGTCACACGAACCATATAATTAAAATGTACCGGTTTCACTGCCTATATAAAAAAAAACACTCATCTTTGGATTAGAGTTGCAACAACTTACCGATAAATATATCGCTAATGAAATCCGCTGAGAGGCACGGTGGCTTAGTGGTTAGCAAGTTTGCCTCACAACGCCAGGGTCTGGGTTTCGATTCCCGTCTCGGCCATGTGTGTGTGGAGTTTGCATGTTCTCCCTCCCCGTTTCCTTCCTCCTGGTTCTCCTGGTTTCCTCCCGGTACAAAAACATGCACGGTAGGTTGATTGGCACCTTGGTAAAATTTTCCCTAGTGTATGAATGTGTGTGTGTGTGGGTGTTGCCCTGCGATGGATTGGCATTCCATCCAGGGTGTATCCTGCTTTAATGCCCATAGACGCCTGAGATAGGCACAGACTCCCCGTGACCCGAGGGAAGATCGGTTAAAGAGGTAAAAGATGAATGAATGAATTAAATGAAATCCGTTGATAGTGAATTCAGTTATCGATTTGTGGGGCTCCTAAACTTCCGGATTATCGTAACACCAATGCTACCAAAATCTCACATAGTAAAGTTCAACTGGTAAAAAGAAAACAGTGTCACCCAGGTCAGCCAGTGCATAGGAGCATTTTATATTAAACTCAACACAACAAAACACAGTAACATGTTTGTGGAGGAATTTCAGGGTTGCACAAGCACTTGAATGGAAAACACAAAAAGTGTATTTTCTCATCATACGAAAATGGTACAGTGTAATAAAGTACTATTGCGTAAACTGCTCAACTTCGGGACAGACACTAAATATGAAAGCAGCAAACAACAGCACCCGTAAACGATTACTTTTTTATTTACTGTCGTTTATTTGTGGTTTTCAGCCAATCCTTATGCATTATTACACTGAAACATATATATATATATATATATATATATATATATATATATATATATATATATATATATATATATATATTTATATATATTTATATATCATTCTTATATAGCATTTATGTACCATTCTTAGCTTTAAACATTTATACATTAGCATAATAGCAATCTGCAATTCTCTCTAAAACAATGGAAATTTTAATTTACACAAACCACTTTTTTTTGTTGTTTTTTTTTCTAGAATGAGGGAATTTGTTCAAAGGAGAAATCTCCCATTCACTACTCACCAACAAGCAGCTATTATAATCTAAAATGTCAAAATAAGCAATACCTTGAATTAGAGTTTTATAGTTATAATAATTAAAAAAAAAGTTTGATGTTTAAATCTAATTAATTGATTAACCAGAAAAAGTAACATAAAATGAGCAAAAATTGCATCCCACCTGTGGATAGAGAGGAAATAAAGTCCTTTATGCTGGAAATACTCATACATACATACGTATGCACATCAGTATACATACCTGCAACACTTTTTAAATGTACACACATTTACTGCAGCATATTTCTCACAGTTATGACCGATAGCTTATTATCCAACTGTATAGCAGCAGATGAGGCACTTGTGTCATTTCTAGCTTTTATAGACCAGGAGAAAGTTGACACCTCAAATTCCAAGCTTTGTCAGGTATATTACCTGCCTCTCAATAATGGTTCATCCCTCTTTTTTGAATCATCTACTGGAGGCGCTTGTTACAGTCTGAATGTGGATCAGTGATGAGTGGTATAGCAAGTTGAATTGCCCACGTTCTCAAGATTTCATTTCAATGATATCTGTTATCATAGGGAATTCCAGGGATTGATTACATGGCAGATAAATCCTTTAGAATGAACACAGAGAAAATGATTCACACTTCCGTTTTGATGTCTGCTACTCTTTCAGATGTTCTAATTTATTCTTACTAATTTAATGGAGACAAATATAAATCTAAACTGTCCAGATTCCAAATAGTAGAACCGATAAAAAATGTTACTGAATCAGTGACAGAATTGCTCTTGCCAAGCCAATTGTGTTTGAGACCAATAACAAGCTGTCTCATAACCCAATGTACATAACCATTGTAGGCGTGAAACGGCTATGCATATTCAAAAGAACTAGTCATTTTATACGTAAGCAGTGAATATTTAATTTTAGTAATATAATCACATGACACTCTAGACTCGGGGGAGGGGGGGGACAGCCTGAAAGAAATCATTATCTATCTATCTATCTATCTATCTATCTATCTATCTATCTATCTATCTATCTATCTATCTATCTATCTATCTATCTATCTATCTATCTATCTATCTATCTATCTATCTATCTATCTATCTATCTATCTATCTATCTATCTATCTATCTATCTATCTATCTATCTATCTATCTATCTATCTATCTATCTGCCTACCTACCTACCCACCTACCTATTCAATTCAATTTTATTTATAAAGCGCTTTTAACAATTTGTCATCGTCTCAAAGCAGCTTTACATAATACTTATGTGTGAAAAGTGAAAATCAGTTTTGCCCTAATTGTTTCTTGTTGAGCAAGTTGAAGCGACGGTGGCAAGGAAAAACTCTGGGAACAGGAAGAAACCTCATTTGGGTTGTTAGTGTTGTGTATGGTTGAGGATGTTTATTGTGGAGTGTGGAGTGTATTCATGAATTTGAAGCATCATCAACCGGGGGAGGGTCACCAGGAGGTTCGGACAGGAACAGAGTGCAGAGGAGGTCTGGGTCACTGACAGCTTAGCAGTGGGACATGTAACTCAACGGAGAGAGAGAGAGAGAGAGAGAGAAAGAAGGAGAGAAATGAGTGGTTAGTCACGGTCATGGTTGCAGTATAGGTGTGTGTATATTTAGTGTTGAGTGCAGACGTGGACTCCGGCAGGATTAACTATAACAGCATAACTAAAAGGAGAATCAGAGGGAAACACAGACATGAGAGCTTCCTGATGTGTAAGCAAACAGTCACTCTCACCACCACAAACCTGAGTGATTAATGAAAGTGAGGCAGACAGAAAGTAAAAGTATAATACTCAACATCCATGTGTCCATAAGATCTACTTCTTTATCTAAAGCAGGACTATTCACTAAAAGCTTGGTTAAATAAGAAAGTTTCCACCCTGGACTTAAACACTGAGACTGTGTCTGATTCTCGAACATTAATCGGAAGGGAGTTCCATAACTTTGGGGCTTTGTAGGAGAAAGCTCTGCCCCCCTCTGTAATCTTCCTAATACGTGGTACTGACAGACAGCCTGCATCCTTTGATCGAAGCAGGCGTGGTGGAACATAAGGCTCTAATAGTTCTGTCAGGTACTGTGGGGCGAGACCATTCAGTGCTTTATAACGTTAATAGTAAGTATTTTAAATTCTATACGGAATTTCACTGGGAGCCAGTGCAGTGTGGATAGGACAGGGGTGATGTGCAGTGTGGATAGGACAGGGGTAATGTGCTCATATCTCCTTGTTCTAGTGAGCACTCTCGCTGCCGTGTTCTGAACTAACTGAAGTTTATTTATACACCGTGCTGAACATCCAGACAGTAAAGCATTTCAATAATCCAGCCTGGATGTGATAAAAGCATGGACTAGTTTTTCTGCATCATTAATTGACAACATATTCCTAATCTTAGCGATATTTCTGAGATGGAAAAATGCTATCTTAGTAATATTATCTACATGAGCTTCAAACGAGAGATTGGAATCAATAATCACACCCAGATCTTTTACAGTTGTACTGGGTGTGATAGAAAGACCATCTAGAGTTACTGTTGGGTCTGATATTTCGCTTCTAGCTGCATGTGGTCCGAGTACTAGAACCTCTGTTTTACCCGGATTAAGCAGGAGGAAGTTACTTAACATCCAGTCTCTTATGGCTTTCACACATTGCTCAACTTTACTTAGCTGGTTTTTTTCGTTTGGTCGAGCTGAGACATATAACTGTGTGTCATCAGCGTAACAATGGAAACTAATATCGTATTTACAAATTAAGTTGCCCAGAGGAAGCATGTAAATAGAAAAGAGCAATGGGCCTAATACTGAACCCTGTGGCACACCATACTGTACCTGGGAATGCACAGAATAGTCACCATTTAAATCTACAAACTGGTAGCGGTCAGTTAAATAAGACCTGAACCAGGCAAGGACTGTTCCCTTAATTCCTACTACCTTTTCTAATCTGTGAAGGAGAATTTTATGGTCAATGGTGTCAAAGGCTGCACTGAAGTCGAGTAATACCAGCAGAGAGACACAGCCTTGATCAGAGACGAGTAATACTTATCTTTCCATATCTCTCTCTCTCTCTCTCTCTCTCTCTCTCTCTCATACCCCTTGAATATTCCCACATGATCATAATCACCATCATCACCATCATCATCATCATCATCATTAGCACCATCATCATCATCATCATCATCATGAAGAAAAGCAGAAAAGCATCCCCACAGCATGATGCTTCCACCACCATTGTGCTAGGTTTCTGCCACCCATAGTGTTTTGCTTGTAGGCCAAAAAATTAAATTTTGGTCCCTTTTGACCACAGAACCTTCTTCCACACGATTACTTTGTCTCTTACATGACTTGCAAACTGCAAACGGTACTTCTTATTCTTTTTTTTTTGTCAATGGCTTTCTTCTTGCCTCTCTTCCATAATAGCCAGATTGGTGGCGTGCTTCCTAGAAGCCTTCATAGAACAGCTGTAATTATACAGGGAATTAAGTACACGCAGGTAGACTCTAAGTAGGTGACTTCTGAAGGTAGTCGATTGCACTGGATTTTATTTAGGGGTATCAGTAAAATGGGAGGAATACACATGCACGCAACACTTTTTCAGATTTTTATTTGTAAAGCAAATTTAACACCATGTATCATTTTCCTTCCACTTCACACTTGTGCTGGTCTGTCTACATAATATCCAGATAAAATACATTGACGTTTTTATGGTTATAACGTGACAAAAATATGGAAATATTTAAGGAGTATGGATACGTTTGCAATGCGCCCTGTGTATGTATATGAAGATTTCCTTATTCATACTAGTACATTTATAAATAAGTACAAATGTCTTTGCTGTTGTGATATGGAATGATAGTGTCTGTCCATGGGGGATTAAAGTGACTGGCCGGTATAAAGGCGGAGGGACTGCAGAGATGGATGTATTGGGGTGATGCATGATTGGCTTCTTGACAAATGATCATGGTAAGTTGGAGTGACACACAGGGAGAAACATGTAGTCGGGGAACGATTATGGCAGGCCAAAAAAATATAAATGACAGTCTTTCCTGACATCTCTCCCAGTGCCCAACGGTATGAGACAGAATGATAGGGGAAAGCCACTTAGATTGAACCTCAGTTCCTCACTGCCACTAGAAGCAGTGTGCTTTTTTTCTTTTCTTTTCTTTTCTTTTTTTACAACCAGCACTATGATCTTTACAGCCTTTTATGTTTCTGACAGCTCACTCAGTGAATAATGTGCTTGATACAGTTTAAACAGAACATTTTTTAAATATAAAAATTGTACAGGTTTTGCTCCTGTTGTCCATGGATTATGTGAAAGTTATAGCTAATACTTTTACTGACAGAGGCATGGACAGGTCATAGGTTGCTGCCAACAGTCAGGCCAACTGATCCCAGGTGAAAAAAAACACCCTATGTGTCTCGTCTGTCAAGCTCCTTTTAAAATCTCTGTCTAGTTCTTCACTCAATCATCGTCAGCATCAGAGTTCCATCGGACTGACAGGCGTGCACTGTGAATAAGAAGAGCTTCTTGCCCGGTTGAATTCCTACCCTCAGATTAATTCAAGTGTAGCACATAGTTGCACATTTTATTGTGCTGCTCGAAAGACATGATGGCTGCCTCTGATATTCCGATCTGGCACTTCACCTGGAACAGTTCCCAGACATCTGGAGAATAAAGCACATGCTGAATACCATCAAGTCTCCTTCGTCCAATAGGGTCCCACTTCCCATGCCTTAATTTCCCCTCTCATACATTTCCATTTCCGAACAGATTTCAAATTTCCTTTTGATATCCTATTTCCAATTTCACTTCCACTTTGACTGTCCGCACAAACTTATTATCAGCACACAGGTCTGCAGGTATTATCAGACATGGCAGCTTCTCAAGACCCTGCCATTTACATTCCATCCAAGGAAATGTCACAGTGCAGAAGTGTCCTGTTGAGGTAGACAGATGGCCCCCAGGTGGGCCGTAAAGCTGAAAATAGACACGGTCTTATGCTGACCTGTGGAGAACCTTGATAAAGTTCAGGAAAATGATCAATAACGGAAAAAAAACTGTCATCTAATAATGACAACAACCGAACACACCATACAGATTTAAACCACAATTACGATTGGGCAAAGCACAAATCAGCTAGTTAAAATAGCTAATAATTAAAGAACAATGAGAAGGAAACACGAGATAAATATTGTCATGTTCGGCTCCAGTCAGGTCTTGTGTTTATTGAATATTCATGCCATTTGTTCTCCTAAAATTGGAGCTTATTATAGGATATTCAGTAGGTGTCAAGTAAAGAAGAAGAAAAACACTGGGGAATCTCTGGGGAACTCTGGGGAATCTATACTTTACTGGAGGAATTATTTTTTCAGCCCGGTCTTTACTTCTACTCCTTACATTTTCATGCAATTATCTGTGCTTTCTGCTCCTTAGATTTTAAAAATAGCCTCGTTACTCCTATTTTATTTCGGTTTGTCGTTCAAAAAACAAACAAGTAAACAAAAAACCCTATCCAGAAAAATGACACCATCCGGATAGAGTGAATGTAACTGGATGAAAAGTATAAACACATATCATACCGACAACCTATTGGTTTGTACGCGATCCATCGCACCTGCACACGACAACAAATCACATCACACTCGAGCAAAGACATAACCAGTGTTTTAGTCGTTTATTTATTTCTGTGTGATTATTTCTCTATAATAAGTGATTATTTCTCCACTGCTGGCTCAAAGTAGTTTTGAAACCACTTTTACTTGAATAAAAAGCTTGCGGTGATACTTCTACAGAAGTCTTTTTTAAACCCTAGTGTCTATACTTCTACCTGAGGAATGAATGGGAATATTTTACACACCTTAGTGGTTAGCACATTCGCCTCACACCTCCAGGGTCCGGGTTCGATTCCCATCTCAGTTATGTGTGTGTGGAGTTTGCATGTTCTCCCCGTGCCTCAGGGGGTTTTTCTCCGGGTTCTTCAGTTTCCACTCGGTCCAAAAACATGCACGGTAGGTTGATTGGCAACGTGGAAAATTGTCTCTAGTGTATGAATGTGTGTGTAAATGTGTGTGTGTGTGCCCTGCGATCCAGGGTGTATCCAGCCTTAATGCCATAGACGCCTGAGATAAGCACAGGCTCCCCGTGACCCGAGGGAAGATCGGATAGAGCGGAGAATATGAATGAATGAATGAATATCTGTTTCAACTTCATACATCATTTAAAACAGTCTCTCCGCAAGGAATTTACAATATAATGATATTTGATGACTTGCTGATACCTATTAGTTAGTAGTAGGATGCTGAGGATTAGTTTATTTAGTTATATAAGCCGGATTATAAATGCTGCATAAATCTCCAAAGATAAAGTACAAGATTCCTCTAGTTAACCCTAGCCTCATTTTGAAAATATTGATAGACAGGTAAAAAAGCAGTTTGCATGTTTTATGCGCAGATGGTGTTGCCACTGTTATAATTACCGCCACCTCCGTGACTTGTTTTCTTTCTCTCCTTTTTTTCCTTTTTTTCTTTTTTACCTTGCTTACTTGCAGTTGGATTTCAAATTGTAATCCAAGCTACATGCAACCTAGCGCTCATGAATATTGTTACCAAGCAACCCCAACACCGCTGATGAGATGGCAAGGTCAGGGATAGACTTTAGCGGAAGGTGCTAATAGGCTTCTGACACTACTCAAGCTAAATGCTGCCTGTTTCAATTTCCATTCAAATTTGGAACGTCAGAAATCACTGTAACATCTGCCACTAGGCATTTAAAAATGATTCTCTTTTAATTGATTGCACACATTCCGATATATTATTTCCCCCTCACCCTATTTGCTTCACACATGATTTAATCACAGTTAAGGATAAGCGTGATAGCAGGTGACAGAAAATAAGGTGTAAATTGTTCCATAATCATAGTGTATATCGAGCCTGAAGCCAATTCAATAGTGTTATTTAGAAAATCACTAGTGTTCAGAAACCAAAACGCCGCCTACAACACAAACCGGTCAAACAGTCGGAGGTCAGGGATCTGCAAATTTGAGCATATAATCAATTTCAATTCCGACATTGCTTGAAATTCGTTCGGCACTACGGACCATTTCAAATTTCTAAAGCTTCGGCTTTCTTAACACAAATGCATCAGTAAATGGTTTGGCCTTCAAAACAAATGTCAGCAAAACGAGTGTGTCTAATTAGTGCTAATGTAATAAAAAGAAACGCTTCACTGAGATTGGAGTAGTGAGGTGGACTCTGCTTTCCACCAGTGCCTCTAGTTTGCTCATTAGGGACAAATATAGGGGCACTTAAAATGCATTTATTTCATCTATTTATTTAATATTATTCTGCATAACTGCTCGGTGACAATGTGATTCGTTAAAAGCGGCATAAAAATACAATGGAAATTTAGATATTTAGGCTACTTTTACCATTCATTACAACCCCGAGTAAACCAATGTGAAACTCTACAAAGACACGATAGAATCAGGGACCCTGGAAATGTTCTTTCTACCCACTGTGCACCGCTGTGCCACTGATATTCTCGATTTATTCCCCTTCCATTTTTCAGCACAGCTGTATATTCATAAAATGTTAATTCCGCTCTAAAGATTCCAGGACTCCAGTGTGTCATAATTTTATGATGAAAAAAAAAAAGAACTATCACGTTCTAGACTATGCAGAATATTTGACATTGATTAGATTCACCAGAGGAAAAAAAAGCCCCACATATTTAAACATTCACAACTTGCAGTGAATTATAAGCGGCCTAAGCTGTAAGCTTCTTTATTGAGACAGGAAAAGAAATGAGGAGATAAAAAAAAGAGAATATTAGATATAAAAGAAGACAAAAAGTCAAGACAAAAAGAGGCAGGCAATAAGAATAAGTCTTGATGTGTTAGTGAAGTCATTTTTATGCAGGTAAATGCGATATATATATATATATATATATATATATATATATATATATATATATATAGATATATATATATATTTCTATATATATATAATATTATTATTTATATATATATTTTTTTTCTTACCCGGAGACCAGATTCTCTTTGTCTTTTTCTAAGACGCGCATACCTTCGAGATTTCAGTTTGTAATTAGAGGCATGTAATGACACAGCAGCTCTGCTGGAGCGTTACTGTGATGGTGCGGAATGGAATGAAGATTTATTGCTAAATTATGCATATCCACATGTGCAATTCCTTCATGTTATCCTGCAAAACAATTCTCTAAATGCTTTCATTTGAACTTGTTTTGATAATATAACAGTATAAAACCATCCAGGGTGAGAAATCGCTCTATGACACACTCCAATCACTCTTCAATAACTCTTCACTTCACTGCTTGAAAATCCCTGATCACCTGTTTCCCAATGATATATAAAAAAAGAAACACAATGAAGCAAAATATTATTTACATTATCATTTAGTTAATCACATAGAAAAGGTTTTGCTTCCGCTTTGTGTTCTGAATGCTGTTTAATGGGTGTTATTAGTGAGTGTAATCAAAGCATATGGCTCTCCTGCTGGGAAATGATCATCTAGTATGTAGTGATTACATTTATTTGGTATGTAAGCTGATGGCCACATCTCACCCTTCTTTACAGATGGGGAGTCCAATGAAGAAAGCCATAGGCTTGAAACTACTAACATAAAGGGTAAGTGAGATTGGTGAGGTTTGAAATGGGAACATATACACATACACATATACACATTTCGAGCCCCGTATCACCTGCCACCCTTGGGACCTTGAACAAAGCCCTTAACCCTCTGTGCTCCAGGGGCGCTGTACCATGGCTGACCCTATGCTTTTCCCCCCAGCTTTCAAACAAGCTGGGATATTCAAAGAAAAAGAATTTCCCTCACTTTACGGGATCAATAAAGGAAAAAAGGAAAAAATATATATATATTTATATACATCTCTATCTATCATATCTATCTATCTGTCTGTCTGTCTGTCTGTCTATCTATCTATCTATCTATCTATCTATCTATCTATCTATCTATCTATCTATCTATCTATCTATCTATCTATCTATCTATCTATCTATCTATCTATCTATCTATCTATCTATCTATCTATCTATCTATCTATCTATCTATCTATCTATCTATCTATCTGATCTTCCCTCGGGTCACGGGGAGCCTGTGCCTATCTCAGGCGTCTATGGGCATTAAGGCAGGATACACCCTGGATGGAATGCCAACCCATCGCAGGTCACACACACATTTACACACAACATATTCATACACTATGGACAATTTTTCCAAGGTGCACATATGCCCGAGACGGGATTCGAACCCGGACCCTGGAGGTGTGTGAGGCAAATGGTGCCCCACGTATATATATATATATATATATATATATATATATATATATATATATATATATACGGGGGCACGGTGGCTTAGTCAGAGTTAGCACACATTCGCCTCACACCTCCAGGGTCCGGGTTCGATTCCCGGTCTCGGCCATATGTGTGTGTGGAGTTTTTTGCATGTTCTCCCTGTGCCTCAGGGGTTTTTTCTCCGGGTTCTCCGGTTTTCCCAAAAACATGCACGGTAGGTTGATTGGCACCTAAATTGGTCCCTAGTGTATGAATGTGAGTGTGTGTGTTGTGTGTGCCCTGCGATGGGTTGGCATTCCGATCCAGGGTGTATCCTGCCTTAATGCCCATAGATGCCTGAGATAGGCACAGACTCCCCATGACCCTGAGGGAAGATCGGATATAGAAGCAGCAAGATGAATCGATATATATAATATATATATATATATATATATATATATATATATATATATCTATATATATATATATAGGGTGAGGAGGCCTGCGGTGCACAGTGGAAGTGTTGTGCTGGAACACATTTAGGTCTCTTCGTTCAAGCGAATGTTTAAGTCTCCCGAAAACAAAATGTCATTTTGTTTATTCTATTGTTTATTCTACCCTGCCCATTCACACAGGTTTAAGCATAGCAAGCTGAATTTATTCCACTAGCAAATCATTATCAGGCGCATTTGACATGCTAGCAGAAGCAGAGAAGTGAAACCATTTACAGAAAAATATGGACAAAGAAACTAAGGGAGAAAGTGATATAAGAAACACTGATGGAAGACACCACTAAATAAAGCAACGCTTGTAATCTTTTGAAGAGTGCTTGGTCATTTTTCAAAATGTCGCAACGTGTCTCCTAACAATGTTTTTGAGAGTGTGAAGTACACTAACAACTCTTATGCTCTCTACAGTGCGTGAAGAAAATGGCTTCTAGGATGCAAATGGACAAAGCAATATCTTGCTGTGATGAATGACTACGTTTATGCACGAGTTTGGCTATTAAAAGCTGTACAAATCACGACTGCATTGTTCTAAACACCTCCTGAAAGTGAAAATGGGGAATGGATGGATAGGGAATTGAATAGAGCTGAACAGAGTATAGGTAATCTATTGGCAAAAGTGTATGGTAGATGTTAGACTAGAAAGGAGCTGATTATATAAATGTATGTATATTCACAAACGCACAAAATGTGTTTAGAGAGTTAAAAACTCATGTGCAAGCCAATTGGCAAATCGAGCCAGCCAGTGGTATATTGACACAAACATACACACACACAGACACACACAAACACACACACTGACACAGTCAAACACAAAGACAATAGGATTTGAGTTAAATACTTCTTTTTAGGTTGCAGAATCTTTCACATATTGGCACACATACACACACTCACACAAATACGCACACGCATACGCACACACACTTACAGTGCAGCACTGTGCAAGGTCATACTTGGCATTCTGACAGATAAAAATGCACAAAAGGAAAGCTCACTATACTCACACAGCAATTTGAATATTAACCACTTAATGCAACAGTGCAAGAGATTCATTAAATGCTTCATTTATTAGTTACACCGACACATTTCCTGGTGTTAACTCTTGGTTCCTTCTTCACTTCAACTCCGTAAAGCATTTTATTCAGCACATTATTCCTTAGATGAAGAAAAACAAATAGAGAATATGAGGAAACGATGACTTTGAATAAAAATGTCGTTACATTAGACTGCACATTTAAATACGGCAGTCAAATTGTAATAATAATGCTGTGAGCACGCACCAAATTTACAAATAGACCTACCTGTCAGGTTCAAACCTCAGTTTCATCAATAATGATGTCCCATCCATATATATATGCAATATCTCTGATTCCAAAAGTCCATGTATATTTAAATCCTTTGTGATACTAATGACCATTTTTATCCAGTGAGTTAAAAATGTGCTGTTGGACACACAAGCCAAGGGTTTATTGGTTTTGCTCACCTTTCTGAATGTTACATATTCATGGGTCAGTGTCCCTTTTTGCCATATTGAGCTACTGTGGAGTCATTATTACTACAAGTGGTCCGAAATGGGCGCCACAACAAGCGCTAATGCTTGTGCTAAGATTTTGAGTGACAGATAAGCAGCTGATCAGACAGTTAATCACAGGGCAGGGAGAGAGAGAGAGAGAGAGAGAGCGAGAGAGAGCGAGAGAGAGTGAAAGAGAAAGATGTTTTCAACAATTTTAGGCTTTAGAGCAAATAACGGGAATTGAATTTGATAAGTTTCTGCCTAGAAAGGCAAACAGTGAGCAGACAGTGTCTCTATGATGTGCCAGAACCATTACTATAAGATTATATGTTGCGAAGATTGGGAGAAGGGAAAATGGGATTACAGGGTGTATAATGCCAGTATATCAGAAATATACGTGTACCACTGTGACCTTGTTTTGCACAGAGCTTGAAAATGGAAGAGAAATATGAGACCGCTCTCCAATGTCAAACGTTTTGGGCTTTTTATTTATTTTATTTTATTTTTTTTTCGATGTAGTTTGGTGGAAACTTTGCTGAAATCTGTCAACCCTGGCTGATGAAGGGTGTACCTTGAAGTGGGGAAACAACCGTTGTGGTTTGAACACAATCAAAGGGCATCTTAAACATGTAACAAGGTATAATGTTGGGTCTTAGCGGCCTAATAACTATTTACTAGATGAAAGCATATAGCATATAGCATGAATCCTGTCTAGAGAGTTAGAGAGATCTGTTAATGGCAAGAGAAAGAGACGGGAGCAGAAGAGGTCGTCGGAGCTGACGCGCTAGTCCCACAAGAACGCCGAAACTCTTTATGTCCTCCTTCCCCAATATCCACAATCAAAGCTCAGATAAGGATGTCAACCTCACTCCGGTGCACCAGTGCCACTCCTGAAATATGACTCTACAGCCTGTAATAACACAACACACAGAGCATTCAATTACATCCCTGCCTTTGCCAAGGTCTTTCTTGGGGGGTGGAGGGGGGGGGGGGGTGTAGGGACTGGGGGGGGGGTCGTATATACACCAGTCTCCCTATGTCTGTTCCCCCTGCTGGGTTGAGTTATGGCCCTCGATCCGGAGTACCGCAGCTCAGATGAGCTTCACACTTATTCTCACATCGACTCGACTACACACAACTGCAGATAGCACACCTCCTCCCATTTAATTAAAAGTACACAATTATTTCATAATGATTTATAGAGCTGTCATCAGGCAGAGGGGAACGAGATAGAGGCAGAACCAACGTGAACTTCTCGCCCCCCCCCCATCCTCATTTTGACAGGGAGAGGCAGAGCAAAGTCAATTGTTTTGTCTCTCTCCTTGCAATCTCCGACGACTTCAATAAAACAGCGCCGCATATCACGACGAGACCTGCTATTTGCAGTAATTGAGGTAGAGTAAAAGTATTTTGTGCTTAGCGCTGGGCAAGAACGATAAGACAAGCTTGTCTGCGTGCCCCTGAACAGATGGCCAGCCAAAGAACGTAATTATGGAAACAGGAGTTTGAGCAGTTAATTAGAGGCATTGCTCATATCTAATACGGTTAATGTAGATGCCCAGATATTCACTACTTCAGCATTTCTGCCTGCGCAATATATTCTCATTCTTATAGCAGCTATGACAGATGTGAAATGTTTGTGCAGGGACTTGCAGGAAACGAGCTGAAAGTGTACATTCAGGATTCTCTGCCTAAGACCCAAACCTCTTACATTTTAAACCCCATCGAACCTCTAGAGACACAAACTAAAACACTCTGAGCCTTGTTTTCTTACAATCTTCCAATTATTAGTACCTTTACTATGGAAACAAATGAAGGTCTGTAAATAGGACGAAATAACACCCATCAGCCCACATGTAAATGTTGCCAGCATATGCAGGATATTCTACATGCTCTCATATGATGACTGTTTTATAAACTGTAATTGAACCCTTTTGTAATATTTACTACAAGTAGTAAATCAGAGCAATGTATTACTCATGAGATAAAATGTACAGCTAATATTTTACCCCTTTGTGTGTACTACTACTATTCATTCATTCATTCATCTTCTGCTGCATTATTAGACTTCTCTCTCAAGTGAACCTAAGCCTATCTCAGACATCTTCGGGCAACAAACCAGGATACACCTTGTATGGAATACCAACCCATCGCAGGGCGCACACACACACACACTAAAATTCACACTCACATGAACACACTAGGGACAATTTTTCAAGGTGCCAATCAACCTACCGTACATGTTTTTGGAACGGGGCAAACCAGAGAACCCGGAGAAAAAAACCCTGATGCACGGGGAGATGTGCAAAATCCACACACACATGGCGGAGGTGAGAATCGAACCCGGATCCTGGAGGTGTGAGGTGAATACTATACCCCCTACTACTATTACTACTACTACTACTACCACCAATAATAATAATAGTTGTTTGCTAGAGAATGAAAACAGTCTAACAAACAATCCACTCTGAATTACTTATAACATATAGACAATGAAACTGCTGTCACGCCAGAGTACCTCCCCCATAGTATTCCTTCTTTCCTTCTTAAACGTAAATATAGCTGGCACATGGCCCTAAAAGCAGTAATAATAACTATACCTATACCTATACCAGCTAAGGATGACAATGACCCCAAATATTTTGACCCTGACTAGTTGTCTTCGTGAAACAATTTATAGGAATGTTAATGACTGGATTGCCCAGAAACTGACAATCAAATACACTTTAGCTTTAGCTCAAGGCAGAGTAGGAGCACACTTGATCAGAGAGTTAGATTGGAATCTAATGTATATGATGGATTTGCTAAAAAAGAACATGCTGAAGAAGGACCATTTTTATCTTTACAGTCTTTAAAGCCTCAGGCTTACTGACACAAGACATTGAAATAGCTTAGGGAAGCCTTTGTTAGATCATCGTCTTTGTTATCAACCATCCTAAACAAAGAATTATTTCATAGTGTGCTTTTGTTTGCAGCAGGAAAAACAAGAATAAAACCGTACAGAAAAAAAAAAAGTATGGGTTTAAATTTTGAATAAATTTTTCACTAATTTTTTACTACTCAATAAGGTAAATAAGTAAATACTATTATTAATATTAAAAGCACGGTTTATAGTTACTTGAGTGTAAAAATAATATCTGGAATTAAACAAGCCTGCTTTTTATCTTTAGTTTAGCTAATTTTAAAGCACAAGAATACATGCTTAATAATGTGCCAGAAGTTGAGTGTAGAAGGCATGAAGGGGAAATGGTCAGGAGGAGCTGTTTAAACTTTAACAACAACATTCTTGTTTTCTTATTCGTAAGAAAGCTGCATGTAATTTAATACGACGTCGACCACAGTTCCTTAACTTTACTAGGTTCAAAAGTAGGCATAATATCCGCAATAACAATCGCCCACGCAACATGTAGAAGATATACTGGAGTATTTTCAGTAATGATGGCTGGTGTTAAATGTGTCTGTTGTTTAAAGGAGGAATGTAAAACTCTAAATGAATATAGTGTTAGTTTGCTCAGCATCGTGGAGAATGGCGGGTAACGGTCAGCAATATGGTCACTTAGGTTTTCCAAACGAATGTTACATGGCTGGGCATTAATGAAGTGCTTTGTGCGTTGATACGATGATCTGTCTACAATAGAAAACTTCATTAGACATCGGAGTTGCCTTGGCAACTGTGTCTGTTGCTGTGATTCCAAGTTATTTCAGTGCAGATAAAACCTGTCTTCTCCTCTCTGTTTAGCAAAGACTCAGTCCTCACACACACAGGCTTCACATAGGAACATGGACGTGTACAGACCCTGATCCTAATCTTACTATAAACAGTCACACCAATAAAGTTGGCTTAACTGATCAACTGCCCAGTGAAGATGGAATCCATCTTTAATCTTCCTACTCTGTCGTGCTCATTACAGATTTCTTTAGTGGTATTCTATAATAATGTCTACCTTTAAATTAACCAACAAATAAAACAGAATCATGTTTAATTGAAGTTGAACTAAAATGAATTGATTTTGTTCCACTAACACTGACCGATGAACGCTGTGATTCCAGATTATTACAGTATTAAACATGATGTGACGTTCATTCATTCATTCATTCATCTTCTACCGCTTTATCCGATCTTCCCTCGGGTCACGGGCAGCCTGTGCCTATCTCAGGCGTCTATGGGCATTAACGCAGGATACACCCTGGATGGAATGCCAACCCATCGCAGGGCACACACACACACACTCACATTCACACTCACATTCATACACTAGGGACAATTTTCCAAGGTGCCAATCAAACAACCGTGCATGTTTTTGGACCGGGGGAGCCCGGAGAACCCGGAGAAAAAACCCCTGAGGACACGGGGAGAATATGCAAACTCCACACACACATGGCCGAGACGGGAATTCAATTCAATTCGGTTTTATTTCTGTTTCTATTTCACAATGTGCATTGTTTCAAAGCTGCTTTACAGAATGTAATAACTACAGAACATTAAATATTTGTATGGATGATTTATGTGTATTTTTCCTGATGAGCCAACTCCCTTGAAAGGAGAAAGGAGAGGAACCGGACTCACAAACCCATACTCATCTGGGTGATATTAAGAGTGTGATTGTGAGTGATACAGAACAGCAGTGATTGAGAAACTGGAGTGTGTGATTATGAATAATGTGCAGTTCTATACAGTCAGATGATATGGAATCTGAAGAAGTGCAATATCAAATTCTGCATGAAAGGTGGTACTTTAGTAGATGAGTGGAGATGTTTGCAGATGTTGGGTACATCACTAGATGGTTCGTGATGGAGCAGGGTTTTGTTTACTTTCACAATGGCTATAAAATCAGAAATTTAAAGAAAAAAACTTATCTTAGGGGCACGGTGGCTTAGTGGTTAGCACGTTCGCCTCACACCTCCAGGGTCAGGGTTCGATTCCTGTCTCCGCCATGTGTGTGGAGTTTGCATGTTCCCGTGCTTCAGGGGTTTTTCCTCGGGGTTCTCTAGGTGTTTTCTCTAGGTCCACAAACATGCACGGTAGGTTGATTGGCACATTGAAATGAATTATCCTGAAGAAGAAATACATTGTTATTATTAAAACTATGGAAAATTCGTAACAGTTGAAACACTGGATATTCCACAATTTTTTTTTTTACAGAAAAGAATGATTAAGCCATCAAGAACCTAGTTTAAAAACATCTCTTGGCATTTATGATATAAATATTTAGATCATTTTTTTCCCCATTTAAAGAGATGACTTCATTTCTAGCAGAGCATAAAGAATCACAGTCTGGCCTACTTTATATTCATATGATAGGACTGTTTAGTACTCAGTAACAGCAGGATTCTGTCAGTTCCTGTCACATAATCTGATGAGAACAAAGAGGAATTGTCAGTACAACTGCAAGGTGAACAGCTGGATACATATTAAAATGAGGTGACTTCCTCTTGAATGAAATACAACCTCTAGATGACCCTGGTTTGTTGTTATTTAAAGGGTCTACTGATGCATGATATTTATTTTAGGCCGTCTGCTAGATTCTCAGACGCGCACCGTTGTCTTAACTCGATTCCGCTCTTCGTGACATTTCCAAATACGATATCCCATTTCCAGTTATATTTAGGATGTATTTTCCCGATTAATAATTTACTTCCATGCTTACCATTTAAAGGCTAGACAAACAAAACTGAGACAGAGCCTCTAATAAAAGTTGTTTAACCTTTTGATCACTGTATTACTGCATAAAGTTCAACCTGGCTACAGTAAGACCTGAAAAAGGTGTCGTATCGACGTATTTCAATGTAAATGGAAACTTCATGCCGTCTAGACATGATATTTTGTGTAGTGAAAATAAAGTGATTGAAAGTCAGCATTAACACATTTTCCAAGAAGAAGGTTAAAAGTTACTCCTTCTCCAATGACGCTAAAAGGTAGTGTAATGCGTAATGCACACACTTCCTGCTAAAGATGGGTTCACAGACACCTCCGATTGAAAGTAGCGGAAAGAATTCCGTCAAACTACGAAGCAAAAAAAACTCTTATATTCTCCTATTTTGTGGCGCTGCTAGTAGAGAGGCACATTGATGCATGTATGTTAACTAAGACGATGCCAGCAGTGTGGGTGGATTTGGACTGTAGCAAAGATCTGAAGCTGCATCTACTGAGATCCCAAGTTTTCAGTTTCACAGCGTCGTGATGTAATTGGCATTTTTGTCGCAAGTTTGCTGCACGACCTTCAGTCTGTTTCTCACCAGTGTTCGAGATTTACATAATTTAAAATGGAAGATGATTTTCCATGATCCTGCTAAGTAGTTTCGCATCACATGTGATATATAATTCATGTTGAACATAAATATATATATATATAATGTGTGTGTGTGTGTGTGTGTGTGTGTGTGAGTGTGTAGCGATTCGCTTTAAAGTACCATATGTAGCTTTCCTCATTTTTACCATTTTAATTGATTGCAATTTTCAATTATATTGAACCAATGAAATGCCATTGTTACTCTTTCAGTATAGAGAATGATAAAAAAAGAAGAAAAAATCATATTATATAAGGCAATGATCTGCTCTGTTAAATGTGTGCATTCTGCAATGCAGATCTTTAGCTGCGCCTCTGGGAATGAAACCACCATAAATGGGTTTTTTTTTCTTCTTCATTTTGCACTTTAATACTGAACTCATGAAGCGTGTTGACTTGCTTTTGAATTTCATTGCGTCTTAAAATAATATTTTTATACGTTCATTGCTTTTTCACAAGGCGAGCCTTCTTCTAGCCCAAACACGTCTGATCTGATGTAAAATTATTGGCACGGCCGTGTTACACAATCCAGTTAATGACTATGACTCAGTTACACAATGAGAAGATTTAGTTGTCCCGTGGAACACAGTAGAGCTGCTGATGTTAATAGATTTCAGGGCATAATCATTTGTCGTTGCTGCATGCACGAGACTGAAAAAGACCCCACGGTACAATGGAGAAAAGCTATTAAAGACCATTCAGGCTGATGGACAGCCACATCTCATCAGGAAAATGTAACTAGTGGATTGTACAAAAAAAAAAGAAGACGGATGATCATTAGCAATCTTGAGTAGACGAGACCTCCAGGGGAAACTACTGGGGAAAATAAAGTACACTGTATGTGGGCATCTGTAATAAGAGATTCCTCAGGGTTTTTTTGTTGCTTTTTTAAATATATATTTAAGGGTTCTATTGGCCATCCTCTTTGATGAATGAAAAATCTTTTAGAACCTTTTAGCATGGGTTATCCTTTGGACGTGGCTTAGGGCACATATACATAGCAAATACAACTGCAACATTAATTACAGCCAAAGCTAGAGCAATACTGTCTACTGGCCCAGAATGTGAATACTTTGTGTTATTTTGTAAAACATTGAATGTAATACATGCAGGATAAATCAAATGATAAAAATTCCAAATAAATCCCTTTTAACTCCTGGCAGAGGTGGGACATAATGACGTACAGGTTTAGTTACTGTACTTAAGTATATTATGTCTGGTATCATTTTCTATATTCTTTTTGAGACTCACTACATAACAATAGTTTAAATCTATTCGGTGAAATGTCAGTATTGTTTTCATCTTGTCGTTTTCTGCCCATCTACTTCTTTTTGCCCAACAGCTTTTCCCTTTCTTCACCCCCCTTCTTCGTTCCCTGCTATCGCAAACCACAGAAATGTATGCTAGCTAACAAGTATGTATGTGAAGCTATAGAAAACTACAAGAAATATGGTTACAGTAGATGAGACAGAGGGAGTCAGGGATGTCAGAGGGAGTCAGGGTTGACATCATGCTTCATTCCCTGCTATCATGCTCCATTCCCTGGCTATCACAAACCACAGAGACATGCTAGCTCATGACGCTAACAACAAGCAAGGAGGAAAACTACAAGAAATATGGCTAACGTACATGAGACAGAGGGAGTCAGGGATGTCAGTGGGAGTCAGGGATATCAGAGGGAGTCTGGGATGACATCATGCTTCATTACATGACTATCACAAACTGCAGAGACATATGCTAGCTTGTGAAGCTAACAACAAGTAAGCTACAAGAAATATGATTGGCGTGGATGAAGCAGTGGGAGTCAGGGATGCCAGAGGGATTCAGGGGTGACATCATGCTTTACTCCCTGCTATCATGCTCCATTCCCTGGCTATCCCAAACCACAGAGACATATGCTAGCTCGTGAAGCTAACAACAAGAAAGATGAGACAGAGGGAGTCAGGGATGTCAGTGGGAGTCAGGGATGTCAGAGGGAGTTAGGGATGACATCATGCTTCATTACCTGAGCTAGAGATGTATGCTAGCTTGTGAAAAATGACAGGTATGCAAAATGACAGAGATCATGTGATCATCATAATCTTTTCTCAGCTTGTCATTTATATGGTAGTTGTTCAACCTGGACATGTCCATTAAGTAGCACAATATCTTTTAATTAACATACGAATTTGATGTGAGGTCCAGTTTCCAGCATGTTACTAAAGCAGGTAGAAGAGCCCAAACCTTACTTTAACGTGAGTAAAAGTGTAGTCATTTTATCTGAGTATTATAAAACATGAATATCTTTACTTCTACTCAAATGAATGAGGCATGTACTTTTTAACCACCTGATTCCATGTAATACTACAAAATGTGGATATGGAGTTTTACATATTTTGTGTATGAATCAGTACTATGTTTTTGAGACCAAATATATAGCTGTGTTTATTTGACCATGAAAAGCATATGTGTGAGTTTATGCACTTTGGGTTCTAGATATATTCTTGATAGCAAATGTGAAAGTGCAGTATATATAGCTACATTAGTCACCTCGGATTGGTTGCACAGATAGTGGAGCTTTCGTAAGCAAGAGTCAGTTTTATTTATTATGTTTTCAATGCAGAAAGCCCTCGTTAATATCATTACCAAGCCGGTGTTTTTGACCAACAGCAACTGATTGTCAGGAACAACGTCTTGAGTAACGGCTGTTCTTTTCACCTGGTGTTGATTATAGCTATTTATTTCTCCGCTAGCCTGCCTTTCCTTCAGTGCTGGTCAGTGAAATAAATTCTTTATGCCTTTTATCTTTCTTGTTTTGCAGGAAAATGCTGAAGTACCACCTTTGGGTATATATTTTTTATAGAACACAGGTTACAGTCTGCTTTGCTTTTGATTGCCATAC
This sequence comes from Kryptopterus vitreolus, assembly GCA_030449085.1. Classification (NCBI taxonomy): domain Eukaryota; kingdom Metazoa; phylum Chordata; class Actinopteri; order Siluriformes; family Siluridae; genus Kryptopterus; species Kryptopterus vitreolus. Next base: position 24,739,889 of record JACRUU010000015.1, on the reverse strand, counting down.
TTAATTGTGAAATGCATCCAGATTGCTGTCATATCCTGTTGTCTATTTATTCGTGTGACATATTAAATGGTATCAGATGTTGATCTGATCGGAGCGTCTTGTATGAGTACGAGTAAGGATTGGTACATCGCTAGCATTTGCTTTTTCTATATTTTTTATATACATTAAATGCTTTAACATTGTAATAGATTTTAGTAAGGAATCTTTAAAATTCAACGCATGTAATTATATGACCATAAATTATAAAACTTCACAAAAAAAGTTATGCAAAATATATGCAAACAATACTTTAATACTGCCATATTGTTCATTATTAAAGGATTGCATGTATTTAATGGAGCATGGACCTGTAAACGGGACCTAGTGATTGAGTTAAAGCGATCAGTCAGGAGTGTCAGGACCATGTCCTGGAAGGTCACAGCACTGCTGAGCTTACTGTTCTACCTCATTTAACACCTGATTCAACTCGGTGATTAATTTACAAGTGCTCCAAAGGATGAAGATGATATATTAGAAAAAGCAAACACAAATCTCTGTGTAGCTGTGACCCTTCATGACCTGAGTGTAAACCTTATTTTGTGAGTAGATTTTCCATTAGGACCATCCTCAGACCCTCGTTAAACCCCCACCCCAAACAGCACGCACATGCTCGTCGGCTCCTTCCTCCCTCAGCAAAGTCGAAATGATGCCTGACAAATGGTCTGTGGCTGCTGGGAATAATTCATGAACCATAAATTGGCGAGGATGCTTCCCTATAGTGGGGGTTATTTCATGCAAGTTGTTCCTTCGCCTCCTCCTGTGCAGAAAATGAAAAAGCGGTTCCAGCCTGCAGGTCCAGCGTTGTGTCCGCATTGCCCACAGCATCCAGCTCTCTGAGGGCACAGCGCCGTTCTTGTTCAGCCATGCATGGTGTATAAGTGATGTTCATTATGCTACTGGATCAATGACCTCCTACAGGTTGACGCCCCAGTATGAGGCTCTGCCAGGATGACCAGGAAAGTGTTTCGGTGCAGAACAAGGGTCTATAGCATGTTGCATTTTAAATAACATACTTGTTTATATTCAGTATATACTGTATATTTACCATAAATTGAAAAACCACCCTTTTGTGTAGAAAGCAAGGTTTTTATGCACGTTGCTTTGTTTCCCTGTTTGTTTTTTTTCATCCTGGCCTTTTCAGAAAGATTGTCTGGGCAGATTAATTACAGTTCTAACATTCCCATAGCGTTTTGGTGAGCCAAAGAAAGTCATTGGCAGGAAAAACCTCCCTTTTCTCAATACTTGCTTTTTCTTGCCAGACTTCAATTTGATGTCAAATGTATTTGATGTCAAATGCTGAAAAAAAACAACAAGGAAGTGTGTATACCAAGGAAAGTTTTCCCCCCTCAATGTTATTAAAATGTACAAACCGAAAGGCCATGCCTCGTGTCAAGCAAATATATAAAAGAGCCTTACAAAGTGCATGATGAGTACTCTGAATGCACTAGATTACCCGTAGGTTAAACCCCATAGTTCATTCACTATTTAACTTTATGTTTTGCATTTATTTACTCAAATACAGTTAAATGAATATCTGCATTAAAATCTTACCAGGTGTTGCAATAGTTTCATGTCCGACTATTGTACTCTATTGTACATTAAACCCTTTGCAGAGATTTGGGTTTAGGGTGGCATTTCTGACCAAAGCCATGTTGTTGATTATTATTATTTTTATTGTATTTCAGTCTTCTTTCACATCTCATACCTTACTGTTTCCTAACACACAGCCTCAGAGAACTCATCTTTATTCAGCATAATAGCTTACAGCAGCATGTTTTTGCCGGTTTATATGTGTATGTTCTGCTGTCTGACTCTCATATCAACTACCCAGACAAACACTAATACTGTATATAGAAATTAAACAATAGATCCCCCCATCAAATTAACAATAGAACCGATTGGATATGGAACCAGCACGAATAATAAGAGGCAAATAGCTTTAAGTCTTTAATTAATATTTTATTTATTTGTTCGATTTTTCAAAACTATTTTTTTTTTCATAATAAATCTTCACTTTGAGGTCGTTAAAGAATCGTCACAATAAAAACAAAAAGAAGGTATCATAGAAAAATTGTACACAAATTAAAAACACAAAAAACTCAAACCGAAAAAATAAAAATAAAAATAAAAAAATTAACATTTATTCTGAAATCGTATGTATTTTGTGCCTCTTGTGCTTTCAGTGTAGTACAATATAGCAAAGAGTGTTCACAAACAATACATTTTTAGTTCTCATTGAGATTTGTGTCTTCTGGCTGAAATATTTCAAGACATACTGTATATTTTGGGATTCAGTTCTTTTTTTTTCTTTTTTTTTTACACCAAGGTCAGAAGAGCAAAGTGATATTGCTTTAACAATTCCAATCGTTTTACACCGTGATGGTTTTGCTTCTTTTTTTTCTCCCCCTAAGCCCAAAGTGGTTGTGTCTTATGTATGCTGACACAAAAGGAGTAGTTGCTAAAAAAAAAAAAAAAAAAAAAAAGTATTGGCAGGAAAAAAAAATACTGGCATTGAAAGTGAGCATAAAGGAGAAAAAAAAATATACAGGAGCCCAAATGTTCATAGCTAATGGCAGAAACGGTTCTATCTCTATAGCAACACATTAACATTTAGTTTTTTTTTTTCTGTTTTTAATAATTTTCCCAGTTGCTTTTACTAGAAAATGTTTGAAGAGCAGGTATACTGTAGTTGGCATCATCTATATAACAGGCTATAAAACACCACTTCAGCCACAGTCCAGAGAGCACACATAGATAGTCTTTGCACCGTATATAAACATATGTAATAAGATACTTCACGTGCATGGAGTATTTCTCAAACTATCGCCAAAATGACCCCGGCGTTCGTTCGCCTTAATCGTCCGCGTCGCTACCTCACCGCTGTCATGACAAACATACAAACAAAAGATTTTACACTTTGTTTCGTGATAAGGCCTCCATAGTCCTCTTTGAACCCAAGGTATTCATCCTCGATATTGACTTATCCTTTTTTTTCCCGTTATCTTCAGTTTGGCTCGGTCTCCAGTTGGCCAACACTGCCATTAGAAAGTGGGGGAGGGGGGCGCGAATACTTTGGCTGATTGAACGATCAAACAGTAGGTAGCTTCTCAGTGTAATAAGTCTCTTTTTCCTCTGATTATGTGAATGTCTGTTTTTTTTTTCTTTTCTTTCTTTTTTTTTTCTTTTGGAATTTTCCAGACGTTTATGGGGTTTCTGCATGTAGAGGGCATGTCCCAGTAACACATACACAGGCAACATAATATGAAACACAGTAAGACCTCAGTTCTGACCAGTGGCCATGTCTTTGAGATTCCCCCCCTCCCTAACATACAGGGTTGGACTGGCTTGTCCCTGTCCAGAGGGCAGATTTTCATTTCCTTTTTTTCGCTCGTACTCGATCCTTCCTTTTGTGTACACACACACGCATTGCTTCGAATAGTTCGTGTGTGCTTGAGTATAAAGTATATGTTCTTATTGTTAGTAACAGTATATCTGTGTCTCAGTTAAAACTAAGACTGTGCTTTTTTTTCAGCTTAATTACTATACACAGGGGTTTGGCGTCTCCTCCCTTTCGCCTGCGTGCTTCGGAAACGCAGGAAGCCCGGGAGGGGAGTCGGTGGGATCAGACGTAGTACTCTTTGTCTTTGTTCTTTTTGTTCTTGCTGGAGATCTTGGCCACGCCGATGGGCTTTTCTTTGACCGCCGCGCCGTTGGGCTGCGTGGCCGAGTTGCTGATGTAGTTGCGGCTCTCGTCCACGTGGTACGAGCCCTCGTCGCGGTTGCGGTATTTGTACATGGCGTACAGGAGGATGAGGATGCAGAGGGCGGCGGCTGCTACGATGCCCACCACCATGCCCGTGGTGCTGCTGGACTCGCGGATCACCTCCGGGCTCGGGTAACCCTTCGCTTCCGGCAGGGGAGGGTGTGCTGTAGATACGGCAGAGGCAGAAAGAGAGAGCGAGACCGTTCATTAAAAACCATCATCGATCGGTCTGCTTTCCAGCAGCGGCCTTTTATCATTGATTAGCCGAGTACAAATGAGTAATCAAGGCCAATATTTACTCAACACAAATACAGTGGATATAGTAGTAGGGTTTAGCAATAAACCCTTGGCTATAGGCCAGAGAGTTTTATTTAGTCTAAGAGGATGATAAAACAACCTAGAAATCAATCCAGCTAATAACTGCTTTTGATAACAGTTGATAACTGCTTTGTCGCATATAAAATATACATAAAAATAATAATAATAATAATAATAATAGAAATCCATAATGGCATTGATATGTGCATCTTCAAGGCGTTGGCCTTTCGCCTGCATTCACTTTACAGCTTTAATGCAATCTACTCATCACACTGACTCTGGCAAGCCATAAAGTGCACCTTGTTATTAGCTGATGCACTAACACACAGTGATTAAATTGGATGTGACAGACTTTTTTTTTGTTGTTTTTTTTGTCTTATCTCAGGCTACCACAGGGCGAGCTTCATTTACTCGCTGTTTATTTCAATGCAGTGGGACGGTGATCCGTTTTGTTTTTGTTTTTTTGTTTTTTTTGTGATTTATGACATGAATTGCTTTAAGTCACACGGAGAAAGGCGACTCGTTGTGTGGCTGCGGGCGGGGCTTTTAAAAACGCCCGAGTGAAACGAAAACCAGTCACTGAGACAACTGCAGCCCGCAGGTGTGGACAAACATGACGATATATGTGTCTGAAGAACAAATCGGGTTTGTGGTCCGTGTTTTTTGCATTATCCAGGAGAAAAAAAAAGCCGGCTAACATTTATTATTCAGCTTTATCTCAGTTCTAACTATAGCAGCCTCGTTTATATCATTCCCTACAATACCCTGCATCTTTTCACATTCTTAGCCTTAGAGGGATTTTCTTTGACATGCTTGCATCACTACTGTAAATGAAACAAATGCATGGGTCACTTGTAGCTTGCATTGCGCTGCTGAAGAAAACTCTTTCTGGTTAACCTTTATTCCGTGGTGACAAAAGCAGTTGATAATATTAGCATGAGAGATTTTGAAAAAAGGCATTTCAGCGGCCTTTTCCCAAATTTCTGCTACCCACATCAACGTTGAAACACCACACTGAAAACGAAACATGAATATGAGAAAACTTGATTTGATGAAAAAAATTGATGGAAAAAAATGTTATTTATTTTTCATAAATGTATACACGTGCATTATTAACAGTTCTTAGATTTCAGAAATCTTTCTACTTCTGTGGTTGGTTCGACCTAAAACCTTTAAAAAAAGACTTGTTGTGTCTGTAACACATATATATATATATATATATATATATGGGGCACGGTGGCTTAATGGTTAGCACGTTCGCCTCACACCGCCACGGTCCGGGTTCGATTCCCATCTCGGCCATGTGTGTGTGGAGTTTGCATGTTCTCCCCGTGCCTCAGGGGGTTTTTCTCCGGGTTCTCCGGTTTCCTCCCGGTCAAAAACATGCACGGTAGGTTGATTGGCACCTTGGAAAATTGTCCCTAGTGTATGAATGTGTGTGTGTGAGTGTGTGTGTGTGTGTGTGTGTGTGCCCTGCGATGGGTTGGCATTCCATCCAGGGTGTATCCTGCCTTAATGCCCATAGACGCCTGAGATAGGCACAGACTCCCCGTGACCCGAGGGAAGATCGGATAAAGCGGTAGAAGAAGAATGAATGAATGAATGAATATATATATATATATATATATAACACAATGTAAATAACTATTGTGGTTAATTTCATTATAATGAATCAACAATTTACTTTTCCGGAATTGTTTCGTTACGAGTCCTTAATCTCTGCCCAGCACTGAAACGTCCAAACCATGAGAGTTTTACTTTCACAAGAATCGCAAAAGTCAAATATTAACGAATGTTTACTCCTTTCTAAAAAAAAAGAAACGATTTAATACAAAATTTAAAAGACTGGGTCGGAGTTTTTCTTCTCCAATGCTGATTTTTCAACACGTTTCAAGTCCAGTTAATCGAACGCCAAATTGTTTGATTGCATAAAAAGGAAAGGATTTCAAAGTAAATCCATGATTCATGATTAGGTGACTTTTACAAAATGGTTGACTCGTGCAAAATGGTTGCAGCAAAAGAAAGACACATGGACAGCAATAATAAAAAAGAAAGATGACTAACCTAACCCACCTGAGGTTGGGTCACACGGGTCGATGTCTTCATCATCAGTGGGACATTCGGCTGACGCTACTAACAGATCGTCCTAAGAAACAGAAACAAAGAGAGCGCAGACATTGAGTACATACATTCGTTTTTTCCGTATTTTCGTTGTCTTATTCGTGCCTGTGTGAATTTGCACCAGATTCACTATTTAAGAAAGAGATATGATGGTCTGCCTTCCCTATTTATACACACACACACACACACACACACACACACACACACACACACACACACACACACGAGTCCATCATGGACACACTCTTGTAAGGCAGTCAAGGCAAGAAAGCACTCGTCATGTAAAACGCCACAGTAATGTAAGGATTCGGATCTTAAGTTTCACCAAACTTGATTAGATGTTGCACAAAATTGCATTATAATGTAAACTTTTTCATAATGACTGTTAAAATAGCACTCCAACTGTACAAATCCAGACTCACACACATCAGAATCTATCTATCTATCTATCTATCTATCTATCTATCTATCTATCTATCTATCTATCTATCTATCTATCTATCTATCTATCTATCTATCTATCTATCTATCTATCTATCTATCTATCTATCTATCTATCTATCTATCTATATATATATATATATACACACACTCACACACATCAGACAACAGTATACACTTTGCAGTATCTTTTTGTTCGGCATGCAAACAAAGAACACTAATCCCATTCCTCCATGGTAACCGAAAAACACTTGGAACAAGGCCACATCCGCGCGAACGCACAAACTAACAAACGCCACATAAGCGAATCCTTGCCTCTGTTCCGGTAATAGTCCCGAAAGGAAAGAAAGCCATCGCTGCAACCTTCCCGTCGATGGAATCCGACTGCACGGAATCTACTTAGACGATCGTCCGTGACTGCAAAGCCGATCTGCGCTCGTGTGGAGAAACGTTGGTGCTACATTCTGCTCCGTTCTCCAGCAAGGAATCTGACGATGTGAAGTGGTGGCATTCATTCAGCACCAGCATTCACACCTCTTTGATTAGCCCTGTGTGGATTTGACGCCAGCTGGCGCATGCCTGTCTGTGTGAGTCGACAGAAAGGCAGAGATGGATGTAACATCGATCTGCCTCGATGTACTCTCTCTCTCTCTCTCTCTAGCCTTCACACACACACACACACACACACACACGCGCGCGCACAGACACACTACCCACGGGCATCAGGGCAGTGCCCACTCCAGTCAGGACGTCTCAACGGCATTCCACCCCACACAAACAATGGTGGGAGAGAGAATGAGTGTGAGATGGTAGGAGCGCCCCTGCACAGTTATATCAGTGTAGTTGCCATAACCACATGGCAGCTTTTTTTTTTTTTTTTTTTTCTCACAGCAATATCTCTTCAACTCCCAACTCTCAAACGCTCTGCAAGTAGGTCAGAGTGGGTAAATAATTTAGATCTCTGATGCTGGGGCACTGGGCAGACAAGGGGGAGGGAGAGAGAGAAAGACTATAGCTCCACTCAGGCAATTTAATGTATCTTAGCTTGCTTTACTGGCAGAACACATTATCACAGACACTGATATTCAGCTTGGGTTACTAATGCCAGGAGTCTAATGTTAAGTCCAAGGGAAATCTGAGAAATATGCTTAATGAATCAACTGCTAATGAGACTGAAGTACAGCAAAGTTGCAAGCGCCGTTTGGTTCCTTTCCTTCATGTTGTTTCGTGGGATTCGTTCTTCGTCTTTAGTGAGCTACACGTGCAGGTGTGTGTGAAGTGGCTTCGTTACTTAAATGGATTATGAGGCAAATTAAACGGTACCATGTAAATCACACGGAGCTCCGTGTTCAACTGGATTCATTCCTATATATCATGTCGTTTCGGTAATTATAAGACATTCAGGTAAGTTTTGCTCAGGTACATACATGAGATATGGGTAAGGATTGAAGGGTATCAAATGGCGTAAAGGTACATATGGAAATAAATGAACATCTGTGGAAAAATATTTTGTGAAAAGTAGTATTTTGTGCAGTAGATGCAAGATTACTGAAAGTGTTATTTTTCACTGTTGAGGTTGCAGCCATGTGATCGGCCATTTTTCCCCCGCAAAAAAAGCGGGGACTCCGAATGAACCTCGCTTTCAGAAAGATATAGGAGTCTTATACACATCTACAGTTTAATCGGCATTCACTTCCCATAACACCTTGTATCATAAAAAGAATGGCGTCTGTGCTTATATTAGTCTGACTCTTGTTCAATCCGAGGTCAACTTTACCACTCAGATCCAGCCTTGGCGGATTAGTACCTATAGATTACAGCTACAGATTACTAGTTTTATCGGTCAGAGAAGAACTGACCCCCAGAGCCCCACCCCCTCCCCAACCGAGCCTGGTTTCTCCCAAGGTTTTTTTCTCCTTTCGTGTCACTGATTTTTGGTCGTATGTCGTCTCGATCATTTGGGGACACATAATTCCAAACGAAATTGTACACAAACTTGACAAAATTCGTTCTATGTGTCCTATTAAATACTGTACAACTGACACAATCTGTATCGTTAAACGAGCTATATAACTAAAGGTGACGAGTTTTGACTTTTTACTATATTTTTGGGAAATAGCTGCCAAACTACAGAACTAAAACAGCATTACACAATTTTTGCAATACAATTGTACATGTAAAGCAATGAAATAGTTCCTGGTTTTATGGGAAAGGATTTTGCGAATCACTAGTTCAATTAACCATTTCAATTCGCCGTTGCTTGGGCCCCGTTTGGAAGAAATGAAATGCCCTCGGCAAAAAAAACGCATTCCTCCCCTCCCGTAACATCCTTTCATTAACTTCTTGCGTACAGAAGTGAAAAGTCTCAGCAAAGTGTGCGGACTAAAATCAGACTCCTCCGATGTGATATTACACAAGCAGTGAGCATGAGGCGCCATAAAAGTCAAATATGACTAAGAGTGAGCTCTCAGCCTTCCATCTGCTGCGCCTTTACCATCCTCCTCTGCCTACTCAACAGCTGTGCTGAGTCGGACACGGGGAGAAGGAGGTGGAAAATGGGTTCAAGGAAAGCAAGTAACGGTAGCCTGTCGGAGCATCTCGGCATCGGGATTCTCTCTCTCTCTCTGTGGTTCCCTGTTTCTCTTGCTGTTTAATTATTGTGCATCGGCGAAAGCACAATGGAAAGCCTGACATGCTGCCAGATGGGAGGAGAAGGCGGCGATCGGGTCAGGGTTGGGAAAGACACCGACAGACAAAGCAAAAACAAAAGCTCAGCTCACCTACAGACATACTAAGAAGCGGCTGCGCTCTAATTAGTAAGGCACCACCCTTGTACACTCTCTCCAATTATTCTCCACTGCCAGAGATACGCTTCAAAAAGAATGATCTGAAGCGAAAAACAGCTGAAAGAGGGCTCAACAACCTCTCTCCGTTCCTTCTCCCGAGCCCTGAGCACTTTTCTACAACCTCCAGGCCCTAATTTTAACGCCCGGTGCCGAGCCGGAGCAGTCAAGAAGAGCGTTACTGCCAACCCAGGTCCATCCATTTGCCACTAATAGACATCACGCCCTTGTCTCCCTTTTTATAGCTCTTGTTTCAGTGCTATAATAATCCTCCACTCTGAAAAACCCAATCTATATTTCACAGCCTGCTGCTGGAGTGCCATCTTCTGTAGCTCTTGTTCCCGTCTCGTCCCTGACTAACTCTTTTTTTTTCTTTTTTTTTCTCCTCGGTAGACGGTGCGAGCATTCACTTCTATTCGTGCTACCTTCGACACGCACGACCGTCTGTTTCTGTTGCCATGGAGATGCGGACCGTTACAAATGGTAGGAAAAAAAAATAAAAACCCTGTGGCTCAGCTGGGACTTGCAAAGCCAAGCATTGATTTCTTTCTCTGCTTCTTGGGTGAGAGTGGGAGAAAGTCTGAGCGAGGCGAGTAATAACATCAAAGTGCCTTGGCTTTGCTTAGCTCTTTGCTAATGAGACATGAATATTCATGCGCCGGTCCTGGTACTAAACAGAGTTGTGCTCTCGACTCTCACCTCGTTGCGTTTTAATAGAAATGAAAGCTCACACACACGCGGAATAAGAATTGTGTTCGGAGACGCCGCAGTGTTCGCTTCCTGTCTTTACACAACCGGGCTGTTATAAAGAAATCATGGGGAAGAAAAAAAAAAAAGGAAAATCGTCTGCTAGATCAGGAGTGTAGAAAATAAAAAAAGGCCCGGGGCCATCGATCCACTGGCATTTCTTTAATAACGAGAGCCGTCTAGCGCTATTGAAACCAAAGTAATTAATAAGGAAGGGCTGGCTTTGTGGGCTTGCTTTCGCTTTTCTTTTCCTCCGTTCGGCTTTCGAAATGCAGAAATTATTGCGAGTTTCACGGGGTGAAAAAGCAACATGGCTACCTGAGAATGAGAACGTCCGTTAATGTACACAACGAGGACCAAGGCTGCTCTATTTCACTGTCCAAAAGCTAAAATAGTTGGATACAATTTTAGGCAGTGCATAAGCACTACGGCGTATTAGTGGCATCAACCATATGGCTGTAGGAACTCCAGATCCTCCGAGCTCAAGCCGGCTCTTTCCTCAAATCCAGCTCTGGCACACTGAAGTGAGCTACAGCTGGAGGGATGATGGACTTTATGAGCTCGGTTTTGCACCGCGTTCTTATGGGACAATCATCTGTTGCTATGGGTGACGGTACATACTTTAGGCGATCTCATGATCTCGGACTGAACAAGCAGGCTTTTACTTTAGTCTCGGAACAGCTGTCTGGAGTAGAATGGGAATGGGAACGCTGGACAGGAAGAAGGGAGCGGTGGACGAACTTGGGATGCAGTTGAGGAAGCTGCGTGAAGAATGTAAGCAGGCGACATGTGCACAGAGAGCAGCTTCTGGCTTGAGAAGAGAAACCAGAGCTGAGGCGTTTAAAGACACGATCGCTTCTTTGTCGAAGCGCTACAACTTTTTTAGTCACGTCCTCGTTCGTCCTCGTGTCTCTCCCGGCACAGTGCAGACAAAATGTGCATGCCTTTTTTTTTTCTCCACTGCATGAATTATGAAGGAAAAAAAAAAAGCCTCTACATGCGAAGATGGCTAGATGGGTGAGCGACCATGAGAAAGAGAAACTACCTGGGATGAGGAACAATGCCATCTCGCATCCATAGCAGCCTGGCTACTCTGCCTGCTTCCTGATGCCTTTGTTTTCTCTCTTTTAAGTGTCTCTTTTTTTTTCCTCCTTTCCCTTGCTTCCTGTTGTCTCTCGCTCCTAAAGCGACACGCGTAAAAATTCAGTCCGGCTCTGCGAGATCAATAGTGATGCCAGAAGAAGTCCTACTCTGGTAGGGAGATGAGGAAGATAAATTGTCTGCGCATCAGGAGAGCCTATCAGTGCCTTCTACAGAGTACGGGAGAGAGGGAGAGAGAGGAGAGAGAGAGAAAGAGAGAAAGGCAAGTGGAGCAGCAGTGGAGGAGAGAAAACGAGAAAGAGAGTGATATATACACACACACAGCGAGAGGGGGGCGAGGGAGTAAGGAGAGACGGAAAAAGATGGTAAGAGTGTGAGAGCGTCTGTCTGGATCACCTGACTCATTTCGGCCAATCGGGATCCCCGCTGAGCCAGAGGTTACTAAGGGTTGGTTACTAAGAATGTTTTTTTTTTTTTTTTTTTTATTTGTTCCCATGTTGTCAAATGCCACAGTGGCACAACCCACAATCTACTGTCAAACATAACATAACCCAAAATAGGCTTCCACAGCAACAGATAGGGAGCAATGTTTTGCAACATGTGTTACACAACACACGTAGTAGCAACCGTGAGGCGATGCTCACTGCAGTACCTCATATTCTCTCTCTCTCTCTCTCTCTCCTTATTGCTTTACCTAAAGGAGGGAATATTATTATTCCGAGCAATATTAAAACCCATAAAACAGAATATGCAGCCTTTACTTCCACATCACACAATGAATCTGGGTAACGTTAACGCCGCGGTGTGCATACGTAGTGTAGAGCAGCAGCTTTTCCCTTTGTATTTATCTTTGCATCACCATCTGTCTCACGGGACGCCGATGTGAAGTCCAAACACACCAATGCCATGCAGCTGTAAAATTAGAAGTGCGATTTCATCGATGAATAAACAAACAAACAAACAAAAAAAGATGGTATAACACCATAAAGATAGATGTGGCGGTTATTTTCAAAGATGAAAGATACTATATGTGAATTATATTTTTGGCCATGAAGCAAAAAATATTTATTTTTTTTATCACCACAACTGAAAATATTTGATCAGGAACAGCTTTAAAGTCTGAAGACAGAGAGAGAGAGAGAGAGAGTAAAAAAAAAGAAAGAAAAATCACTAACCCACTTACAGCAAGCTCAAACACTGCTATTGACTGGCTGACTTAAGTGAAAATGAAGCCGTGGGACAAAAGTGCATTGTAGTAAAAAGTGGTGTGTGTGTGTGTGTGTGTGTGTGTGTGTGTGTGTGTGTGTGTGTGTGTGTGTTTTGTGCCATTATAAATGCAACAACACCTGAAGGGTGCAGTCCATTTAGCCTGGATGGTTAAAGGATTTATACACAGGGTTGACTTTTCCCTTGCTCTTATTTATTTATTTATTTATCTCCTTTTCTCCATGATGCAATAGCAGGAAAGTGTTTAGCGCATTCTCGGAGAGGCAGGTGACAGACTTGTGACACTAAACTGTTAAATTTGGATCCCACTGAGTCATTTTTTTCTCTCTCTCAGCTCTTAAAGATTTACTGGAAGAAAAATACATCTAAAAGTGATTATTGTAAGAATTACCACTGACAATGGTAGCCGTTTGCCAAATATCGCACAATCCAAGAATAATTTGTTCCTATCGGGGGTTCTTTGGCCGGTCCTTCGGCTTTCGAAACGATTCTGCCTCGGCCTTTCTCCCACAGAGAAACCTTCTGTAAAAGCGAACAGATAATAATCACAGTGATAAAAGAACCCTGGATCCTATGTAAACCCAGGTAGTCTCTCTCTCTGCACTAGTATCTTAGATCGTTGTCTAATTCAGAAATATCCTGGTGTGTTTAATGACATGCTTTATGCCTCTTTCATTATTTCGAGGTTAGCAAGTTTTATACACACTATCCTGTTATAACAAACACATTTCTTGAGTCGGATAAGACCTGCTGTGCTAAAATGCATATCCGCATACATATATATATATATATATATATAGAGAGAGAGAGAGAGAGAGAGAGAGAGAGAGATATGCTGGAAGATAACGTGCCAAAGGCATAAAAAGAGCTCCATCTGAGAATTGCATGGTGAGAGAAAAGAGATAAGATGGTATAAAAGGAATCTAGACAGTGATAACAAGAAGGAAAAAAAAGCAGAAATATAAAAGGATCTGTGATCAAACTGAGCTGCACATCCAGAGCTCAGTCATCTCGAGCTCAACTTGCCTAAAAAGAGTCATCATCTGACAGAAATATTAAAACACATCATCTAGCAAGAAGATACAAGTAGATATGTGTGTGTGTGTTTTCTTTCTATGACTGCTTTCTCCCTTTGGGAACAATTGTTTATTTATGGCTTTTTGTACATAAGGTTTCATATATATATATATATATATATTATATATATATATATATATATATATATATATATATATATATATATATATATTCATTCATTCATTCATTCATTCATTCATCTTCTACCGCTATATTCGATCTTCCTTCGGGTCACGGGGAGCCTGTGCCTATCTCAGGCGTCTATGGGCATTAAAGCAGGATACACCCTGGATGGAATGCCAACCCATCACTGGGCGCACACACACACACACACACACACTCACATTGCATACACTAGGGACAATTTTCCAAGGTGCCAATCAACCTACCGTGCATGTTTTTGGACCGGGGGGGGAAACCGGAGAACCTGCACGGGGAGAAACATGCAAACTCCACACATACATGGTCGAGACGGGAATCGAACCCAGATTTGTATTATATATATATATATATATATATATATATATATATATATATATATATATATATATATATATATATATATACAGTAAAAATAACCTTTTGAAATGAAAGCTATTTCAACCAATAATCCACTCTAAATGAAATGAGAGGGTGTGGCTCAGTGCTTAAGGCACTGGGCTACTCATCAGAAGGTCGTAGGTTCGAGCCCCAGTATTGCCAAGCTGCCAATCGTGGGATCCTTTGATCAAAGCCCTTAATCCTCCGTGCTCCAGGGGGCGCTGTATCATGGCTGACCCTAGCTTACCAAAAAAAAAAAAAAATGAACAAGCTGGGATATGCCAAATAAAGGCTATTCTATATTATTCCGATCAGAAAATGTGCAGGAAATAAAACAGTATATCAAGGTTTCGCATTTCTTAAATGCAATCATTTACACCTCAGCACAGTTGAATTCTCCGCTTTACTCAGAAGGAGGCGATGCGTTAATGCTCTAGAACAGCAACTCCGACACTCAAATCCTACGTTTATATTCATGCACATGTTTTCATACATAGTTTCTATAGCAACTGCTCATTCAGCGCACTATTCAGAGGCTTAATAATAAACCGATTATAAATGTGCTATTTAGCATACGGTATATAGATATATTTAACACTTGCTGAGATGTATGTTTCCAAGATGTTTATTTGACATTTGTGTAAAAAGACTCCAGTGTCAGCATGTTGTAAAGGTCAGTTGCAGTAAGTCTCAGTTTTTGTTACTTTTTGTGTGTGTGTATATATATATATATATATATATATATATATATATATATATATATATATATATATATATATATATATATACACATACATGAATGAATCTAGTATTTCTTCCGTTTGGTTGAATAACAGTAATGTATGTATGCATATATGTATATATATATATATATATATATATATATATATATATATATATATATATATATATATATATATATATATAATATATATAATTCCTAACAAACGTATACGGAATGCCAACCCATCACAGGGTGCATACACACACACACACACACACACACACACACACTCCCATACACACACACACTGGGGACAAATTTCCAAGGTTCCAGTCGACCTACAGTGCATGCTTTTGGATTGGGGGGAAACCGGAGAACCCGGAAAAAAAAACCCTGAGGCACGAGAAGAACATCCAAACTCCACACACACATGGCGGAGGTGAAAATCTAACCCACAATCCTGGAGGTGTGAGGCGAACGTGCTAACCGCTAATCCACGTGCCCCCCCCATATCATATTACATTGTTATATTATATTATAATTGTTCTGTATTACTTGTCTATTAGCATTTATATATTTTCCAAGTAAGCATAAACACTACATGGTTTATTAGTTCTAAATGATCATGAGCAAGCAGAGGAATTGAATGCAGTCCTGGAATGACTGTATATGTATGTTTTACACTAGAGAGCTGTTCCAGATTTCCAGATGCCTGACCTCCAAGCAGCACTGCAGGGGAGATGATGAAGTGAGCACCGTCATTTTCTTTCAATGTTGCACAACATTGGAAGAAACCAACGCATCACTGCAGTAACACGACTTCTCTTTTTAACAGGGTGAGTGTGACAAACGTGTTCAAATATGACGATTTTCAGTGCAGTAAAAGAAATAATAAAGCACTTGGGGGAAAAAAAAACTTCACCTCTCTTCATTCTCTCATTTAAGAATTACATCTGATGAGGATCTCCATCTACGTGGACATTTGTGCGCAGAGAGGACAGTAGAGACGGGGCGTGTTATCAGTAGTGATTACAAAGAGCTCTTGTATTGAAATGGAAACTATACACATCTGTAATCAGCATCTGTCTGAGACGCACATAGCTCACGTGCCATCTCGGGCTTTCTATAGCTCTCGTCACTGATTAAGCATTTAAACCTAATTGCTGCATTAGACATTTTCCTAAATGAACGGTTGCTTTAGGATGGGAGGATTGGATGGGGGGAGTTGGAGGTAGATTGGAGAATGTAGAGGCTGTTGCATTAAGAGAAGTGGAGTTGTACATTGCCATGGCAACCGCATTACATTCTCCCGTGTGGCTGGCCGTATGCCCACCATTTTGTATCAGGATCTGCTCAGATCAGGCTG
The DNA here is from genome assembly GCA_030449085.1 of Kryptopterus vitreolus. NCBI lineage: Eukaryota > Metazoa > Chordata > Actinopteri > Siluriformes > Siluridae > Kryptopterus > Kryptopterus vitreolus. Next base: position 24,723,582 of record JACRUU010000015.1, on the reverse strand, counting down.
CGATAGGCTGGTATTACAAGCTTTAGTCGTGACAGGTCAAACAATATCCGCCATTGTATAACTAATAATTTCACACAACTTGCCTGGGGTGCCTTTGAGCCAAGAGGTAATTTAATACATAAGCCCTGGAATTAGTTTTAACCACAGCAAATTATGATTTCATTGTCGTAGAGGCTGAATCACGGTACGTGGCATCACGCATGAGGAGACAAGCCCATCAGCGTGGCCTGGCCTCGGCAGGCCTGTCAATCAGCCTGCTCAGCCCTCCAGCACTGATATGTAATTACAGAACGGCAATTAGGGTTCACTGTCAACGCCTGACTGATGCCTCATACACCACCCACTGCACCAGAGTGTGTGTGTGTGTGTGTGTGAGAGAGAGAGAGAGAGGGGCAGTACAATCAGGAGACATATAAAGAGAGATATTGAAAGGGCAGAACCCTATGACCAATAAAAGAGAAAAGCTGTTCACACCTCTGAACGATTGCTCCCCCAATTCTCTTTATGTGACTTTATTGCATCTATTCACTGTACAATCGAGCACTGACCTCTCTCGGGCTTCTCTCTTTCTCTCTCTCTCTCTCTCTCTCTCCCTGCCAGCTAAGTGGGAGCCCCATGAATCACTTTAAAGATAAAAGCTTTGGTGAAGCCTAAACAATTCATTTCATCCACAACCTATAATCCTCCTACAGCTGCGGCATTCAATCCGACAGATTCGCTCAGCATGGCAGGGCACTGATCTTAGTTAAAACTGGAGCTGTCCGTCAACCCATCCATCATTCCTACATATAATCTATAGTCAACTCCACAAGCTTTGATATTTTCGTTCAAAGAACCGTTTGGTATTCGCTTGTTCATTCAAACCGAAAATAAACATATATATATATTTTCATTGCTCCTCATAAACATCCCTGCCTTTTGTGTATAGGTATCCCACAGCATATTGTAGTCTACAGGAAGCCTAAATATATAGTCAAACACAAGTGGTTTGTATTAACCCATATTTTAAATGCGAGGATAAAAGGAAAAGCCCTTCGTCAAAGATCCATCTCGCTAACACTGGGTGTAAGGCAAGAGAATTTACCTTGAATGGGTTGCCAGTCCACTGCAGATCACCCTATAGATAAACATTCAAATCCGCAGCAAAGGTACCGATAGATCTGCACGTTTTTCACAGTGAAGGAAAACCCCAAAACCCACACAGACCATAACCTTAAACTCAAACTCAAGAACCCAGAACTGTGAGGCTTTTGACCTTTTTTACCTTCATATTTGATAGTATATAATGTTGCTACAGAATCGCGCGTTTGCAAGACTAGACACTGCCATCAGCCAGAATCAGACACAGAAAGCCGACTGACCTGTGGCGTTGTGGTCTGCTTCCCCTGTCGGTTGGAGGCGGTGGTGGTGGTGATGTCCGTCAGAGAGGGTGACGCTTCAGAGCGGTTGCCTGAAGCAGAGGCACTGGACTGGGGCGTGATGGACGAGGAGGGCAAGTCGCCGACCAGACGGGCGCTGCCCTCCACGCGCACGTTGGGTTCACCCTCGGCGGCCATGTTGAGCACTTTGAGGCCGTTGTAGTACAGGCCAGACAACTGGCCCTGAAACGGCCGACTGCCCCGTTCACCACCACCGATCTTTATGGTAGTCTGGCTGTTGAAGATGGTGAGCTGTCGACCTGCCAAGGAACAACGTTACACAAATACAGAGGTGTTCAACGGCTCGCTCGTGCCACGAGTGCATACAAACATCCAAGAGTCCTCCCTAGTCCTCTCTTTCTCACGACACACACACACACGCACACACACATACACACACATGCACACATGAGGAGTGATGGAAGCTGACTGACGGTGAAACACACGCACGACAAAAAGTGTCCTTAATTTTCCTGAGGAAGCATGGAAGCAATAAATTACTCTAATGCGAACAGCAACACCAGTAATTTATCGACTTTGATTTAATGGGGCCGCTGTAGACAATGCAAACAAATGGAGACGATGAAGAAATTGGCTTCCGAGTAAATCAATGGCGCTTTGCTAAAAGGACAATCAAATGTTTTTCGGGGTGGTAATAATATTCACCCACTGTACTGCCAAAGTAGCAGGCAGAAGCAAAGGGGAAACACAGACGGAAACGATTCGTTTTCCCAGCTCGCGGGCCAAACTTTGCCGCTGATGAGATTGCCTTTCAGCAAGGGCAGTGGAAATTGAAATTAATTAGACTGAAATAAGGCGCATGTGGGATGGGTTTAAGAAACTATATGGCACATAAACCATTCATCAAGATAATAACTTCATTAAAGAAACAAAACAAAAACAAACAAACAAACAAAGAAACAAGCAAAGTTCAAAATCAATCACTCTGAACATTTCAATTTATTATAGACATTACAGCATGCACTCAGAAGGCTTTTCCTTTCGTATGGGTTTAATTTGCTTGTTAAAGGGACTTCATATCTGATGCCAATAATCATTGAAGCTATTTAAGATGCATTTGCTTTGATCTTTTTCTTTTTTTTTTTTTTTTTTTTTTTTTTTTTTAAACTTTGCACTTTAGCAGTTTCCAAAAAAGCAATACGTTTAGCATGGAATAAATGTACGTAAATGCATTAGACATCATTGTCATCACTATGAATTGGAAATTGCAACAACGACAACAAAAAAAAAGTACTTTAACTGCTGATTTATATGTTTACATTTGGAAACATTATTTAAGTATTTTAATGATCTCGACATCGTAAATAATTTTAATGATTGCGCTAACTTTATTATCAGTATATTACCAGTCCCTTTAACCTGTAATTGCCAGGTAAAAACTGATTACATATGCAGTATATAAAACACACATTATTCTACTGTACAATGCAAATATTACAGACTACATTGGTTTAATGTTTAATTTGTTATACAGGGGATTTATGTTTTAGATGGTTTATTATTTCTGCAGTAATAATCACTTGCTTATGATGAAATTATCTTTTATTTAAAGTTTTAATCAATGTTTTTACCTTTGTCGAGTAGCCATTCGTCAACTACTCGACCGAGCCGATATGGGATTCGCTGTCTAGCAATCGCCAGGCGTTCGTTATCAATGTTGCCTTTAAAGTTTAAAGAGACATTTCATTGTTAAAAATCTGAAAGGTGAAAGATTAAAACCGTGAACAAACTGCCTCAACTAGTCTAATTTTTTTGGTTTGAAAAGATTACATACATAACACTGATAAAGCTTTTCAATCAGTCAATTAACTTATTATTATTTAAAGCCAACAAATTATCCCTATATTATGATCAAATACTGCAATATACGTTAAATATTCACCTACTCTCTTAAGGTTATGAGCAAAACAAGCAAAAGCAGACGTTTAAATACAATGTCACTCATTTACAAAATACATTTACAAAATGATAATCCTTTTATATCTTCTTCTTTTTTTTTCTTTTTTTTTTCTTTTTTTTTAAAGCAGATTTTTCATCTAGTTATACACTGCTCATTTTAACCTAGACATTATCATTGCAGTACAGACAAATCTTTTGGAAAGCCAATTAGATTTTAGTAACACAACTTCTATCTAAAAGCAAAAAATATATATATATATATGTATATATACAGAGAGAGAGAGAGATTTTCATTCATTTACATTACACTAAAATCTCACTCTAATTAAAATAAATACAACACATTTAGACAGCAAAAAAAGACAGCAATCAAATATCAGCAAACAAAAAAAAAACAACAAAAAAAAAAACACTCCAGAATGTAGGCAGCAGAAAAATAATCATCGTTAAAACAATGAAAATGTTATCAGTCAGTTTTCAGCAGAGCATATTTTGTGAACTGGAGAATTGGCGTCGACAAAAGCTTTGTCCTCAGAGATTCATCACAGGAGTACATCTATTTTCTCTCTTCTGTTTTCTTTCTTTTGTTTTCTTTTTTTTTTCTAATCCCAAATCCTTTAACAATAACAGACAAAGCTGTGTTGTCACCTGGGAATGAGCTGCTCTCACATGTGAATATCTGTATACCACGCCAGGTTGGCGAGATTGACAGGTTTTGCTTTTATACACACAACAATGTGTCAGCTACTTATTGCACTCTGAGATTCAGCTCAGTCGAAAACATTTACTCCACTTCCATTACAGTCTGCAGGTAATTGCTACTCCACCTCGTGAAAGAAAAACAGTTGAGTTGTGATTCCTGGAATAGTATAATTACACTGTACATTTTTGTATTTTATTTTATTTTTTATGTACACTGCCACCCCCTCCACCCCTCCGACTCATTAACTTATTATTTGCCAGTCAACACAAAGTCTTTCTCTGCGTTTTCTCCTTCTTCATTATTGTAGAATTGCTCTAAATATGGAAAACATTTCTGAGGTTAGAAAAGACACCTGCTCTCCCTGTTTAACCCCACATACAACTGCGTATATTTTAAAAAAATTCATCCCCCATGGTCCTAAATGTAAGAATAGGCAATATCTAAACCTTTCCCCATTTCTAACAATATCTTCGATCTATTTTCACTCAGTGTTCAGATTGCTATATTCAGCTCGAAAGGCATGACTTGCTTCTCAGACACGGCATCAATCTGGTAAGACGGCACGAGGCTGCAATTTAATTCTGGTGAAAAATGAAGGGGGGAAAAAAGTTCCGGTAAACACAGATCTGCTTCGATATTATGTTTATTTCTTCCTGCTATTCAATCAGTGCATTTTTTTTCATCTTGAGATAATCACCAGATTGATGAAAAGACTGGGCTAAAAAAAATTATCTAGGGCTAATATTAGGATATTGATCGAAGGGTTCCGTATGTCAGGAGCAAGTAAAAATATATTTCAGTGAATGTTCATTGCAGTAATCTCAATAATTATGTAACAGAGGTTTTTTTTTTTAAATAAAAGTCAGTATAGCACTTGAGATAAACAGACCCCTGTCAAGCTGAGCACAAACCTTGGGCATTAGGCTATGTACTGTATATGTGGCTTATTAGAGGAGTGAGCAGTAATAGTGTAAGCATCATATGACTATGGAATACTTACATAAGCTTTTTGTGATTTTTTTTATTCTTATATTTATAAGTTTTCCATCTAAGTCAAGTAACACATTTTGTGTGATGACACTTCCTTTGGATGCTTTTATTTTCCATTTGTATATAAGTGTAAAATTTCGTTATTATACTGTATCTAAAAATGATCAGCAAACACTGAAATATGAGAAATATAATTCTAACATAATTATGATGTCACTGTTACAATACGTGGGATGTAACAGAAAAAAAGTAATTGCCACAGTATTGTATGTACTGTTACATAATCGAAAAATCAGTCATGACATTTCTGAAGTAGGTCAGCCCTGAAAAGTGCCCTAAGGGCTCAAGTGTTATGTTGCCTTGACATGGAAATCTTTTA